>JANAVB010040818.1:26431156-26700445 GCA_029216955.1 Iris pallida | reverse complement strand
CTTCTCTTCTCAAGAGCTCCTCTCTCTTTCATTTTTTTCATCGTGACTTCTCGCAAGCTTGAGATCATCAAAGGTGTCACGACCCCACCCGCCTTCCGGAATACGAATGCGTGTCCAAGCCAGCCTACGCCGCAGTGTCGGCGGTAGAACGCTGTATAGCCACAATGCTCCAAATCACAAATAATGCTCATTCACATTAATTTATTTTACAATATTCACAGTTTTACATTTGCAGAAAATATAAACTCTTACAAATATTGAATTGATTACAACTCATCTATCTAGCTAATCTCTAGGTTTCGTCTGCAAGTATGCCGTAACTTCCAATGAAGTGAAGCCACAGCTAACCTGAAAAATATTGGTTTCCAGTCAGGAATGGAACGAGTACAATTCATTGAATGCAGTTTCAATAAATAAAAATGACTATACAACAGATGTCAGACATCAATTATATGTTTTGAAAATAAACAGAAAAAGACGTAAGAAAAGGCGAAAAATCAACAGCAAATAAATAAACTAAAATACCTTCCCAACTGTTAGAAGTACCTTTGATATGTGATCAATCTGGGACACTACACCGCGAAGTCTACGAGATCGACTTGCATGAAAGTAAATAATATCTACGAGGTCTACTTGCAGAAATTAAACAATGTCTACGAGGTCTACTTGCAGAAATTAAACAATGTCTACGAGGTCTACTTGCATGAAAATAAACAATGTCTACGGTCGGATCACACATCCTCGGTACTTCTTATTTTCGACTCAACAATTTATAATAGAATATAAAATCACATAACCAATGACCAATCAATGAAGTATAGTGAAAATTAATATTGAAAACAGACAATAAACTGTACTCGCCTGTGGTCCTTTGCTGGTGAAACCGATAATCCAAACAACTTAGTGTGCCACAACAGTCAACTCATATAACAGTCTCCGAATGCTGAAATAGACATTACCAATATTCTCAGAATAGTCAAATTAGCTAAAAGTTTCTGTCCTTAAGTCTAATTCTAGACACAGGGGCAAAACGGTAATTTTGGGTCAAAACGGTGTCCGTCGTTGGACCTGCTTTGCACCGAAAAACATGCCAGAGTCAATAGTCTCTAAAGTCGCCAAACTACATGTCTACGGATTCATTTTGATGATACGAACCCAACCGTATGTCCAAAGTTGGATTCCGGCGGGCCGTGCAAAAAATTGCCCGTTGAGTCGGATCGAGGGGCCCGTAAAACGGCGATCCGGTCAACTGTCTCAAAATCGGACCAAACTTGGCATACAAGACCAGAAAAATGATACGATCGTGTTGGCGCAAGTTTTGTCTCGATCTGACGAACGTGCACAAAGTAATTGAAAATTTTACACAGAGACTGATACAGTGAAATTTGACGGATACGCATCAAATTCGTCGTGCACACGCAACCAATTTGAATTCCGTCAAAGCTCACACGTCCACGAAGCCGATACGCACCTTTCGATATCTTCATTTTGTGACTACATCGTCGGGTTTGGCGGGACGCACGTGGTATCAGGGAGTTTTTCTATATTTTCTATTGTTTTAGAAAACTGTTTTTCGTAATTTTGAAAGCCGAATAACTTTTTGTTTACTGGATGAAAATAGAAAGTATAAAAATAAATTTCAAAGTCCTATAGGTTGTCAACCCTGCTGTTCAGTTGGTTTTTGAAATTTGTTAAGGGTTTCACAAGAATCGGACCTCAAAGTTGGGGGTTCGGATGGTGTTTTCTGTTCGGTGATGAACAATTATTTTCTTGATCTTTGATTCGACTTTCCGTCGATCCTAGATCAAATCAATCCGCACTAATTACTAGGCTTCCTAGACGGTTAGGTTGTGGTCGTATATGTGAAAATAAAACAAAGAATGATCGCACGAGGGGAGAGTAGTTCACCCGCAAAGTGGGGGGTCGAATGCTGCTGTTGTTGACTGGTTGTCGTGCTTGTTCAAGCACACGCATAGTTGGCCTGCTGTCGACCAACTGCGGCTGCGTCGGGGCGGCACGCAGATCAGGGGGGTCGCTGGGAGGTTGGCGGCACTAGGGTTTAAGGTTTATTCATCCTCTCGATCCCTATCTCTCTATTCTTATACTAGCGGGGGGGGGGGTTGTCCGGCTGTATGTTAGAGAGGGTGTCGGGTTGAACTGTGGGTAAATGTCATGACCTGCACCCGCTTTTCGGATACGAGACGTGTCCAAGCCAGCCTACGCCGCAGAGTCGGCGGTAGAACGCTGTCAAGTCCGTAAGAAATAAATGCTCAAAATATAACATTTGCTGCTCATTCACATTTCTAAATTTATTACAACATTTGCAAGATTTATATTTAAAAGAAAATACACAGTTCTCACAATTAATAAAACTGACAACTAGTTCCACTATCTAGGTCGGCCTCAGCATACCCATATCTTCCCAGTGCTAAGAGTGATCGCGGCTAAACCTAAAAAATATTGGTTTTCAGTTAGGAATGGAACAAGTACACAAACCGACGGCAATGCGAAAACACAATAGAATTAACAAGACATGAAAATAACATATGGAATATGAAAGCTAGAAAGTAACTGATGACATGGCACGGTGGAGAAGTAAAGGAAAAATAAAAAGACATCTACCTATGTGGTGTGAAATATCATTTTCAACATGTGAATAGCTAGGGGTAAATAAGGCACATTGCACGTGTCGTGTGCAGCTGCTAGCATTCACGAAAGACACGGGGGATAGTTCTCGGTAGTCCACATGTCTACTAAGATATTTCCCCTCCCGACTACTCCGTGGGACGAGCGTGTAAACAAGCAGCAAGATATATGTATAGACATGAAATGTAAAGACTACTATGAATCGAAAAGCAATCAGAAAGTGCACTTGTCTGAGGTCCTTAGCTGATGAAACCAATAATATCATACCACTCAATGAGCCACAATCAGTCAACACATGCAGAAGTCTCCAGATGCTGAAATAAATAGTACCAACGTTCTCAGAATAGTCAAATTAGCTAGGATTGTCTGTCCTTAAGTCCAATTCTGGATACAGGGGTAAAATGGTAATTTTGGACAAAAACGATATCTGCCGTGGGTCCCGCTTTGTACCGAAAAGTGTGCCAGAGTCAATGGTCTCTAAAGTCGTCAAACTATATGTCAATAGGTCCGGTTTTCCGATACGAACCCAACCGTATGTCCAAAGTTGGATTCCGGCGGGCCGTGCACAAAATCGCCCGTTGAGTCGGACTGTGGGGCCCGCAAATCGGCGTTCCGATTCGGCTGTCTCAGAATTGGACCAAACTTGGCATACAGGACTAGAAAAACGATACGGTCCTGTTGGCGTAAGTTTTGTCTCGATCTGACGAGTCATGCACGAAGTAATTAGGAAATTTACAAAGGGGCCGATACGGTGAATTTCAACGGATACGCATCAAATTTGTCGTGCACACGCGACCAATTTGAATTCCGTCAAAGCCCACACGACCACAAAGCCGTTACGCACCTTTCGATGCTTTCGGTTCGCGACCACGTTGCCCGGATTAGCGGGACGCACGTCGAGTCGAAGGATTTCTAAGTTTTCGAAAACAATTTTCTCAGTTTTTTCCTTATTTTCAAATTGGTTTTAAACAGAATTTAATCCACTAGAAAATAAACTAAAAGTGGGGTCTCAATCTCGGTTATGTTATCTATAAGGCTGTTCAAGCGGTTTTCCATGTTTCATAATGTCCTGGTCGTAAATCGCCCGCCAACTTTGGGTTTCGGGACAGTTTCTATAATCCAGAATTCGAGATTTTTCTCGGTTTTGGGACTAGATTTCCATCGCGCACGAAGCGAATTAATTCAAACTTTTTAAAGGGAATTATAGGGGGTAAGGTTGTGTTCAGACCAGAGTTCGTAGCTCGTGAAGCCATCCCTTATCCACGACGAATCGTCGCTGCGAACCCAGCCCCTGTGGCCGCAACTGCTGCTGTCCTGTTTCTCTTTCAGGCCGCGCGTGGTTCAGTCGGCCGGCCGTTGGCCGCGTGCGACGGCACGCCTAGGGTCGGGAAGGCGTCTGCCAGGTGTCAGGGGTGGTGGCGCAAGTTGAGGCGTTAGGGTTTCGATGTTAGGAACTCCCGATCTCTCTCCCTAACCTAATACTCACGCGGGTTATATGGAGTTCAGCGGCTGAACTCCCATCTCGAGTTGGGCCTGTTCGGCCTGGGACAGTTTGGGGGGGGGGGGGGTTTATTAGTTTGTTTTTTTTTCCCTTCTTCTTATTTATATATGTGATATATATGTATATACACGTGTATACGTATATACTTATATATCTCTATTTATATATATACACACAAAATACCTATATATATATACACACACATATATATATATATATATATATATATATATATATATATATATATATATATATACATATATATATATATATATATATATATATATATATATATATATATATATATATACATGTATATATATACATATATACATGTGATATATATGTATATACACGTGTATACGTATATACTTATATATCTCTATTTATATATATACACACAAAATACCTATATATATATATACACACACACACACACATATATATATATATATATATATATATATATATATATATATATATATATATATATATATATATATATATATATATATACATTATATATTTATATATAAATACACGTATACACATATACATATATATATACACATACTACCATATATATTATATATACTCATTTATATATATGTATATTCTTATATTCATACACTCATATATTATGTATATATATATATATATATATATATATATATATATATATATATATATATATATATATACACATACACATGTATAATAAGAATATTATAATAATAACAATAATAATAATAAGAGTAATATAATAATAACAATAATGATAATAATAATACTAACTATGATAACAAAATGAATAAATCAATGTATCACGTATGCATCATATTACACCAAGTCTTTCTTTGGCCTGCCAACTCTTACAAATATTCTACAACACCATCTTACAAAATACGTCAACACGTATGTCATTAGACGTCTCGCCTGACTACATGGGCTTGAGCTCAGTTCGGGTCCAGTCCGCGCTGGTTTGGTACAACCGGGTCTCCTAATGTCAAATAATATTAAATATAAATAATTAAACTATTTATAATGGTTATGTCACAACTTAGCCTCGTTTTTCTAGTTGGGGCATCGCTATGGCTTGGCCTTCCTTGGCATGGCTAATACACTAGTCAAAGCACGTCACTGCACTATCCATGCCATGATTTCTAATCACCTTATACTCAATTCCTAACAATGACTAAAATCATCTACCGTAATAATAAACTAAATAATTATTTATAATAATCTAAAATCACCATTTAAATAAAATAAATAAAATAAAAATATTTCAAAATTTTCGGAAAGGGGAGCTACAAATCTACCCACCTTAAAATAATTTCGTCCTCGAAATTCTAACTCATAAACATGCCAAAAATTCAAACATAAAAATAAAAAAAAAGAATAAATCCACTATTACCACAATATCCTCGAATTTTAATTTCTCAGAACTATTTATATCCTCCTCCTAGCCATTTCGTAACTACGAATCATCGAGGACTTCTACCCACCTTTGGTCACACTACCCACTTCAAACACCTGACGTCATAACATTATAACCCTCCAGCTAATTGTTAAAAGTAACTACCGACGGATATCTATAGCATAAGGCATCTACAACCCTCTCCTATCTATCAGTAACCCAAAATTTAACAGGCAACAAATTTACACAAGTAGCTAAGAAATATTGATAAACTCTAGTAAGCATGACTATTCGTCGCTCCGAAGTAGGGAGGACAGAAAGATAAGGCAGAATAATCGGGAGCAACTGTGAAGTTTCAAGAGCAGTGGAGAGTATCCAATGTTACAGATAGAAATGAAGTTTATGAACCACTGTCTTATTTGCTAGATTGGGCTACTCTAGTCCAGTCACTTGCTACGTCGAAGTGCCCTTCGTTACTTAGAGGGGCTTGCAATCCATGCAATACAGAAATTTTGTTCTTGAAGTTCTAAAGAAGATTCAAAAATAGAACAGAATCAAGATTGTGATCTTTTCCGTGGTTATTTAAACACGCGAGCAAGGGGTCTGAATGCAATACAAGATCGAACCGCGACTTTCCAGTAGATGGAATAAGGTTACGAATGTCATCACATTCTAAGAGGTGGAGGCTTCCTAATAGATATAGGTGGTATGCATGGATGGATTTTACTGGGTCTTAATGAGTTCCCTATCTAGATATCACTCGCGGGTTGGATGAACCTTGGATCTCGATGGACTGAACGAGATCCCAAGATAAAACTATGTCTACTAGGTTAGGGTAACCTAGAATAGGCTTTAACTCAAGTGGTTGAGTCAGTTGCCAGTCAGGTTGGTTAGCTAAGTTCCTAAAGTCCAAAATGTACCTTCGGTGAATTTTGTGTTTAAGTAGCACAAGAGACCTCTATCGAGTGACATACTAGTGGCATGTGCGTAGTGGAATTTGAGTAGATCACCACCATATATTGGGTCGAAGGAATTGAGTCAGGGTTGAGACTCTAGTGGAAGTCGGGAAGTACACCGGTATTATGGTAAGGGATATAACTAGTCCTCTGACATGGAAGTCGTACCTCAAAATAGAGTACAAGGGGACAGGTTTGAGAGGGATATGATATACCTAGATGAAGGTGAACTCGTCTAGATCTTGCATATAAAATCTATTGGAGGGTAACAACTGGTCTCGTGCTCCGAATATTAGTGGCACGGCTGAGGTCACAAAATAATCTAAATAGAATGTGGGAGTCCATGGGGCACTAACTATTAGCCTATAAAAATTATTCTAATCACTCGGTAATTCTCGTATATCCCAAATTTTAGAAGGCCTATAGTCTACCCACCTTAGAAGCTAGGATATGGTTTTAGGAATAATGAGGCTAGAAGAATTCCCAAGTCCGGATATTGTACCTCGACTCTTGTTAATAAAGAATGCGGCACGGCATAACGGAATACGGTAGATATAAGTCAAGTCAAGAGTCGTTCCTCAATAAGTGGAAAATGAGTGTGTACAATGGCACATGGTCGATAAAATAGAATGATCTACTCGTCCACAGTATACAAGAGTTATCGACGGGGTAATCAGCTCTAAGGCACATCATATGAAATGGTTCATAACAACTGGGTCATGAATTTCTCTGTGTGTCAAACCTGCCAGACCATTGTCACAAGGGCTCTGGTTAAAACAAGCTTCAACTAATAATTAGAGGCTCACAACATTTGGTCTCATGAGAATAGGTAGTCTCCTAGGTTGGTATTCGATCAAGAGAAGGATCCTAATCATTCTCGAACTCCAATGACTAGAAGATCAAGATAATAGGTTTAGTGTCGAATGGAGGACGAGTAACTCAAGGCAAGGTTCCTGTCACAGGACTGGCCGATGGTAGCTACACTTGCGTATACAACCATCATGGTCATGGGGATACTAGGTATCTATCTATCAATTACGAGCTTTCGTCTTTCAAATCAGTGAAAGACAAATACAATAAAGAGCTCGAGAGAGATGTCACTGAACACAATTACATGATTCAAGGGCGAATACAGAATTCAAGAGAAATTGTCAAAGCAGTCGCGGATGAGATCCTAGTGATATCTACATCTTAATCCACGTAGGGTAATTAGATAAAAGTGAACCAGATGCATCATGGTTGATCAGACCGTAATTATACACTGATTCTGATTAGACAATATGTTAGCGGGCGTCCCCAATAAACATATGTCTTGAATCAAGCTTGATAAAAGAGTAAGCTTGCAAAAACTAGGCTGTAATAGCAGCATTGGTCAAGAGAGTCAAAATATAAATATGTGAGATTTTTGAAAGAAGGAATAAGTAGTTCGAGTTTTGTGAGAATCAAAATCTAACTCGAGATTCGTATACGATTAACAGAATCATAAATCATAAATCAATTCTTTACAGCAAAATAGAATTTAAAATAGACAATTCTAACTTATGATATAAGATTTATATGTAAATAAGAAAATTGAACAGTTTATCAAAATTAACGCCTTAATTCGAGGCAAGCCTAACATACCAAGCGAATAGTATATCCACATGGGGTCATATCGTCATATCAAAAGTAATAGTGTATTTATAGAGATCTAGCAAGCTTTCTAAATTACATGGCCTATCTAATAACCTTAACTACCCAACGGTCAATTTGAACAAGGGACACCTAGTCCTAGTTATTCCCCTAAATTATTTTAATCCTAATTGTGAATGAGCATTTCTTGGGCGCAGGCTCGCAATGGTACGACTAACTTAAGTACCATCACGAGTTCGCATAATTTGCGAAGACAGACCTGCATGGGCCACCACAAAAACTTGTTACGACCCGCACCCGCTTTTTGGATACGAGACGTGTCCAAGCCAGCCTACGCCGCAGAGTCGACGGTAGAACGCTGTCAAGCCTGCAAGAAATAAATGCTCAAAATATAACATTTGCTGCTCATTCACATTTCTAAATTTATTACAATATTTACAAGATTTATATTTAAAAAAATACACAGTTCTCACAATTAATGAAAATGACAACTAGTTCCACTATCTAGGTCGGCCTCAGCATACCCATGTCTTCCCAGTGCTAACAGTGATCGCGGCTAAACTTGAAAAATATTGGTTTCCAGTCAGGAATGGAACAAGTACACAAACCGACGGCAATGCAAAAACACAATAGAATTAACAAGACATGAAAATAACATATGGAATATGAAAGCTAGAAAGTAACTGATGACATGGCACGGTGGAGAAGTAAAGAAAAAATAAAAAAACATCTACCTATGTGGTGTGAAATATCATTTTCAACATGTGAATGGCTAGGGGTAAATAAGGCGCATTGCACGTATCGTGTGCAGCTGCTAGCATTCACGAAAGATACGGGAGATAGTTCTGGGTAGTCCACATGTCTACTAAGATATTTTCCCTCCCGACTACTCCATGTGACGAGCGTGTCAACAAGAAGCAAGATATATATATAGAAATGAAATGAAAAGACTACTATGAATCGAAAAACAATCAGAAAGTGCACTTGCCTGAGGTCCTTAGCTGATGAAACCAATAATACCATACCACTCAATGAGCCACAATCAGTCAACACATGCAGAAGTCTCCAGATGCTAAAATAAACAGTACCAACGTTCTCAAAATAGTCAAATTAGCTAGGATTGCCTGTCCTTAAGTCCAATTCTGGACACAGGGGCAAAACGGTAATTTTAGACAAAAACGATGTCTGCCGTTGGTCCGCTTTGTACCGAAAAGCGTGCCAGAGTCAATGGTCTCTAAAGTTGTCAAACTATATGTCAATAGGTCCGGTTTTTCGATACGAATCCAACCGTATATCCAAAGTTGGCTTCCGGCGGGCCGTGCACAAAATTGCCCGTTGAGTCGGACCGTAGGGCCTACAAAACGGCATTCCGATTCGGCTGTCTCAGAATTGGACCAAACTTGGCATACTGGATCATAAAAATGATACGGTCCTGTTGGCGTAAGTTTCGTCTCGATCTGACGAGCGTACACGAAGTAATTGGGAAATTTGCAAAGGGGCCGATACGGTAAATTTCGACGGATACGCATCAAATTTGTCGCACACACGCGACCAATTTGAATTTCGTCAAAGCCCACATGACCATGAAGCCGTTACGCACCTTTCAATGCTTTCGGTTTGCAACCACGTCGCCCGGATTGGCGGGACGCACGTCGAGTCGAAGGATTTCTAAGTTTTCGAAAACACTTTTCTCAGTTTTTTCCTGATTTTCAAATTGGTTTTAAACAGAATTTAATCCGCTAGAAAATAAACTAAAAGTGGGTCTCAATCTCGGTTATGTTGTCTATAAGGCTGTTCAAGCGGTTTTCTAAGTTTCACAATGTCCTGGTCATAAATCGATCGCCAACTTTGGGTTTCGGGACAGTTTCTATAATCCAGAATACGAGATTTTTCTCGGTTTTGGGACTCGATTTCCATCGCGCACGAAGCGAATTAATTCAAACTTTTTGAAGGGGATTATAGGGGGTAAGGTTGTGTTCATACCATAGTTCGTAGCTCTTGAAGCCATCCCTTATCCACGACGAATCGTCGCTGCGAACCCAGCCCCTGTGGCCGCAACTGCTGCTGTCCAGTTTCTCTTTCAGGCCGTGCACGGTTCAGTCGGCCGGCCGTTGGCCACGTGCGGTGGCGCGCCTATGGTCGGGAAGGCGTCTGCCAGGTGTCAAGGGTGGTGGCGTAAGTTGAGGCGTTAGGGTTTCGATGTTAGGAACTCCCGATCTCTCTCCCTAACCTAATACTCACGCGGGTTATATGGAGTTCAGCGGCTGAACCCCCATCTCGGGTTGGGCCTGTTCGGCCTGGGACAGTTTGGGGTGGGGGTATATTAGTTTGTTTTCTTTTTCTTTTTGTTTTTCCCTTCTTCTTATTTATATATGTGATATATATGTATATACACGTGTATACGTATATACTTATATCTCTATTTATATATATACACACAAAATACCTATATATATATATATATATATATATATATATATATATATATATATATATATATATATATATATATATATATATATATATATATACACATACTACCATATATATTATATATACTCATTTATATATATATGTATATTCTTATATTCATACACTCATATATTATGTATATATATATATATATATATATATATATATATATATATATATATTTTTATTTTATTTTTTTATTTATATATATATATATATATATATATATATATATATATATATATATATATATATATATATATATATATATATATATATATATATATATACACATACACATGTATAATAAGAATATTATAATAATAACAATAATAATAATAAGAGTAATATAATAATAACAATAATGATAATAATAATACTAACTATTATAACAAAATGAATAAACCAATGTATCACGTATGCATCATATTACACCAAGTCTTTCTTTGGCCTGCCAACTCTTACAAATATTCTACAACACCATCTTATAAATACGTCAACACGTATGTCATTGGACGTCTCGGCTGACTACATGGGCTTGAGCTCAGTTCGGGTCCAGTCCGGGCTGGTTTGGTACAACCGGGTCTCCTAATGTCAAATAATATTAAACATAAATAATTAAACTATTTATAATGGTCATGTCACAACTTAGCCTGCTTTTCCTAGTTGGGGAATCGCTATGGCTTGGCCTTCCTTGGCATGGCTAATACACTAGTCAAAGCACGTCACTGCACTATCCATGCCATGATTTCTAATCACCTTGTACTCAATTCCTAACAATGACTAAAATCATCTACCGTAATAATAAACTAAATAATTATTTATAATAATCTAAAATCACCATTTAAATAAAATAAAATATTTCAAAATTTCCAGAAAGGGGAGCTACAGTAAACGGGGAGAAGCTTGGCTGGGTCTGGTTTCCTAGGAGTTGTGGGCTTCTCCTGTATTTGCTTTCTTTTATTATTCACTCCCCTAAAAACTTATATATATATATATATATATATATATATATATTATATATATATATATATATATTATATATATATATATATATATATATATATATATATATATATATATATATATATATATATATATATATATATATATATATTATATGTTTATATATATATATATATATATATATATATATATATATATATATATATATATATATATATATATATATATATATACATATACATATACATATACATATGTCCTATACATACATGCCATATATTAATATAAGCTACAAAATATAACTTATATACGCATATGAATATATATATAATGATATATACATATATACCAAAAATACAAATACGAACAATAAATATTAAGTATAATCAATATTTATAATATAGAATTCATAATTTATATACTAATCTTTATATAATAATTAAAATTAGATAGCCATACATATATATATATATATATATATATATATATATATATATATATATATATATATATATATATATATATATATATATATGCCTACATAAATCCCACATCCAAAATATATGTTAAGGAAATATTCACTATACATTCAAATAAACATTAATTCTATATGGCAAGCATATATAATATAACTGTCTTTTGTAAAAGGCCTACTAGGTCACTTATCAATTTAAAAAGGCTAATATGTACATCCACATGGACATCCTTAGACGCTCTACCCCTCTACAGGTGCTTGGGCTTGGTTCGGATTCAGTCCGGGCTGAAATGGCCCAACCGGGTCACCTAAAATCTATATTCTTAATTAATAAATAATTAAAATCAAATATAGGAGTTAAGTTGTAAATTGGCCTGGTTTTCTTAGTTAGGACACGCCTATGGCTTGGCATTCCCCTAACATGGCTAAACACTAGACAAAGTACGTCACAGCACTATCCATGCCATGATTTCTAGCCATCTTGTACTTCAAAACTCCACAATGGCTAAAGTCATCCACCGTAATAATTAACTAAGTAATTATTTATAAGAATTCTAGAAATCACCATTTAATTCAAATAAATAAATAAAAAAATATTATCAAAAAATTCGGGAAGAGGAGTTACAAAAGGAGCGAGACGTGTGCTTTTGAGACAGCTTGGAGGTAGACATGTGCATGAGTATCATATCTACTCATATCGATTGCATTTCCTGCCCATACGCAAGTACACTGTCATGCCCCAATACCGAAATACGGGGACGGACGTTGTAAGCCCCCTGAATTTTAGGAATTTTTTTCGAATTTTCTAAATAAATTATTTTCGATAATTCATTGTTATTTAATTATTTTTGATCATTAAATGCTCTTTACCGTGACTTTGATTTCTGGAGCATCAGGGATGCCAGTCTCTGGAAACTCTCTTCTTAAAGTTTGTAGTAGACAGAATTATCTTCATGTTGATATATCATGTCCCACTCAAACTTGTTCCCTTATACTCTTTTTGCTTCACACAACTTCGGGTCAATTTAGACCATTTGATCATTAAATAATTATTAATTGATTTTTCCACTTTTATCTTTGATCATCATATGCACGTTACCGTGACTTTTAATTTAGGAGCACAAGGCTAGTCATTTTCTTGAAACCAACTTTTCATACATGATCTACTCGAGACGCCCTACACCCATGACCTTCGTGTCCCACTCAGATATATCATCTTATACTTCATTTGCTTCGCAAAACTTTTGTGTTAATTTAGGCCAATTAATTATCCACCGTAGAATGTGACCTGACTTCCAATTTAATTTTGGGACCCAACATCGATCCAACCTAGTCGACCCAAAATATGGACATGGCCCACATGAAGCCTACTACCCGCCTGACACTTGTGTCCCATTTATTTGAGTTCCCACATGTTACTTATTTACCCATGATCAAAAATACCTATTTAAATTTAATTATTGCACCATGTCCGATTTTGATCCGACCCGGCTCAACCGAACCCAACCCAAGCTTCAAGTTACCCTCCCTCATGACACCCTCACTCTCTTTGCCCTTGAAAAATATTAAATACCTAGACTACCTATTCAAATATTTATTGGATAACCCCCCTTGATTTAAATCCCTAAGAATAATGTATTTCCTACATTAATCCTAGCCTTCCATTCTACTACACACCATCATCACCACACAATATTTCCTACACAACTCACAAACCCCCCAACCACATGAGGCCGGCCCTAATTTTTAGGTAGAGAATATTTCTCTCTCCTTCCCTCACAACACACACACACACACACACATAATTCTTTCTCTCATTTAATATTCTCTCCTCCTCTCTCATTTTTCCAACAGCAAGCTCCTCTCCACATTTCCCCCATGGTTGGCCGAACAACACCACCATCCCCGACTTCAGCTCCTCCTCCCTGGCCGAGCACAGCCCTCTCCCTACTTCTCCTCATCCTCACCATTAACATCTTTATCTCATCAACACCACTCCATCACCACCATCTTCTTCACCACAAACCGCCACCCTCCGCCGCCATCACAACCACCATCGGGCTTGCGCCACCATGCCTCGTCGTGCCCCCATCGCCCTGCCGCCGCGCCACCACAGCAGCACAGTGTACGCCACAGCAGCAAGCAGCACCGCAACAGCAGCTGCAACAGCAGCATACGCGGCAGCAGCAGTAGCCACGGCGGCCGTCGTCGCCGGCCACGCACCGCCATGGACGGCCCCCCTCCGGCGAACCCCCAGCCTGTCTTTCCGTGGCGACCACCATCCTCCGGGATGCACCGTCTAGGCGATTCATGCGTTTTGCACGGAATCCCGTCGACGCGCGCGCGAACGAGATCCAGAAATGGCGCTTCGAAGCAGCAACATCGTACACATTTTTCGAAAAATTCGACCGTTAGATCAGCAATTTATTTGTTCCGTATCAATCTCGGTATATAGCTCTTCATTTTCCTCAATTTTTGTCCGTTAATTTTATCGTTTGATACATCAAAATCGGCCACAAAGTTGACGCTTTAAATTGTGTTATTTTTGGACAGTTTTGTGGAGCCAACTTCGTCGGTTCGTATCACCTCCATCGAAGCTCCGTCTGGCATGCCACTGGTTCGTATGTGCAGCTGGTATAACCCTCTTCCTGTCTCTTAAGTTTCATTTTATTGTGAGCACGTTTGATTGGTTGAATTCGACGCCAAAGTTGGCCGTCCGAATTCGTAATTTCTAAGTTGTAAAATTTCATTTTTGAACCCCGGGACTCCGAATTCAATTTCTGACACCACCAGTAGACTCGTGGCGTCGTTCAGGCAAGTTTTTATATAAATTTTGTTAGATTTGGAGGACGTGGGACCTGGCATGCATTTCGGTGCAAAGCAGGCCCCACAGTCCGGGTCAAAGGAACTTTTTGATGTCGGCTCATCGGAATCCAATTCCGGATATACCGTTGAGTTCATATCGTCATTCTGAACTCGTTGATATATAATTTGCTAGGTTTTAGTGGACATTGGTTCCGGCACGCATTTCGGTGTAAGTCGAATACCAATATCCGGGTCAACGGGTCATTTTGAGATCGGCTCATCGAAATCCAATTCTGGATATACCGTTGAGTTCGTATCGTCATTCTGGACTCGTTGACATATAAGCTGAGATTTGAGGACATTGACTCCGACACGTTTTTTTTGTACAAATCAAAATTTCAATGTCCTGGTCAACGGACCAATTTGAGATCGGGTCAACGAAATCCAATTCTGGATATACCGTTGGGTTCGTATCATCATTCTGGATTTGTGGACATATAATTTGTTAGGTTTAGTGGACTAGTATTCTTGCACATTTTTTGGTACAAAGTGGGTCCGACAGGGACACCATTTTGACCCAAAATTACCTTTTTGCCCTGTGTCCAAATTGGACTTATGGATAGGCTAGCCTAGCTAATTTGACCATTCTGGACACGTTGGTGATGGTTGTTTCACCATCCGACAATACATGTAGGTTTTCACCCTATTATTATAATCCTTCTCTTTTTATTCGTATTTTTAGATCCTTGTATCGGAATTGAGATCCATCGATTCCAGTGATTTTACCATCACTGAAATTGATATGTTGACCCTGTAGATGTTTATAGAGACTAGCTTTGACCCTGTTTGACCATGGTTGACTAGTTTGACTGAACGACGAAGTAGAGTCAACATTTGACCTAGGTTAGACTAGTTTTGACCTTGGTTGACCACGGTTGACTATTTTGACCAAAATTCAACCGGAAGTCAACCGTAGCCTAAAATTGACTAGAACTTGACCGAAGTTGACCAGTTGACACAAAGTCAACTGTTAGTCAATGTTAGTCAAGTTTGACCCGAGTTGATCAGTTGACCAAAAGTCAACTGTAAGTCAACCCTTGACTTAGATTGACCTAGTTTGACTTGCTTTGACTTCCCTTGGTCTAGTTTGACTTTGTTTGACCTAGTTTGACTTAGTTGACTGAGATTGACCTAGATTAATCATGCCTAACACTGTTGAACCCTAATTAGCTTATATATATCTCATCTTTAGGTCTGTGATTTTTACTCTGAGCCAGTTTATACAGTTGACATATTCCACCAGATCACAGGCGAGTGCATTCTCTGATAATATTTCTGTTTTATGATATCGTCTATGTTTCTTGTATTTAGTATAGATATCCTTGTTCTCTTGACACATTGTTCACACGGATTGGTATTTCTCTGGATCCCGTCATGAGATGTTATTCCTTGTATTATTTGGTATATCTTGTGCAAGTCTTTCTTGTTCCTTGTGCATTGTATAGACACAATTCCTGCGATGGCTAGCTACCCTCTCAGAGAATCGCGTGTCATGATGTGTCATGGTTGGATCCACTATACTAGTCGGGGACGGGGAGTATTAGTGTAGATGTGTGGTCATTATCGACCTTGTTTATTCTTGTAGACCTTGTTTAATAGCCAATCCTACACTCCACATATGATTGGCCGGATCATTAGACCTTGTGCAGATCTAAGTCGGCCACATGTTGAAACTAGTATTCACTCACATAGATGGTATGATTCTCGACTCTTGTACATGATATGATTGATTTTTTTCTTGCCTTGTTCTAGTTCTAGATTACAACTTACCTTGCCATGATACTCACATGTACGTTTCGTGATTCCTTGTATATTCTCTCTATTTACTGCTACATGTTCAATATCGTCTAACTAGGACTGTTATTTAAGATTTATGCTCGTTCCATCCTGACTGGATATGTTGAAAATATTTTAGGAGTAGTTGTGCCCTCAGTATTGGACTACATGATATTGCTAGCTGGAGTGATTCTCGGTATTCTTCACCGTGAGTTATTTTTCAGGAGTTCTAGGTCTGGTAGTTATATAGTTTGTTATTATTTTCCTCTGTTTATTCTTGTCTCATATGATCATTGTAGATTCTAGTTCACTACCAAAATTTATCGATTTAGTGACGGCCCTATCCGTCGCCAATCCGACGGTAATTACAATTAGCGACCGATAACCGACGGATTTTGGCCAAAAAAATCTGTCGGCAATCAGCTCGTCGCTAATAACGGTCCGTCGCTACGTAGTCGTGAAGCGACGGAATAGCGACGGCTTTTCGACTTCACAATACGAAGCTTTAGCGACGCGTTTCCGACGGACTCTCGTCCATTTCAAGTTTTAAGTACTGAACTGTGTAGACAATGGCGACGTAAAATTCCGTCGTTAACCCATCGTAATAGCGTATCACAGCGTATCGTTCCATCGCTAAGCCGTCGACGCCTTCGATAACAAAGGACGGATTAGCGACAGTTTTCTGACGAAAAATCCGTCGATCAGCTTCTGGAAATTTATGTCATTTCCAGCAACATGGCGACGGATAAGTCGTCGCTATTCCGTCGATATATATCGACGGAATACGGACAGATTAACCGTCGATCTTGTTCTAGAAATTCTTGGTATTTCCAGAACAAGGGCGACGGATAGGTCGTCGCTATTCCGTCGAACAATATACCATACCGACGGATAATCCGTCGACCATCCGTCGCTACCTGGAAACATTTTCAAATCTCCAGTTAGCGACGGAATAGCCGTCGAAAATTAGTCGGAAACTGGTAGTAACCGTCGCAAAACGGTCACAAGTCCGTCGCTAACTGAGAATATTTTAAAAAAATTACAGCGCTTTCCCTTTTCGCAAAAATTTGCATAAACCAAACCAATATATAATGCACACCAATTATCCAACAATCACATAGACCAAATATATTATGCACACCAATTATCCAAGAATCATATAGACCAAATATGCACATACGAATTTAATGCACACCAATTATCCAAGAATCATTTAGACCAAACCAAATTAATATAAAATATACATCAATTATCCGGAAGAGTAACCTAATATCCATCGTTATAATTCGATCATAGCACAAATATTCTAAATTTTTCACAAATATTCCAAAACACGTAGGAAAGAGTTGGCCAGTTACAGTAACCTAATATCCATCGTTATAATCCGATCATAGCACAAATATTCCAAAATTTTCACAAATATTCCAAAATACATAGGAAAATCGACTTTGGCCTCAACAAAGACCATAAGTCAGACGATGAATCCTCACAGCCAGGGATGATAGTTGCGTTGAGGCATATACCATTCTATCAGCCACTTTGCATACGAAGGCTCAATCTGGTTGAGGTCTTCTGTAGGTACAGGAGGGTCAGTCCCGATGCTACTACTCTCTGACGGTGGCTCCTCCTTAGCTTCAAGCTTGGGAGCAATCTCTTCTCTGATGGTCATCGGTTCTTCCTTGACCTCGACCTTTGGTAACACCTTCTCCTTAACAGTCACCGGCTCTTGTTTGACGACGGAGACTTCCTCCGTGTCGACCTCCAAGGGTTTCTTGCCTCGACCCCTTCCTCGACTAGAAGCACCACCTCGACGAGTCCTAGGAGCCATCTTTCTGACAACAGAAATTTTCATATAGGATAAAGAAATTTACTCAAGTTATAAAAGTTGTGACGTTGGTTTTTTTGCGTTCATCATCATTAGAGGGAGCAGCACTGGAAAAGTTATGACGTTGGTAGCATGAGCTAGTAAAAATCTGTATCACAAGACTAACAGAATTACTATGTAATCATGTACTCACCAATAATCGGATGTAACTGGAGTCGTTGGGCCTATCGTGCAGTAATTTGTGGATCCGCTGGTATAGGCCAGATGTACTTAGTATCTAGTGTATCAGATTAGTATCGGTCTATCGGTTTGGTATAGGACGTATCATATTGGTATTGGCCTTAACAAATTGGTATCGTCCTATATCCGATATGTACATGTATCGACCGAATAGCTAGGATTCATATTGGCCTTATCGATTTGGTATCGGTCATATCCGATAGGTATCGGCCGTGTTGGATTAGTATAGACTATTTCGGATTAGTATCGTAGAAGGTTTAGTAACAACTGTACTTGGATTTCTCTCTTCTCGAGCTAGAATACCATTGCAAGAGAATCACCAGATCATGATTGGCCAGTTACAGTAACATACATACTTCCTTTTCCATCAGGAAAAGCGAGATTGAAAAGGAAGTATGTATGTTCTGTAACTGGCCATCTACGCTCTCTGACTCTCTTGCAATGATAATCTAGCTATAGAAGAGAGAAATCCAAGTACAGTTGTTACTAAACCTTCCACGATACTAATCTGAAATGGTATATAATAATCCAACACGGCCGATACCTATCGGATATGACCGATACCAAATCGATAAGGCCAATATGAATCCTAGCTGTACGGCCGATACATATCGGATAGGACGATACCAATTCGCTAAGACCAATACCAACCGATACGGCCCATACCAAAACGATAGATCGATACTAATCCGATACGGTCAATACTTATAAGTACCTACGGTCCAGGAGGTTGATCCGCTAGTACATCCATGTACGATCAACGAAGTAACGATCCATTTCAATTTGGATGTGAAAATCTGTATCGTAAGACAAACTAAACATAATCAGTTCTATTTCACATGCTTAATTGCCAAGTATGGGAACGAATGGCTCAAAACACAATCCAAAATTCATTCTAGCATACATTAGTGTGAATCATCTACGTTTTGTACATATAGTGTAGTATATGTTCTTATCGTATCTAGTATCTGAAGGATGTAACAGAATCAAGATGAACTCACATAATGTTTACAGTCTTGGTCTCAACTGTCTTCGATTCTATGATCCCATGTCTTAGGTTAAATAAATCACTAACCTCATCACGGTGAGTCTTGGTGTAGCACTCAAATGTGGGCACCTGTAAATTCGTCGAGGTTTTAAATCATCGACATTGAGTTTTAAACCCTCACGTAGCCTTTCTGCTTCACTTCTAGGGTCGAGCAGCATCTTCTTGCAAGCTTCGGTCTCCAGATACTTAGTGTCAAGATTCTGGACGCTTTCGTAGAGCATGTCAACGCATCCTAGCGTCAATTTTCTGCCGAGGAAATTGACGCTAGGATGCGTTGACATGCTCTACGAAAGCGTCCAGAATCTTGACACTAAGTATCTGGAGACCGAAGCTTGCAAGAAGATGCTGCTCGACCCTAGAAGTGAAGCAGAAAGGCTACGTGAGGGTTTAAAACTCAATGTCGATGATTTAAAATCTCGGCGAATTTACAGGTGCCCCACATTTGAGTGCTACACCAAGACTCACCGTGATGAGGTTAGTGATTTATTTAACCTAATGTAGTAATCTTGTAATTTAAAGTTGGAAGAACATGCAAGTAGCCTTATAGTTTTTGCCTCGCCAGTCGAATGGCTTAATTGCCAAGTATCGGAACGAATGGCTCAGAACACAACCCGAGATTCATTCTAGCATACATTAGTGAGTTCATCTTGATTCTGTTACGTCCTTCAGATACTAGATACGATAAGAACATGGATGATTCACACTAATGTATGCTAGAATGAATCTTGGCTTGTGTTCTGAGCTATCCATTCTGATCAAGCATCTTCCTTCTCCTCTCCTCCACCATGGCTCTGAACCAATCTGCTCCTTCCTCTACTTTCCTTCTTTTTATTTGACTCTCTCAGCCACATATGACATCCAGCTCAAGTGTAGAGTCGGGGAAGAAGAAGTGGGCAGAAAGAGGAGGGGGAAGCAGCACAGCCGGCGACATGACCCGGAGGAAGTACAGAGGTTTTCTTCAACAGACGTAGGAGAACTATAAGGATATATCTTTTCACAACATATCACCTTGTCAAAGACCCTTAATGTGACAACCATGTTACCGCGGTGTCGGAAGACTAACATGTCATAATTTTCTAAGCCGTGTGTTTTGACATAATCCTCCAAACTCTTTCCTGCTATGTAATAATGGAAGATTACTACATAGGAGAAAAGAGTTGGGAAGATTATGTCAAAACACACGGCTTAAAAACTTATGACATGTTAGTCTTCCGACACCACGGTAACATGATATTCACATGAAGGGTCTTTGACAAGATGACATGTTGTGAAAAGATATATCCTTATAGTTCTCCTACGGCTGTTGAAGAAAACCTCTGTACTTTCTCCGGGTCATGCCGCCGGCTGTGCTGCTTCCCCCTCCTCTTCCTGTCCACTTCTTCTCCCCCGACTCTACACTTGAGTTGGATGTCATATGTGGCTGAGAGAGTCAAATAAAAAGAAGAGAAGTAGATGGAGGAGCAGATTTGTTCAGAGCCATGGTGGAGGAGAGGAGAAGGAAGATGCTTGATCAGAACGGATGGCTCAGAACACAAGCCAAGATTCATTCTAGCATACATTAGTATGAATCATCTATGTTCTGTACATATGGTGTAGTATATGTTCTTATCGTATCTAGTATCTGAAGAACGTAGCAGAATCAAGATGAACTCACTAATGTAATACTAAGACATCATCTACTACTATATAAGATATAGTGATAAGTTGTCGTATCATCATTGCCGAGGGATGAGGGTCGGAGGACAGTCAACTTTATCTAAGGCTACTTGCATAGTTTCTGCCTCGCCAGTCGAATGGCTGCAGGGACTATGTCCTGCTCACCATGTCGTACCGTAGACTAATGCAAATGGAGCTGGAAATATCCGTCGCTAACCGGTCACTAGTCCGTCGCTAACTGAGAATTTTTTTGAAAAAAAATTGCAGCACTTTCCCTGTTCACAAAAATATGCATAAACCAAACCAATATAATGCACACAAATTATCCAACAATCACATAGACCAAATATGCACATACGAATTTAATGCACACCAATTATCCAAGAATCATATAGACCAAACCAAATTAATATAAAATAGACATCAATTATCCTAAAGAGTAACCTAATATCCGTCGTTATAATTCGATTTATCTTTTTCCTCCTTTATCTACGGATACATAGTTTCTGCCTCGCCAGTCGAATGGCTGCAGGAACTATGTCCTGATCACCATGTCGTACCGTAGATTAATGCAAATGAAGCTGGAGCCAAAATACAGAAACCAAAATACAGAATCAAATCCCTGGGACGGATGGCTCAGAACACAACCCAACCGGAGAGGATACTCTGAGAGATCCATCTGAGTAGGACGTATACTCTGAGAGATCACCTTTACAAGAATGATATCAGTAGTGGGATTGAGTGCTGTAGAGGATATTATTAGAGTATATGTCCTACTCAGATGGGTCTCTCATCGTTACTATTTTTTTCTGACAGCATGGTGGATGTGCTCCGTCAACATATTCTTGCTCCGAGCCAAAACTTTACCCCGAAGCTCAAGTGGACATTCTTCGTGTAGAGCTCGAGTGAGAGGTTCCTGACAGCATGGTGGTCTCCTTTGTTAAAGTATCCGTGCTCGTCCCACAACCAATATGGGATGAGCACGGATACTTTGACAAAGGAGACCACCATGCTGTCAGGAACCTCTCACTCGAGCTCTACACGAAGGATATCCACTTGAGCTCCGGGGCAAAGTTTTGGCTCGAAGCAAGAACCTGTTGACGGAGCACATCCACCTTGCTGTTAGAAAAAAATAGTAACGGTGAGAGACCCATCTGAGTAGGACGTATACTCTGATAATTTCCCCTCCAGCACTCAATCCCACTACTGATATCATTCTTGTAAATGTGATCTCTCAGAGTATACGTCCTACTCAGATGGATCTCTCAGAGTATCCTCTAGTGATAGGTTGTCGTATCATCACTGCCGAGGGATGAGGGTCGGAGGACAGTCAACTTTATCTACGGATACATAGTTTCTGCCTCGCCAGTCGAATGGCTGCAGGGACTATGTCCTGATCACCATATCGTAGTCCAATACAATCCAGAGATTGACACAGTTCTAGTTCATATATGTAGTCCAATACAAATAGTCTAATACAAAAATAACTCAATACAAATAGTCCAATACAAATAAGTACTAATAGCTAATGAGAACCACGTTGCTCACGCAAACGCTCATATTCATATTTATACACCATGAATATAGTACTACTTCACCATCAATACAGTGCTACTTCACCATGAATACAATACTACTTCACCATGTCGTACCGTAGATTAATGCAAATTGAGCTGGAACTAGAGCCAAAATACAGTACTACTTCACCATGTCGTACCATTAATTACTTTCTCTCTCTCTCTCCTCCCCTCCCCGCCGGCGCTCTCACTCTCTCCGACGCTCTCACAATACTAATTCCTATGTGTTTTAAGTGTAAGAACGGATGGCTCAGAACATAATCCAAAATTTATTCTAGCATACATTAGTGTGAATCATCTATATTCTGTATACATATCGTGTAGTATATGTTCTTATCGTATCTAGTATCTGAAGGATATAACAGAATCAAGATGAACTCACTTAATGTAATACTAAGACATCATCTACTACTATATAAGATATAGTGATAGGTTGTCATATCATCATTGCCGAGGTATGAGGGTCGAAAGACAGTCGACTTTATCTACGGCTACATAGTTTCTGCCTCGCCAGTCGAATGGCTGCAGGGACTATGTCCTGATCACCATGTCATACCGTAGATTAATGCAAATAGAGCAAGAAATATCCGTCGCTAACCGGTAACTAGTCCGTCGCTAACTGAGATTGTCACATACACATATGTATATCACAGCTAGATGTATAGATATATACATCTATACAGAAGCACACAACTGATAGAACTCGCACTGTCCTTGAGACAGTGAACATATATATACACCATGAATCCAAATCCCATATTCATATTTACTAATCCAAACATCACCAAACTAATGGAACACCCAATATGGATAACACATTATTTAGCCAATATATAAACTCAGATGAATTTGAAAAGCAAAGCCACCCGCCGCCCCCGACCAAAGCCCGCCGCCCAGTCCAGTAGTTCGGTTGCATATATATATGAAGAGTGCTTATGGCTGTGCGTCGGTTGCAAATAGCCCCGACGCCCCAGCCCCAAGCCAGCCGTCCAGCCCCCGACGCCGCCGCCCCAAGCCCACCGCCCAGCACCCGACCCAAGCCAGCCGCCCAGCCACCGACGCCCCAAGCCTACCGCCCAGCTCCCGACCCAAGCCAGCCGCCCAGCCCCCGACGTCCCAAGCCCACTGCCCAGCCCCCAACCCCAAGCCCGCCTCCCAGACCTCGACGCCCCCGCCCCAAGCCCACCGCCCAGACCCCGCCCCAAGCCAGCCGCCCAGCCTCCGACGCCCCAACCCCAAGCCCGCCTCCCAGACCCCGACGCCCCCGCCCCAAGCCCACTGCCCAGACCCCGACCCAAGCCAGCCGCTCAGCCCCCGACACCGCCGCCCCAAGCCCACCGCCCAGCCCTGACCCAAGCCAGCCGCCCAGCCACCGACGCCCCAGCCCCAAGCCCGCCTCCCAGACCCCGACGCCCCCGCCCCAAGCCCACCGCCCAGTCCCCGACCCAAGCCAGCCGCCCAGCCTCCGACGCCACAACCCCAAGCCCGCCTCCCAGACCCCGAAAGAGAGAGAGAGAGAGAGAGAGAGATCGAGAGAGAGAGAGAGAGAGGGGGTTACCTTCGGGAGAGAGAAAGGAGAAGACGTCGACGTCGATGACGACACCGACGCCGATCACCGAAGCCGACACCGGCGAGAGAGAGAGAGAGAGAGAGAGAGAGAGAGAGAGAGGAGAGAGAGAGAGAGAGAGGAGAGAGAGTGAATTTGGGGGAAATACGAAAAGTTCCCCCCGCCGTTTCATTTAAAGTCTGGTACGTATATATAGCGACGGAATAGCGACGGAAGAAAACCCGTCGCCACGTAGTCGCCATGTTTGATACGTGCCGACTGAATATCCGTCGCTACGTAGTCGAAGATATGTCCCGCCAATTCTCTACACAATTCCCGCCAAATAATCGACTACGTAGCGACGACTGGGTATCCGTCGCTATAATTCCGACAGTCTAGCGACGGACGTGCGACCTTTCCTTCCCCTAAAATTAAAATAAAAAATGGCAAAGGTGTGTAGTCGGTACTCAGTCGCTGAGCGGCCACGAAGCCGTCGCTAACACCGACGAAAAATTTCCGTCGCTAAATATCCGTCGCTAATTGAGTGTATTTTGGTAGTGGTTGTTCTAGTGACATTGTTATTATTTCTTGTCTCATCTTCCTTAGTTTTTGTGATGTGATACGAGTACCTTTATAGTTACGGATCTTAGATGTTGTAATTAGTATCGGGTACTTGACAGCGCTCTACCGCCAATACTGAGGCATAGGCTGGGCGTGGCCCACGTATTCGTACCCGTATATACGGGTGCGGGTCATGACAGACGTCGGCCAGCTACACCGTATAAGGTACAAAGACGTTATATGGCGACGACGGCTGTCAATCTTGCTGGGTATTCTAGCATGCAATCATTCTATGGCCTAAATCTAATCTCATATCCACAGGCAATAACAATGAAATAACTACAAGAGAGATAATCATATGGAAAGCAGAAATACTCTATGATAATCAGAAAATCTACAGTACCGGATAACATGTAGATGGGTATACCTTCCCACAGTTCCTAGCATGGTCGAGAACTGAAGCACATCCCCTAAGTCAAGTCTGAAAGATCCATAGGGTCGGTCACAGGCAATCTGGGAACAATTCAGGGCTGGTCAGGCCAACCGTAGCAAGTACCAGAAAGGAAAGCTCAAGGACGGGAAAAGAAAAGCCAGCAGGATAAAATATGACAGGAATAGCATATATGAACAGTAAAAGAGGATAAGGATCGTACGGTACCAACGCACGATAACAATCCACAACTAATGTAGCTAAATAACAAACAATCAGCACAATCTCCCTAACATACAATAATACCTGCATCGCCAACCGAAACTCGTAGTCTGTCATCGAAACAATAATCCACCCCTATATCAAATAAGCAAGGAAATGAATTACCGCACCGGGGTAGCATTACGGGCCAGCCAGCTTAGCAAGCAGCAAGCCATACAATTTATATGAATAAGCGGTAACTCAAATGTCGACGAATGTCTAGGTAGAGGTTGGGTTACCCCAACAATGCAAGTATAGGAAATCCTCATATCGTGCTGTCCTAACAGGGTTAGCGGGGCCAAGTATAACTAGTACTGGATAAGCACCGGTCTCTCGTAAGACTACCGGGCTATGTATGTCATTACCGGTCCCTCGTAAGGCCACCGTGCTGAGCATGCCATGTATATAATGTATAGTACATAAAGTAGTCGGATATTACCAGCCATAACTGTGAAGGGTAATAATATCCGCGGTGGCCAGCGTGCAAATCATGACTAATATCTGTATTAAGGCTAGTATTGCATGATCTCGGGATTCCGTTCCCTTCCAATGCTTCTACCAGTTTAAGTTACCTATATTATCCATACATTTATCCGGAATCACATGCCATGGTCACATGATCATCCTCCTAGATATCGTACCTCAGTACGAGAACGCTAAGTAAGAATCAACCTCGACAGCTATAGTCCCAGTTGTGATCCATCCTTAGTATTATGCAAGAAGCAAGCAAGCAATCCTGGCCACGCTAAGACTATAGGCTAACTACCAGATACCCGTACAGATAATCATAGATATAATCAAGGGGATAGCACCTCAAAGTACCGCTGCCAAGGAGCACCTCAGTGCCATGTAATTAAGGGAATAGCACCTCAAAGTGTCGCTGTCAAGGAGCACCTCAGTACAAAGTCAGGGCCAGTACCTCAAGGGGTAAACTAGACTTATAGCACGGATACAAGTAGTCATATCAGGGACAAGGTCAAATCTGTCAGTCATATGAAATTATCTGCCCACATCGTGGCATGGATATCAGGTCAAGTACATGGTCGGGATCTCGACTAGAATAGCATCTCAAGCACACATGGGAGCCTACAGCTCTAATCATTAAGTCGGTCCATCCACCGGATCAATCAATCAATAGTCTTGACATCCATGATGGAAGAAATATTATGCCAAGAAGGACAATCATCAGATACTAAGCCAATCAGTAAAATCAATGCTAGGCCCTCTGGCTCACAAGAATCCTCTGAATCAATGATCACAAGCTATCAGAAAATAAGTCTCTCAACTACCAATATATTACAATCAAACCAGGTTCTGGGCGCTTGGGAAGTCGAGTAAAAATTATATAATCATGCCCTCGATATTCTTCTCGTTCCGTAAAATATTCGCACAATCATCAAAATCCAGGAATCCACATAGTCATATCTGATCAAATTGGAACATCATCAAAAGAACACTATCCAAGAATCCACATGAGTCTATCAATCAATATTTCGAGATCATACTCTCCATAATACTCAATCCTCAGATATATCCAAAAATTACAAATCCTGATACATAGGAAAACTATCAGTCCTAGCTGGCTAGACTTGGATAACTCCTAGAAAGAATGGTCGGGGGGACAAGAGTCTATTAATTATGTCATCGAAAAAGGGCAAGGATTGCATGAACCGCTCTGAAGCAGATCCACAACCCTTAAACCAAACAAGGACCAAGGTTGCAGACCGTATTCCGAGTGGAATCGCACTCCTTACGCTATCCGACGGACAAGACATGTCAAGTAACTAGGCGACTAATCTAGTCATGAGTCTACCTAGCTTGTACTGAGATCAGGTAATACTATACTACAATAGACGTGCATGAGTCTGGTTCAGCAACCAAAGGAACGGTTCTGCCCAAATTTTCGAAATTCCCGATCGGGAATTCTGGAAAAATTCGGCAGAGTCTCCTTTGTATTCTAGACGGGAGCACCCAGCGAATTGGGGCTAAATCCACTCGGCACAACCCCCCGCAGAATCGCAGGATGAGAACACTAAGTCTCAGCTTCCAGCAGCGCTATAATGCATACTGGAAACCAAACCATAGTCGAGAACACTAAGTCTCAGCCTCCAGTAGCACTACGATATGTATTGGGTGCCAAGCCAACACATGCAACAAGAATTGCCATACATGGCACATCATAGACCCACAGTCATAATCCAAGCCACAAGCATCACAAACATAGTTAGCCAAAGTCGTTACCCGACCGCGAGTCGAACACGGGGCTTATAGGGACAATCCATACTCGTGAGTCGTGATCGCGTCCTCGGAGGTATGGATGACCCGTCCGAGTTATCCGATATGACCTGACCCGGTATCGAACCAAGCTATCCTAAGTTATCATTATGGCAGTTCTACTACTATGCTATACTACTCAAAGTTATAAATTTACCATGACAAATGAATTAAGTACAATAAAATCTAGGAGAGAGGGCAAGAGCCGTCGATGAGCAAGGGATACTTGCCTAGAGGGCTCGGCTAGGTAAGCAAGTCTTCGACGATCATGGTCCAAACTAGCACGTCAATCAATGTCCTCGAAACACATAATAAACAATCATTAGCATTAAATAATAAATAATAGAGTAATCACAAGAGATGGCAGGAGGATATACCGCGTAAGCCCCGCAAGCTGTGCAGGAGATGGCATGAAAACCGAGGCACACAGATCGATACGAACATGTAAATCGAGACATACACGTAAATCGAGACACGTACGAGAATCGAGGTGACACGAAGATCGAGACGATCAGAGGAATAGAAACATACACGTAAATCGAGATGCACACGCAGATCGATACGGGCACACAAATTGAGACGTACACGTAGATCGATGGATCACGAATATCGAGATGGCACACAAATCAACGCGACACGCAAATCAAGGCGTATACACAAATCGAGATAACACAAAGTCCAAGGGGGCATGCAAACTAATGCGTCATACAAATCGGTGTAGCACGGATCATGAGGTAGGCACAAAGGTCGAGGTACAGAAATCGAGATAACATGCAAATCAAGATGGCACGATGCTTGAGGCAGTACGGGGCTCGAGGCGTCCTACTGCCCAAGACATCACGTAGATCGAGATGGCACGAGAATCGAGACAGCACGCAAATCAAAGTACATGTCCCGAAAAGTATAGAGAATGAGGGAACACGCAAATCAATGGTGCGCCGCACGAGGCAGTATACTGCACGAGGCAGTATACTGCACGAGGCAGTATACTGCACGAGGCAGTACACTGTTCGAGGGGACACATGGCCCGTGGACAGTGCGACACCCAAAGCTGTACACTGCTCGAGCAGCACGGGGCCCAAAGGTGACCCGCCACTCGAAGCTAGCGCGGCCAGCGAAGCACGGCGATCGAAAGAAAATAGAGGGCGGTGGAGGAGCTCACCGGGGCTCGGCCGGGTCGGGTTTTAGCTTGCGGCTGCGGAGAACGAACGACAGCAGCGACAGTGCCGCACCCGATGGAGGTAGCAGAGGGAGTCGACGATGATCGCGGCGGCGGTACTGGCGAAAGTGGGGGTGGAGGCCGCCATGGTGGTGGTGGTCGTCGGAGGCCGAAGAAGACATGTAGGTGGTGGAGGTGGTCGCGGCTGGAGGCGACGACGGCGCTGATGATGGCGATGGTGGTGGAAGATGGTACCGGCGGTGGCAGTGGTGGGTGATGAAGATGGTGGTGGTCGGAGGCCATGGGGAGCGGAGTGACGAGTGAGGGGGGAGCACAGGAGAGGAGAAAGCTCGGAAAAGGGGAGGGGAGTGAGCGAGGAGAGTGAAAAAAAGAGATGGGGGTTCTCCAGCGGGAGGAGAGAGAGAAAAAGAAAGGGTGAGGGGAGAGGGGTGGGCTGGCGGCTGAGAGTGAGGAGAGGAAAAGATAGAGTGAAGTTATGGTTTGGGTTTAGGCTTAGATATTTTAGGGTGGGGTAAGTATAGGAACAAGTAAAATAATAGTAACAATAATAATATTGAGGATAAAATTCACATCCAAGAAAATATCAAGAAAAATTTAAGAATACCCAAATTTAATATCCTCAAAATACAAAAATACAGTCATATACCTATTTTAAAAATAGGGATTTGACATACACCTTTCTCTCAAGTTTAGCAATTGAATGATTTATGGGTTTCTTGTATTTACATGGAATTTCTAGTCCATATAAATATGGTTCAATTTTGCATTATTATTTTGACGACATTTTATATGATCTAATCTTCATAAACCTAGTAACTGAATCATTTGAATCGATTGAAGGTGACCGTGTGTGCATTTGCAAGTACTCGTTGTATTGAGACCACATCACTTGAAAAAACTTAATTCCATCGAATATCGATCAAATTATCTTCGATTTCATGTTTTCATCGAGTTTTGTTGATATCTAGTACGCGCACCATGGGCTGTTGTGGTTCTTGGATCCCTGCCTCTATGTAGGATTTCAAGCATGGCACGCTTCTAGGAAGTTGATTTGATTATGTTTTGATCGGCCAACACAAGTTTTCTCGTCAAGAATGAAGTGTTTTTTTGATAGAAAATTTCCCAAGCAATATACCACCCGTATACTAGTAGTGTACTACCAAGGCAGTGACCAACATAATATGTACTACCATAGTGTTGTCCTTCTATGATCTAGCAATGTACTAGCAGTATACCACTAGGGCAGAAAACTATCACAGCAGTTTCTGTTTTTCCAATTTTGGTTATTGGATTTTATATCGATTCGATCGACGATCGCCCTAATTTTTGGCACACGATTTCCATATATTTATGTGATGGTGTGGGTCCAGTTTCATGGAGATTGGACAATTGGATCTCCTATCAAGTTTATCCTAGATTTGTCTAGAATACAAATAATTTCTGATACAAAAATCCTATTAATTTCTCAAATTATTTTCTTCAGTATTCAACTTACTCGTATAATATATGATTGTTATTGATTATTTCTAGAGAGGTTTGTACCTCGTACATGTCTATCACTCAAATACACATTTAAGTTTGCTTGATTCTCAAGTTTCAAGCTCAAGATCACTTTATATAGTTTATTTCAATAATGTTTTCGGATACAGATGTATCCCTTGCGCGTGGTTGCTATCTCGTAGAGTATGCTTATTATGGCAGAGTACTATTACGATTGGTTATCTTTTAGTAGGGATCGTGTCATGACCCGCTCCAACTTTTGGAAAACGAATATGTGGTCAAGTCCATCCTATGTCGCAGCATCTGTCACAGCCCGATTATGTCGAATCGAAAGGTTGCCACTTGTCATGACAAGCACCCGCTTTTCGGATGCAAGCACGTGAGCAAGCCAGCTACGTATCAAGCGGACTCCAGCCCGACTCGAATACGTAAACGATGTCAAGACTAGGGTATACTGCCAAATCATGGCAATTTAATCTATATCTCAAATCCATAATAAGTGCGCGAAACATGAATGAACACTATAGGTCGTGGTCTGCAGCCCACTAGCATATATGTCCGATAAGACTCCAAAGAATATAACAAGAGTCTCTAAACTAAATCAATAAGCAGAATATTTCATGATAAGGAGTGAAAAACACGAAAGGATAATAATGTAATATCACTAACAAAGTACCTGAGACATGTATCACAATCATCTACCATCCCGCTCTGGCAGTAACTCCATGCAATTGCTAAACCTGAAGAGATCAACAGGTCCTCAGGGGACATAGCAAGATACATAAAAACATGTCTATCTAACAGTTTAATCATGCAATAATATAAACAGGGTGTAAATAGGAACTAGACATGAGACTGACATGTGGCTACTGACAGGTAATTATAAACACAGATACGGGATCAACTATGCATAAATGAACTGCTGGAAGAATAAGAGATCAATGGAATCCCAACCCTCGTCCCGATGTGGACTTGCAGGTCAGTTTCAAGACAAGTCACCCTCGCCCCGTGCGTGGACTCGCAGGTGCAAACGGACAATCCTCGCCCCGTGTGTGGACTCACAGGTTGTGGGAACGATACAGGAAGAGCAGTTCAATCACACATACTTGTAGACACGACTCAGTCAAGATACAGGTGACGACACGATACAACTCGGTCATGACACAGGTAAGGACAACTGTAGCATGAACCATAATGCGGACAAGCCTGGTGTAACTACGCTATCAAGTCAGGTAATACTGATATACAAGCAAGACAATAAACTAGTAAACATGGTATGTAGAAAACATCTGAATCCATATAAACTAGAGTAACTAAATGATAACATACTAAAAATAGAAGAACTATAAGCATGAAAATGAACTATAGAGGGAGGCAAGGTATCTTGCCTGGAGGTTCGTCCAATTCCGAGCTGAAGGCAAGGACTCAAGAGTTTAGCCTAATAAGAATTATATAAACACAAATATTAACACTATCCTTTAATTCTTCACACACATATTTATTAATTTAGTTCTTTGTACTTTCTTTAAGAAAAAGTGGGTTAAACTCAAATAAGTATAATATTGGAGGGTTACTATGAAATTATCTCCATATAGTATTATAACTATATATGATGCCTATGCTACATGAGCACTTGCTCCTGATTTGTCACAAGTAAGCATATGTTTATTCTAATAAAATTACATTAGCAAATATGTTATTTTGCAATTACTATAAAGTTTAAGGGATCTAATTGAAACTATACTCTACAATTTCAAGTACTCTCTGAATCACAGTGTTAGGTTCCACGTGGCTATGCATGCAAAGATTCCTTTTATTTATGTTAGTATATTCATATTCAATACATTCAAATGAACAGTGCTTGAAATATAATACTGTATATATCTTTTAGTGTTGGCTTCTTCTACTAAAACTATGACACCCATATATATGATCATAAGCTTAAGAGAATACACAGAGGATAACTTAGCTAAGTAACATTACCAATTGGATTTGTCGATAGCCCGCAAGAAGGATGGTTCCCTCTTGGCGATGGGCATAGACGTGGGCCAATAATCCACGTAGCTCCTCGATGCCACTACTGTGGTCCTCCGTGATAGCATCTGCTGCTGTGATACAGTCTCATTGTCGACAAGGACTTAGCCGAGCTACGACGGAACTCGGTCGAACTTGAACGACAGCGTTCGCGCATGACGGGGTTGATGGGGATGTGGTGGCTGAGCAGCCGAGTATAGACGATCGTCTACATGGACTGGAAGTTGCCTCCACGGTCCTCAACTTCCTCCACGGATGATGGTGAAGGCGAATGCTCCTCCTGGCTTGGTATTGGAAAGAAAGATCCTCACCGAGGACGACAAAGATTATTGCTGTCGGAGCTGTCCAGGATACTTCGGTCTCCACCGGTGCACACTGTGCACCGACCGGCTTGGTAGTGCCACGATGCTTGGCTCTCGTTGGATGGCCAATGGGTACTCGAGGACTTCCGAGTTGTCGAGCAGCGATGCGGCTACTCGAGGGTGGTCGGACGGTTGCTGCGCTTCGGAGGTCACCGGTAGGAAGCACTATCGGGGCGGCGCGCTCCAGCAACCGAGGGTGAGATGAGAAGAAGATGAAGGGGGAGTCATGTGCGTGCGGCTAGGGTTAGCGTTTCATGATCCATCTCTCTCTCTCTCTCTCTCTCTCTCTCTCGTTATCATCTATTCATATATATATATATACGGCTAGGGAGGGAAAACACTCGTGGGTTAGCTGGGTTATATTGATGCTGTGGTTGCATCCTTTTGTAAAGGTAGGCTCGGCTGATTGCTGGGTTGGGCCTGGGGGCTTGTCGGTGTTGGGCTTGCTTGCTGGTTTGTTCTCCTTAGTTTATTTAACAAGAATAATGATAATAATAATAATAATAATCTTATTTCTTATATAAATTAAGTCCCTATATAATAAAGTATATATATATATATATATATATATATATATATATATATATATATATATATATATATATATATATACTGTAGATAAATACTAGAAATATTTATATAAATAATCTAAAGCATAAACCATGTTTATACCATAAATTCTTTTGCTACGTAAATACATTCTATAATAGATAAATGAATAAATAATTAAATAACAAATAAATAAATAAATAAATAAATAGATGGATAAAATGAAATAAGATACTAAGGGTTTGGAAGATAATATTATATACATCTGTATATTTAACTTATAGATCCATTTAATAACAAATAATATTATATTATACTTATAACAACTATATATAAAATAAATATTATTCCATTTAAATAAATTATAAAATATGTGCATATACATACCATATACCAACCCGGACGTCTTGGCACACATAATACCTATACATGGGCTTGGGCTCAGTTCGGGTCCAGCCCGGGCTACATTGGTACAGCCCGGTCTCCTAAAAGTTGAATACTACTAATAATAATTGATTATAATTTATTTATACAAATCAAGTCATAACTTGGCCTGGTTTTCCTAGTTAGTATACTCTTATGGCTGGGTCTTTCTTGGCATGGCTAATACACTAGTCAAGGCACGTCACTGCACTATCCATGCCATGATTCCTAGTCGTTTAGTACTTCAAAACTCAACTATGGCTAAAGTCATCTACCGTAATAATTAACAAAATAATTATTTGTAAAAAATCTAAAAATCACCATTTAAATCAATTAAATAAAAAAATATTTTCAAAAATTTTCGAGAAGGGTACAAGGCGTGCTCGTGCTCATTTTGTAAAAAAATATTTTAAAGAGAATTTGCAACGGGACACAAAGAAATTGAATACACACATTGAAATGAAAGTAATTTTATTGATATCTTGCAGCAGAAAACATAAGCTCTCAAACATCTCAGTAGAAATGCCAAACTTAACTTACAACTTACAAAAATATTAAAATAAGGTACAATTGTTCCATACAATGTATCCTTTATTAAAATAAAACTCAATCACCTTCAATGTCTTCTTCTTCTCCACCTGGAAGCTTCAAGCTGAGAGTGCAATGCTTATAAAGAGTTAGACAGGTGCTGCTAGCGTCTTTGTTCTCCAACCAAGTTCCCAGCACCTGTAGAGACGTGGTTCAGTACATTGTCACGTACTGGTGAACGACCATAACCAATCTCAACTAAAATCAATAATGTAATTAATGTAAGAATAATACTATTAATTGTAATATTGCTATCTTGCCTTAGGGTCCATTAATAATTCATATGATAGGAATACAAAGTAATATCATGACTTTCACCAATCGATGAAATCTTACCCATGATCGATGTCCTTTCCTATAAAGGAATAATAACTTACAATGCATGGATACGACATTGTTAGCTATGACACATGTCTATATAAAGGTCACTGATTACACGTCATCTTGGACTATGTGGTTAGACGTCTTCCTTCAATAGCGGGTAATTAGCCCTCCAGAAGGTTTTTTAGTCACCTATGTTACTTTTTATGCCCCGGTTCAGCAAAAATAATCGTCCTTGTTAGGGTGTGATGCCGCATGAGCCTAAGTTGCGCCTATGCAAGCCGATTGCGGCTTAGCGATGGGATCGTCGCACAAAAGTCCCGAACAGAAAAGTTGAATAAAACAAAATTGTATAGAAACAAAATCTTTTTATTGATAACGTAGCAAAATTTACAAACGGCTCAAGGCCAAGATTATAATCGCTCAAGCTCACTCTCTCTTTCTGAAATACAACAACTCAGCTATCTCTCATATCTCAATACAAAAGATCATGCCCTTAGGCTTACAAGTTGAAGAAGACGATGTCCTATACAAGTAAAGACTCCAACTCGGACGTACGCCTCGAAATGCCAAAGAACTTCATGCTTCAATGCGTCCAAGCGAGCTTCGTACCGAATGAGTTGCTATCTGGAGCCAACAAACAGACTGTGGGGATATCAGTACATTGAATGCACTGGTATTTTAGTGAGTATGGATTATTCTTTTATGGTACCTTCTACCTTAGGATCAGTTACATAACATATACTACTATCCTACTTGTCATGCTATGATCCGTGAAATCGTTCGTCCTCGCATCGATTTCTACCGAATCGATCATCCTCGTTAGGGCGTGATGTTGTACGAGTCCGAAGTTGCACTTGTGCAAGGCAAAATGATAAAATCATAAATGGTTGTCTCAAATTCAAAATATTTACAGCAAAAAGATTAAGATAAATCAAAGTATACAAAAGAATCACTTTACAGATAACATAGCATAATACAAAGGCTCTGAATATCCCCAATGAATATGCCAATTGGCTTACAACACTCACGAGCTCTCTAGCACACAAAGGATATGGTTTTTCCATACATTATGTCTCTTATAGCAGAAGATATCGTCTTGAAAGAAGAGATTATACAAGTCCATCTGATTCATCGTCATCGTGGCACTGATCAAATGACTCCAAGAACGAGCACCTGAAATGATGCCTACAATGTGGGTTAGTATATTGTCGTGTACTGAAGAGTTAGGTAACCCACTCGCCTAAACCAACACTAAGTAATTATGTGAAGCATGCATATTTTTGGTGATCTTTTTATTTTGCCTTAGGATCAGTTTTATAGCATATTCAAACCAGTAAAACATGTGAGCATGTTATTCATGTTATATTCGATAACAGAAGTAAGCATTACACAACAAATATGTCACATCAAAGCGACTTCCTACCATACGTTGTGGCACTCGCCCTTACACTGATGTAAAGCGAATTGTTATCGTCCTTCCCTGTCATGTTATAGATAGCATAATAAAACAAATATATAACCAAGACTAACATAACCAATATATCTACCTTTGTGCTGACGCAAGGTGGTTACCTAAAGACTCTATATAATACATAAGCCAATATGTCCTGAATCTATACGAATACACCCATCATCATACTGACACGAGACGGAACACTCGCCACCCTTTAAATCAAACAAATGCTGGTGTGAGCCCTTATCTATATGAAGGTCACTGGCATTCAGAGAAATAAAGGAATACATCTCGATACAACTTGCTGTTTTAGCACATGGGTACCAAGCCTATCGAAGATCCCATAACATTCGCATTACGACGTGCCCTATCAGCCTAGGTAGCAAGCCCAACTGAAGGTCCCGTAATATTGTGCTTAATAGCACCATAATTTTCTCCTATGTCGAATGGTCCTGGTGCCCTGATGAACTCATTCAAGGAAAGCAAACCCGTGAAAAGGTTATTAACATTGATGTCTGTGACCATGCCAATGCATACACATCTTGAAATAAGGCAATAAGGTACCTTCTACTCGTAACATTCGGTTTATCTCGTACCAATATTATTTATCCGATCGGTGTTACGAATGGCGACCCGCACGTCCCAACATACCGAGGCACCATACCACATCCGATAGATTCGTGGGCAACATACCTCATTCTAACAGTTCTATGGCAATTGTCCCACAACTGCTCACTTCATTAACGGAGCAAACCTTTTGCATATCGACAACTCCATGGTTTTGCGCCACAACTGCCTGCTTCGTACACAAAGCCATACTACATATCCTCGTGTACTGATGCACGTCTTGACACAGTTATCCAATGTTCTAAGACTTAGTGTTCAAAATTCTATGGGTCGTGCACTTGATGCACACCATGATATAGTCTTTTAATATTCTACGTTTAATGTTCTTCGAGTCGTGCAATCTACGCACGCTCCGATAAAGTACTTCAATATTCTAACATTATTCATACACTTGATGCATATTCTCTTTGATTGTTTGATGTTCTACCTTAGTGTTCGACACACACTATGACTCATATCTATCTGAGCCACGGACATAAAATCGGTGGAGATACAAGCACGATATTATATATTTTATTAGGGCATAAAGGAGTAGGAAAGAAGGGACAAAGCCCACTCAACTTAAGTTAATTTGCCTATTGTTTCACCCAGTCGATGCAGCCTGACACCTTAACTTTCGTGCACGATCATTTCGTTTGATATAACCATATGGGCACTTTGCACTCCTTGAACTAATCGACTAATTCGACCTATTGTGCCCACACTTCAACTCGTTGCGAGGTAATATTCTGATCGCAATGTACGATACCTGCACATAAAATTAATACATCTTCAAATCGAACTCATACTTCCTTGAATCAAATCCATACCTCTTCGAATCAATTGACTCAGCGTAATGCACCATGTAGTACATGGCATCAAATACTATGCTACTCATAAGAATGTTTGTCTTTGAACTGAAACCAATACTCAATCCATGCGTCTCTCTCAACCGTTTCAAGATTTCGTTTCGTGCAACTTACATATTACTAATTTGATTCATTTTTATTGTTCTATCCTAATATTTGTGAAATACCTTAACACATCCCAATCCTCCTTGTAGTTTTGCTTGAATTCATCATATCCTTTGGTTTGGATCGTACACATATTTAAGGCGTCTCTAAATTATATGTATTTTAGCCAAGCCTCGTGATAGCGAATCCGAACAAAACTAACGGGTGTAACTTAAATCCTCAAATACGAGCCAGTCCATAATCTTGACTGGTCAGGTCCTAGCATCTATTCCTAAAATCTTTCACATGTGCATTATTCCATATCTCATGATCATCCACAAAACATTCCAATACACAATATGATTCATAGACACATTTCTGATCCCATAGTCTAGATTCATCATATCCATGAAGTCTTCGTATATGACATAGACTAGATTCATCATATCATCAAAATCCTTTTTGTCCAACTATCCATAAAGTCTTCATATTCGACATAGACTAGATTCATCATATCATCAAAATCCCTTGCCTACAATAATACTACGCCCTGCATGCAACTATTCTAATATGATTTACGTTCTCTGAACTATCTACGCATGGGGCTACCCTGATAGGCTACTTATCCAAACATCATGCTTAATCTCTTCCGACACAAGGGGTCAACTTGAGTCAAAGATGGTCAAAGGCTACAATCTCTCCGACATAAAAGTTTTCTACAACTTGTTTTACGTTCGATCCTCTATCGAGTATGAAATCATCAATCAAAATTTTTAATGCAATACTAACTCATCCATTTCACTAATTTTGATCGTTCGCACAACGTAAGCAAGTCTAACCATCACGTGAATCCAATTCTATCGACACCATCCGAGGCTCATTCCTTTATCCCTTGCTGTCGCACGTAGCATGATTCTCACAATTGCTTATTCACATTACTATGCTAAGTACGTTCATCAATATCTATCCGATCATCGACTAACGAAATCATTCGAGTACTTATTCGATCAATCATCAAAAATCTGACTATCTAAATCCAGCCGAAGGCTCTTCCATCAAATCTCGAAATGCATATTCAATTACCTAGACTTATCCTCAACATGCACCACATCATATTTATCCTCAACACAATTCTTTGTGCAATATCATTAGGGTCATCCTATAGAGAATCCAATATTTACCTTGATTTGATGGTCAAGTCTGCTAGGGTTAGCTATTTCGAAGCTACGCCAAATAATTATAGATTATCAAAGATAGGTAGTTACTACGAACTATGCTACATCCTACCGTAGAGCCAAATCGAACCTCTACAAATTCTATGGGATTCTATCCAAATCTGAAAGTACCCTTCTAATCCAATTAAATCATCCTACTTGTGCTAGGGGTGAGCATTCGGTTAATTCAGTTCAAACCGAACCGAATAACCGAAAACCGATGTAATACCCCAGTACCAAAATACGTAGGACTAAGAACGTAGACATGTCAGCCATATAATATATATACGTAAGCTTTAAAATGCAGTGACCATGACAACTAATCTCATCCACAAAATAAAGGAATAAAAGATATCATATAATCAACCATGAATTGTCTTTATACAAGATGTTGGGCAGAGATAAATCTACTACCAACTAACTAAAAAAAAGTAATACATGGCAACTAATATGATTTGTCGAGACTAGCAAAGAAAGAATCCAAGATACGTCATCTTCGAATTAATAGAGAAGATCACGACCTCATCTAGAATACCTGCGGAAGGCAAGAACATACACCTCGAGAGATCACCAGGTCCTCAGAGGAACGTAACAAGACACATAATATCATGCCATAATACTGAATATAAACTACTTAATAAATAAGTCAATTAAATTATAACATGGTCCAATACACACCATTGAATTAACGTACCATCCCCCAACCAAATAAGGACATGAGATGGCACCCTAATCCACGATGAATATTTTTCCATGCCATAAATCCAATATGGTATTCGAACCACAACAAGGTTCAGTACCTTCTCATTGGAGTAATGAGTCACACCTACAACCAAACAAGGACAAGATGTGGCAAACTAGTCTGCGACAAGTTATGTTCCAAGCTGTGATCAGATACGAGTACCCAAACCAAAAGTATTCATACTTAACGGATAAGGTAGCCTAACCGTTCTAAGTGAATACAGTTTAAGAACATTCCTCCAACGTATGGACTCTCTGGCTAAAATGGGATCGACATAGTCCCCACTTGGGGTACCAGAGGCCTCAAGCATAACCGTTCCTCGAACGTCAGTGGCCAGCAATAAATAAAGGGGTCGTCAACCCGTATCTCTGGTGGAGCGTACGGTTACAAGGGAAATATGCATAATAGCCCATATGCTTAGGATATGTTCTCCCCACCCAATGCCTATATGTTGCCTTAACAACATAACTTCTATAACCGCTAAGTCAAACTATCATGCAATACTATTAGCGGTTAATCCTATCGCACGGCTTATACGTACCTGTGGCCAGCCAGTCACACATGTCCGAGTTCTATATGCGACTCACACTTCATGGTACAAATGTGTCAAAGCCCATGAATGTAACACAAACGAGGGTGGTCCCTTAAGTCTAGGTTTATTGTATAAAAAGAATTAAATAGCAAGTAATAGAACTTGTAAGTAAATTTGTATCTCAATATAACTATAAAACACAGTTTATTTTGCAGAAAAGAGATAAAAAATAAATACATAAAATGTGAGCTAAAGTAAATAAACAGCAAATGGCAAGGTATCTTGCCTGAGGATCGTGCGAGAAATAGCAAATTCCAACAGTCAGAACCGTCAGCAATGAAGTCAAAATCCCCAAACAGCTCCGGATGCTGAAACAAACATCATGAATATTTTTGGTATAAAAGATATGTATTAAAATGCCTGTCCAAAAGTCCAATTCTAGACACAGGAGAAAAATCTTAATTTCTGGTCAAAACGATGTCCGTCGTTGGACCCATTTTGCACCAAAAAGTATGCCAGTACCTTCGGTCTCTAAAGCCGTCAAACTACATGTCTACGGCTCCGATTTGAAAAGATGAACCCAACCATATATCCAAAGTTGGATTCTGGTGGGCTGTGCACAAATTCGTTCGTTGGATCGGATCGCAGGCCCGCCAAAAAGGTGTTTCAGTCGACCTTCTCAGAATTGGACCAAACTTGGCGTACAGGACCAGAAAAATAATACGGTCCTATTGGCGCAAGTTTTGTCTCAATATGACGAACGTGCACAAAGTTATGGCCTAGTTTGCAAAGTTGTCGATACAGGATATATCGACGGATACGCTTCGATTTCGTCGGGCACGCACAACGAAATCGAGTTCCATCAGTTCCCACATGTCGACAACACCCATATACGCCTTTCGATGCTTATGGGTTGTGACATGTCGCCCGGTTTGTTGGGACGCACGCTGTATCGATAAATTTTCTAAAAATTTCACAGTTTGAAAACAGTTTTTTGCCAATATTGGGAGACCGATTTTTCGGCGCACAGTCATCAAAATCGACTTCTGTAAAAAGAGTTATGTAGCCCTATATGTTGTCTCATACTATCATTAATTAGTTTTTGAAAACTCCTAGTTCGATCAACGAGGCTTCGATTAGTTTTTGTTGAGAAAATTTTCTCGATGCCAATTGTCTAAATATATATATATATAACGACCTAATTCTTTTCCTAATCCGATCTAATTTTTTATTTAAGCTGGGATATAGATTTCATTGTTGAGATTTGGATAGAGTCCAGAAGGATTTGTAGTTTGATGTAAATTTGAATTGGATTCGATGGCATTAGTCCAAATAAATTTTCTTGTGCTTTCGTTCGAATACAGGGGTCGACCTTGGGGGGAGATGAACAGTAACTTTGGTTATTGTTCATATTGGTTTTTTTTCTTTGTTTATATATATATATATATATATATATATATATACACACACACACACACACACACACACACACACACACACACACACACACACACACACACACACACACACACAAACACATGTATATATACACAAAATTCCCAAAAATTATTTAAAAAATCATAATACCTTCCAAATAGTTGATTAGGTCTTATGAACATGTTTTGCCTCATATAGCAATTTCTTGCTATTTGTGATATTAAAATCAACACTAAAGGTTATATATATATATATATATATATATATATATATATATATATATATATATATATATATATATATATATATATATATATATATTATATATAACTAAAATATAAATAAATAAAAATCCTAAAATTCCAAAAATATATTTGAATAAATATTTTGTGCACTGTACCTATTATGAAAATAATATGACTAATAAATAACACCCAAAGCAGTTAACAATCTACATACTGTAATTATAATAACCATAATAATAACAATAAAAATCTTTAAATAAAAAATCTAATAAATAAATTAAATGGAGAACACTGTAAAACCTATTAAGTAAAATAATTTTGGGAAGAGCACATCTTAATACTAGTATTATTATTACAAACTATATTAAATTTTGAAATACTTTCCAAGAAAACTATATATATAATAAGTAGATAATTAAATAATTATTAAAATGTTTAAAAGGTAACCAAGATATGATTTGATGAACTTAAAAAATAGAATATTAACATATATAAATCTAGTGACGCCTATAGCTAATATTGTGCTAGTCAAGGCACTTGACTGCACTAACTGTGCCATGTTGTCTAGTCAGTGTGCATAACAAAAATTAGGCATGACTAAGACTATATTTATAAATAAATAATAAAATAATTGAAAACAATTTATTTAAAAAATAAAATAAGTCCTCCAAATTTTTGGGGGATTACAACCGAGTTGGACCGAAAATCGAATAAGCAAAACCAAAACCAAACCGAATTGGCCCATAACCGAATCAAACCGAATCGAATTAAATCGGTTCAATTTTTTGTTTATTCGATTTTTTTAATTTTTGGGTTTAGTTGTGCTTTTTAATATATATTAACTAAATATACCTAAATTTATTTAATATATACCTAGAGTGTGTGTGTGTGTATAGAAAAATTCTTCAATACAAACGTCTAAAAATTTGTATGGATACATCCTAAATCTGAATCATTGGTTGTTGATCCAATGGTTCTTATTAAATAGTTTTCTTGGACTATTAATACAGTAGGGAACATCATTTAATGCAGTTTTTGACTTTCAACCTCTTGGTAACTTGCTAGTCTAGGTCATTCTTGACTTCAATTTTTAATAAACACCCTAAATTAACTCATATTTACTTTCTCTTTAAGCTGATACAAATTCATAAAATACCCTAAATTAATTCATATTGGATTGATTTAATTTGTAGCCTTGCTACATTCAATATTTTGAAGAACAACAATCCACCGCATCGTCGGCGTCACCGTCACCTGGCCCGGTAGTGGACTACAACTCCACCGTCATCGTCGCTGTCACCTGTCCCCTTTTCTCCTCCTCCTCAACCATCTCTGGTGTTAAGGAATATTTTCTAAATAATATAATGTTCCTCAAAAGTTCCTTCTTCAACAGCCTCTTCATGGACTGTTCCTCCTTAACATTATTAATCACGATAACCTTTCAAACGGCTAGTAGATTCTATGTTAGTCTGAAAATTTGTAATATTAAGAAATCATTACCGCCTACAATTTGTAGTCATTTCATTGTTAGTCGCAAAATTTATTTGTCTTTCCATCTTTCTCACTTTTTGTATTTTTCTCTTGTTATATATATATATATAATATTTTTCTTATTTCAACTATTATTTTTTTTGAAATACATAGAATAGTTTTCTTATTTTATTTTGTAGTATTGGAGAAAATGTTTACTCATATGGAAGATGTAGAAGAGCTAGAAGATTGGATGCCAGCTTCAAATGAAACCTTTATTCTGCGTATGATGTGCAGCTTTGAAGAATATCTGTCGAAGATATCAACTTAACTTTTTTTGATCATTTCTAAGCTTTGTTCAATCGAACTTGAACAAATCAATATATCTCGACGTCTGAAAAAAATAGAAGAATCTTCCGCTTTCAAGAAGGCATCTTCAGCTGGAGGAATTAATATTGAGGAGAAGGTTGATAATGAATCTTCTGATGAGGATGAGAAACTGAAGAAGTTGGAGGAACAATCCAACAAATTTTGCATATGATCCCTCTAGAAGAACCTGACCTTAGCAGTTCTACGAAAAGCATGGAAGGGAATTTAGTACCAGTCACACATTTGAAAAGTCTAACAAAAAGTTCAACCTCAAAGCCTATCCAGTGGACTAGTAGTTGTTCGAGTTTTTACAATTATATTTTTGCGGATGTTAAATCTCACGAGTACGTAATATGAGTTTTCATTTCATTTCAACAGTTTATTTATTTTGTTTTTCCTAATCTATCTGTTTCTTTTCTTAGCAAAATAATATCATCTTACAACGAGCTTTATGTGACTCGGGCTGAGATGAAGTCCATTTCTCCAGGAAGGAGAATTAAAGGTGGGGTATGTAGATAGTATATTTTTTCTTAGATGCCATCTATGTTTACTTTGATGCCATCGCTGCTTTTTTAATGAGATACTCAGATTGTTAGCACGATATTAATGCCATCAATGTTTACTACGATGCAATCATTATTTTTTAATGAGAAATACTCATATTGTCAGCATGGTCTCTGCTCTTCTCATCGCAGTGGAATGCAGAAGAACTGACAATAAATCTAATATATGGTATTTACCAGTAAAGTTAATGGTGAGTGAGCATTTTATTCTTTAATGATTATGCAACAATTTTCTCTCGTTTGTTTGTCGTTCATAATGTATTATTTGATGTGTATGTAGAGAGCTACATTACCTCCATCTAACAAACCTCTTCATGAAATATGGAAGAAGTGCAAATATTTCGAAGATTATATGGGATATTTAAGCATTTGTAATGAAGTATTAATTTATTTGTGTTTAAATTTTAATTCTAATTTACTGAAAATTGATTAATTTGTTTTACCTAATTAATCCTGATTTAGATATACATACCCATCCTTCTGTTTGACCCCTATACTCTTGCAAGAGTTATGGTTAAAACAAAGACTATTGAAGTTTTGGACTCCCTTACATCTACAGATGAGGTTATTTATAACAAAGTAGTCGTAAAACAAATAGTAAGCTCATATTCATAAATTTTTATGAATTGCGTACTAGATTCGCGGTATACTAATACATATTGTATTCTACTAATTGTAGCTTTCAAATTTGGATCTCTTTTTCGAGGAAGAGATTTGGATGTTGAGAGATACCATGTTCAACTTTTCTACTTTCTCCATAATCCGTCGTCCTTATGTTTTCCGCCAAGACAATTCATTTGATTGTGATATTTTGGTAATTTTATTCACGAAAGACAAATGTAGGTTGGACTCCCGTTCTTTCAATGTAATCTGAAAATATGTCGTTAAATACTTACTCTTTTTAGAGCAATATTTTTGATGTTATGTTTTTTATATCCAATTTGATTCAGAATTTGAAAGGCACAAAGTTAATATATGGATTACATCTTCAAAGCACAATACAGAAGAATCCAAATTGCACAACATTATAACTAAGCAGCAAAGGTCGAAAGAAGTCCACCCTGATGGATGAAGATGGAAGATGATGAAAATTTTATTTCTTTTATCAAATAAAATATGTTCATTTGTTTTGTAACAAATGGTTAGGAATAAAGTTTTGTGGAGATATAATGTTCTTAAAATATGTGATAAAAATCATATCAAAATGAACCCTTGCCTCGTAATTTCCATAAATATAGAACTCTTTATCTTGGCAGTTGAATAAATTAAGATCTGGTGAGTTCCTATAGGATTTCTGGTATTAAATTGTATCATAATATGGAAGTTGTTCACCTAGATTGTTTCAGAATCTTGCTGCCATATAATATTTCTTTTTGTTATGAAAAAGTTTTTTGCTGCATTTGGAACAATTTTATGGAAAACCAATAATAAAAGTTGGGTAAATAAAAAAAGAAAAAAATAGTACATAACGATAATTAAATCAACGAAATATTGTTTAGTTTATTTGATTCCATTGGCTCTTTCTCGTTAGCTCGCTTTCGTACTTTATAATTACGAAAATCGTGACCCGATTTTCTACAAACTCTACAAATTCTAGGCTTGGGGATAGTCTAAGTTTCTTTATTTTGACTTGATTTTCCTTGAGAAGGCCTTCCTTTTGTTGCTACCGGGTTTGGCCCTTTAAAAGCTTCATGCACTCTATGAACTACATCAGCTACCATTTTTCTTCTTCGCCAATATCGATCACTATTTTTTGCAACTCAATTAGCACAACTGACATCAATTATGTTCCCTTCTCTTGAATTTTGTTTGATTCTTTTACAATAATACGTAAATAAATTAACTTGTTCATTAATACCACCATACCTTCTTCTCTCAATCCTGTCTGGGTGGATGAATCTCCTTTCTGTGCCAGGTCCGGAGAGATAACTCTCTTTGCAATCCTTCAGCCAACGAGTTTTTACTAAGTTCTTTGGAATATCTGACAATTGTAATCTCTTCATTGCTGAAAAATATGCCTATAAGGAATCCTTGGTCTCCATCCACAAGTAGTCACATTTATGTTGTTGTCGATACGATAAAATATAACCTTTCGGTTTAGATAATTTTTCGACAAATACTTTTGAATAGTGCAAACTTCTGCCTCTCTTATGATGTGAAGGTGGACAACACTATATTTATCAGAACGTGTGATTTCATTCCTTACCTCTATAAACACTTTTTAGTCTAAATTGTTGCAAATTGATCTTCTATTACGGCCATGCTAGTTTGTTTCACAACTGATGTTGAGAGTTTATCAGTGGCAAGCTTACTCATCTGGCCGTAACGTAAGGCCGCTAAACCGTGGTCATAATGTTGAAGGGCCTTCCATAGTGGCAGCTTCTCATTCAAAAATCTTTTCAGAAATGTGTTCATTGATTCACATCTATTTGTTGCACTAGAACCATCAAAATAATTTCCATGTAGGAATATATCCGCCCATCGATGCCTCGTTCTGTACAATGCACTGGTATACTCATTATCCTCTGCATTATAATCCCTTAGCATCTGTTGCCAATGGTTTTCAAATTCTTCGACTGAATAGTACCTGTTTAAAAAAACATGGACAATAACAAAAGTTTTATAATTGTAACAACAAATACTTCAAAATAAAGTACCAAGTGTAAGATGTACCTTTTAATCAGATTACTCAATTCTCTTGCAAAACCATCTTGGTGTACATGTTTGGTTGAACTGTTTAGGATATGCCATGAGCACGTTCAATGAACTACGCTGGGTACTAAATCCTCAATTACTTTATTCATGGATCTTCAACCATCCGTGAGAATTGTCTCTGGTAATTTTCCTTTCATACACTTTTGGAATTTTTGTAAAACCCAAGAATATGTCTCAGCAGACTCATTATGGATCAATGCAAACCCAAACACACAAGTTATTACATGATTATTTGAACCCACTAGAACCACCAACGATATTTGACATCTATTTATTTTATATGTAGAATCAAATGCTAGTGAATCTCCAAATAATTCGTAATCGAATCAACTTGCACCGTCAGCCCAAAAGAGATGGGTCAATCTGGAATATTCATCTACCTTGTATGCGTAGAAGAAATCTAGGTCAATGCCCTCCTTAGCTTGAAGAAATGTAAGTGTTGTCGTAGCATCAACATCGTCTAGTCCTCTACGATCTTTAGCTAAAGCATTGTTTAAATCTTTTTCGTCCATCCAACCTTATCCCAGCCACTATTCTGGTGGACAAATAAATTTCATACCTCTTAAGTCATCATCCCGGCTTGTTTCATCAGCTTAGCTTATTCCAATTCTATGGCTGATATCTTATAATGGGATCTCAAAAAAATTGTTTCAAAATCATTTACCAGATTATGGTTGTGATGTACTCAATTTTTTTTTGACAACCTACAGCTTTGTAGAAATATTGTACCCAATACGAAAAATTGCTTTACAACTACTTCTGCTTTCACTTCTTGGCTCACGAACCCTGTTAGGAGCTTCAATGTATTTCTTCTGTCTGAATCCCGCATTCGAACAACACCAACTACGAACTATTAGCATCCCATATTTGTTTTTCTTTACTTTGTTCTTTCTAACACTGAAACCAACTATTTTTGAATATATCCGATAGAATGTGTTTGTTTCTTCAATAGAGTTAAACTCTAAGCCAATAATATCTTCATCTAAGAGATCCCTTGGGTCTTTGTTAATGTTGGCAGACTGTAATATTTTTTTCATCATCGTTGTATCGAAATCCATTGGAGATTGACCATCGTCCCAAAAAACATAATTAAACAAAATACGTATGAGAAATCAATATAAAAATATAATGCACTTTTTAAATCCACTAGAGAAGGTGAAGCGAAATAACTTATCGTTGTTTGCGTTGATGTCATTGTCATCATTAGGATGCATTTCTCCATTCTTTTCTTCCTCTTGTTCTTTATCGTCTCCTAAGTTAACAACTTCCAATCTTTGTTCATCATTCAATTCTTCCACCTGACCCTAAATTTCTTCATCTAACACCGCTATTGAAGCAAAGCTTTCTTCATCAACTAATTCTTCCACATGACCCTCAATTTCTCCATGTGACACCACTATTGAAGAAAACAGAGTGTGTTAGAAACCAATATAAGAAATTAAAGACAAAAATTAATACAAACAGAAGAAATGTTTGAGTAAACCTAAATGTTAGCCCAATAATTACATCGTGTTTTTGAATATGGCTAATCAATTAAGTTTAACATAGTGATGTCACTAATATTCATGTAGTCACTATCATGTTGTGACTTAAACTTATCATTGTCCTAATTGTTCTATATCATATTGCCATGCTTGTATCATACTGTAAATATTGTTTTGCTCGCCTAAAATGTATTTGTAGACATGCAGTAAGCATGATCAAACATGGTCAAACTAGGACATATACAATGAAGAATTAATGATGGACCAAAGACGGTGTCATATAAGAAGATTTCTCTGAACCGCCTAGCGACTTATTCGGGGCCTCGCATCGGGGGTTCCGCTGCCTGGTCAGCGGATAGGGTCGAGAGGACAACGCCCCCCGTAGGGGTTCGGGGGCGAAGCCCCCGAAAGGTATTCAGATTTTCAGGTCTGTTTATCTTAGGACGACTGCTGTCAAGAAAAAAGACATGTTCAGGTATGCTCAAATATTAGAAGAAATGCGTCATCAAAGGGCTCTCGATTTTCGTATTTGTTCCAAGTTTGTAATTTTTAATTTATTGAGTCTACGAGAATGTGTACGTTGAGTCACACCGTGTCATCTCAACCCCTAGACATATCTCTCCAAGCTCTACCATACAAATAGATCAATTCCTAACCAAACCAATGTAGTCATATAGAGCTTCTGGCCCAGGGAACACAGAGTTCGGGCAGAACTCTGTCTAAGGCAGAGTTCGGGCTGAACTCTGCCTCCTGATTTTCAGCACCCTAATTTTTAGGGCCTACTTGATACAAGCTATCCAACGTTCAAAAATTTGAATTCTTGGGATAGAATTCGGGCCGAACTCTGCCTCCCTAGAGTAGTATAAATAGAGCTTGAATTCTCTCATTTCAAATCATCTCTTACCTTCAAATATTCAAGCTGTCTAAGCTCTACTACTCCAAGCCTCATTCTTCCATATCTCCTAAGCCATAAATCTCCTTAGCCCAAGGTGCTCAGTGCGATATCATCTAGAAGTTGTGTGCAAGAGTGAAAGAAATTTCACTTGGAAAATTCTAAGTTTCGCTTTCCGCGAAGTTGAAGTGTTCGAGCGCTTCGATCTAAAAGCTCGTGTTTCGTAAAGAAGTTTGCATGCTCTTCGGACTAAAGACACGTGGTGTACGCTATTTCACAAATTGTGGATTTCAATCCTGAGTGAGAGTTCTCAGGCCTGGACTAGTCCTCCACGAAGAAAATTAGGTTAAATCACTGTATTTGCGTATGCTCTTCTGATCTCTTAAATTTATGTATTACTACTCTAATTATATATTCTGTTGGTAGTTGCTTCTGGACTAGGTATAGAGTTAATTTTTAATTGGTTATTATCTACACAAACTCTATTCACCCCTTCTAGAGTTGCCTACACGTTCATCAATTGGTATCTGAGCAAGGACTCTATTGTTAGGCTTAACATCCTTAGAGTAGATCCTTATTTATTTGTCTATGGCATTGTATTCCTCCTCCTCGGATAAAAAGGGTTTTACTTCTAGTAGCATGGACAATCATGTTTCTTCTAAATACAAGAAATGTTCTAAGTGGAAAGCTATGGCTAAACAATCCTTAGAGATTCTTGAGGACTTTCATTCTACAAATGAAGAACTTTCAAAAAAGGTCATTCATTTAGAAGAATCTAATGAGTTTTTGAGAAATGAAAATAATGATTTATTATCTAGACTTGACTCTCAAAGCTCATATTGTGTTTCTTTAAAGAGTTTGAACGATTCTTTAATTTTGAAAATCAAATCTCTTTCCTCATCAATAGAAGATCTTAAGAGGCAAACACATGAGCTAAATCATTTGCATAATTCTTCTATTGACTCTTTAAAAAAAATAATGATTTTATTTCTAGAATTGCTTTATTTGAAAAAGAGAATTATGCTTTAAATGCTAAATTTGATTCTCTTACTTGTATGCATGATAATTTACTATTAAAATATGATATTCTTAAGACCAAATCCATGCATGCTCACTCTAGAGATATTCATTCTAGTATGTCACATATTTTTAATCATGCTCATTCCGATACATGTGCACACACTAGTATTATGTACTTCTATTGCTCTCGCATTGGACACGTGAGTGTAACTTGTCCTATTCGTCGAAGTTTTTCTAGCAATACTAGAGTAAATAGTATATGGGTCCCTAAAGCTAACAAATATGGATCCAAGTTTATTTGGATACCAAAGTCTTCACCTAATATTGTAGGTGGAGCTTCTTGTATCGGGACATAGCACCGAGAAGCGTGTTGGTGGTTACAAAGCTCAAAGGTCATCTTCCAAGCAATGGCACCAACACAAGTGTGGCCACTAGAGCCACTTTGGTAACATGCTAAACGATTCTCTTTAAATGGTTTATATTTGTTGAATCTAGCATGTTTCTCTTGATATCTTCCTACCAGCTCATATTGATATCCTTTAGTTGCTTATTATATAAATTAATGTGAGATATATCTAGTATGCTTAGTTAACTTTCTTATTATTTCTTTTATCTAGCATGATTAGTTACTTAACTTAAATGATTAGTTCACACTATGTAGTTTATCATTTATTTTCTATTAGTGTGACACATTTATAAATGCATGTTCGTTATTCTTAATCTTTATTTATAGAGCATGCATATCACTCTAGTCCATAGGACCTTGGTTTTGATTTAAGTTAATATGATTTTAACTCTTCGTCTTTAAAAGTTTTGAGATAGTTACTTCTTGCCGATTTGTATTTAATATGTCATCTTAATCGGTATTTGTGAATATATGTGTTTAGCACAAGCTTCTTATCACTTTACAAGTATACACTTATACTTCCATTTTAACCTTGTGCTTATATAATATATTCATTATTGATTTTTATATTTTATTTTGATTAAACCTCTTATGAATCAATTATGTATTTGCCTAATAAAGCCTATTTATATGTGTTTTTGAATTTGTGATAGTTTTTCAAACATTCATTAAGGACACATGACTATATTTCCATTTACATGTAGATCATGTATTTCTTATATTGATTTTTTTGTATAAATAACTTTATATGGGCATATGAGTTAAGCACCAGTTTTATATTGTTTTGAAGAATATTTAATTATACTTGCTTCCTTCAAACTTGTGCTTATCTTATGCTTTAGCTATTGATTCCTTGACCAAATTTGTGTATCTCTTCTTGAATCAAATAGTTTTTTCCTTAAAGTCTTCTTTTGATGGTATCTTCTTGGTATTTTTATTGACTTCATGGATACATGTCTTTTTGATTTTTGATCTTTTCATATATATATATATATATATATATATATTTTTTTTTTATTTTTTTTTTCTTAACTTCTGATATTTATTTGTTTTACTTCTTCAAGTTAGGATGTTGAGAGAAAATGTTTATTAGTATCTTGCTCATAAATATTTATGGAAGTTCTTTTAAGGATCACATGATTTTGTGTTTTACCTTGCTTGTTAATTTTACCTCCTTAATTAGTGCACACTTTCTAGTCTATTACTTTATATTTTACTATGGTGCACTATTTTGTGTCTCTTACTATCTTTAGATCTTGATTAGCTTTATTGATCTTAATGATCTTTCTTTGCTCATTTCTTGGAAATATGTTTCTTCTGAACTATTGTTGTCCAACGATGTTTTTGCAGCACATAAGAATACATGTAATTGATACATAATATTTCTTATGTCTTTGGCTACTATGGGTTAAGTTTTTGCGTTGAGATTTTTCATTTCTAGAGAATGCACTTTCATAATGGCTATAATTTTGCATTCTCTAGATCAATCTATTATTTCATTATCTTGGGTTAATCTCAATACTTGGCAAAAAAAATTGTTCTATTGTGTTTTCATGAACATCTCTTTTGTCCTTTACTTGATGAGAGTCTAATTCATTTAATGGCTATCTTATACTCTTATCCTTGCTTAATAAAGAGTATATAAATTATTTTGATCATTCAAAATTTATTATCCTTATTGTGAACTCTATGCTTAAGCATGCATATTTAGTGTTAGTGACTTAAGATTTAATGAGCACATTTATCTTGTTAAATGCCTACCTCATTATCTTAATTAGTTATGTAGCTTACTTATTTGCGATGTATTGTTAAGCTACATAATTTTTGTTCACTTTCACTCATGTAGCTATCTTCTTGAATTTTAATCTATATGTGATATGCTAGTTTACAAAAACAAGATTTATGAATTTTTTTAATGAGATTTGTATTCTATTTTAGATACATATGTTTGGTCTCTAAAATTAGTTTGACAATTTTTTTTAATCTTGTTTTCATTGAGGTTTGTGATTCATCGCTTTAACTTCCTTCCAAACTAGTCATTGGTAAGCATCTCTTAAATTTCTCTCATCTTTGAGTCATAATTTTATCGTATTATCAAATTACATCTTTTTAGATAAATTTGTAATAATTTAAATGAGATTGACTCTTTCTCTATATTTTCCATCGATTTGTAAGATTATATTATAAATATAAATTTGTGATTTTCTCTTGATGAGATTCGTTGGATCACGTTTTGTAACACCCCAGTCCCAAAATACGTAGGACTAGGAACGTAGACGTGCCAGCCGTATAAAAAATATACGTAAGCTGTAAAAATGCAGTAGAACCATAACTAATCTCATCCACACAGAATAAATGAGTAAAAGATATCATATAATGAGAATGAATTTTTCTTGATACAATATGTTGGGCGGAGACAAATCCACTACCAACAAAATAAGGAAAAGTACATAGAAAATGAAATGAGTGACGAGCGAAGCGAAGACGATCCAAGTGCAATCATCCTCGACGAAATAGTGATGATCACGACTAGAGCTAAAGCACCTGCGAAAGTCAAGAGCACACACCTGGAGAGATAACCAGGTCCTCAGAGGGACGTAACAAGACACATAATAGCATGCCATATAAACTGAATAAATATTGCTCAAATAAATAAGTAAATCGAATTATAACATGGTCCAATACGTACCTACTGAACGAGCGTACCATCTCCCCAACCAAACAAGGACAGGAGATGGTAAACTAATTTACGGCGACGTATCCTTCCATGCTATTAATCCAATATGGTATCCGGACCCCAACAAGGTTCAATACCTTCTCATCGAAGTAGTAAGCCACACCTACAACCAAACAAGGACAAGATATGACGAACTAATCCGTGACAAGTTATTGTTCCAAGCCACGGTCAGATACAAGTACCCAAACCAAAGGTACTCGTACCTAACGGATAAGGGCGCCTAACCAACTATAGGTGAATGCAGTTTTAAGAATAGTTCATTGTCGCATGACTACCGGGTCAGGTCAAGAAAATACCAATGCAGTACCTCAGTAGCGAGTCACAACACCATATACTATTCCTCAGTATCGAGCGAGTCTATAGCATATAGTCTACCTATCGTTCCTCAGTAGCGAGCGAGTCTACGATAGATAGGGTGGTAGTCAACTTCCAGTCATGTTCTTCCCGCCCAATGCTAACTCTATAACCGCCAAGTCAAACTAGCATGCAACCTCTATTAGCGGTTATTCCTATCGCACGGCTTGTACGTACTGGTGGCCAGCCAATCACGCACTTTCGTGTTCTACATGCGACACACAACTTCGTGGTACAACGTGTCAAGGCCATGAATGCAACACACAAAGGTGGTCCCTAAAATCTAGGTTTAATGTGTAAGAAAATAATAATTCATAGCAAGAAACTGAACAGTAAATTCTAACAGGTTATGCCATGTATCACAGTTTATTTTGCATAAAGAAAATAATGAACATGCATGAAATATGAGCTAAAATAATTAAACAGCAAATGGCAAGGTGTCTTGCCTGAGGGTGGTGCGAGATGTAGCAAAATCCAACAGTCAGAATCGTCAACACAAAAGTCAAAATCCACAAGGAGCTTCAGATGCTGAAACAAACATCACGAACTAGTTTAGAATAAAATATATACCTAGAAAACGCCTGTCCAAAAGTTAAATTCTAGAACAGGAGCAAAATCGTAATTTTGGGTCAAAACGATGTCCGCCGTTGGACCCGTTTTGCACCGAAACGCGTGCTAGGACCTACGGTCTCTAAAGTCGTCAAACTACATGTCTACAGGTCCAGTTTGAGAAGACGAACTCAATGGTATGTCCAGTTTTGGATTTCGATGAGCTGTGTACAAATTCGCCCATGGGAGCGGGTCGTGGGCCCGCCAAAAAGGCGTTCCGATTTGACCTTCTTAGAATCGAACCAAACTTGGCATATAGGACCAGAAAAATGATACGGTCCTGCTGGCGCAAGTTTTGTCTCGATACGACGAACGTACACGAAGTTATGGCCAAGTTTACAAAAGGTCGATACGGGGGTATCTTGACGGATATGCACTGATTTCGTCGCGCATACGCAACAAAATCGAGTTCCGTCAGTTCCCACACGTCCGTAACATCCATATGCGCCTTTCGATGCGTATAGTGCATGAGCACGTCGCCCGATTTGTCGGGGCGCACACCGTATCGGTGAGAATTGTTGAAATTTACTATTAAAAACCAAATTTTTTTTCTAAACTTTGAGACTGTTTTAACAACCACATACTTAATGAAAATCAAAAGTAAAAGATGGGTTTCTATCTCGTATAGGTTGTCTATACATCCTTTCAATTAGAAATTCTAAACTGTTAATGGTTTTAGCAAGAACTACCTTCAAAGTTCGGGTCTGGCTCGGGTTTTCTGTTCACGTTTGAACAGATTTTTCGGGATTTTTGGTTCGATTTTTGTATCGTTTTCTGTCGAGTCGATTACAATCTACCTGATGGATAATCTAGATGTTCAGGTAGGCTATCGAAAGGAACTGATGGATCGATAATTTACAAACTAGGGAGGAAGAAATTCTTGTGAGAATGTGGGTACCTGGAAGTTGCTTCAAACAGGGCAACTATGTTAGTTATCGGTTTGGTGTGGCTCGATGGCGACGCAGTGGCCGACGGCGGCTTGCAGTCTGTCGGAGGTGCGCGCAGCAGCGAAGAGGACTCGGGGACGAGGGCTTTAGGTGGGAGATGAGAAATTCGGGGGTTAGGGTTCGGGTTTTTTTTGCGGAGCAGTATTTATACTGCTACCGCTGCTGCCTCTTAATCGTAAGAGGACTTAGAATAGGGCTCGGGTCTTCTAGGCTTTGGCTTGGTTTTAAAAACTTTGCAACTGCTGCTGCTGAGCAGTTCAAATTTTTTTTTTTTAGGTGGGGGTCGGGCCCCCTTCCGCAGCTCAGTTGTTGCTGATGGTGGGGGGGGGGGGTTTGGCCCACCATCTTTCTTCCTTTTTTTTGTTTTTAGTGCTATTCCTAATGGCTTCCAGTGGAGCTTTGTATGGGAACAGCTCGGCCGCTGGGCTATTGAATAGTGCTGACGTCAGCAGGACGTCAGCAGACCTTTTTTTTTTACAAAAAAACCCTTTTTAAATCAACAAAATATATAAATATTATTTATATCTAAAATTCTAGTTTAACCACATATTTCATAAAAATATATTTCATTTATTTATAAATTCCTAAAATACCTTGTAGCATTTATTTACCCTATATAAAAATTACTTAATATCGAAACCCTTATATCATTAAACAAAATAAAATTTTCAATTACTTTCTAAAATAAGTAAATAATACAAAAAGGAAATTATAACAAGTATAAAATAATTCTTAAGAAATAATTGAATATTGCGACAAGTAATTTAGAGGAGTACGACGCTCGTCAGGGTACATGATGCCACTTGTCGTACCACTTTGTCTAGTTAAGGAGCGTAACAAAATAAAATACAAATACGACTAAGACTTTATTTATAAATGTATATCAAAAAAAATTTCTACAAATATTTTCAAGCAATGTAGAATAATAATAAAATCTTTTGAAAATTCTGGGGGTTTACATCCTACCCAACTTACAAGAATTTCGTCCTCGAAATTTAGGAATACTAGGGTAGATGGGGTTGAGGGGTAGAAGGAGTAGTTTAAGGCGAGGATATAGCCACATGACTAATGTGATACCTTGGATCCATTTCTCAAGTGCAGTGCATCGTCTCTCTAAGACAAGGACAATAAAGGGTTCCAGACGATGCTATTGAGTACGAAAGAGAAGTTCATAGGCGATGAAAATAATTCAAAAGAGACTTGACAAGGCTGTCGCGGATGAGACTCTAGGGGCAAGTTTTACTATGTCTCCATCTACGTAAGGTAATATAAGTATAGCGAACCAAAGTGCAATAGGTTGATCAGACCATTATGCACCGGTTCTGATTAGACAATATGTTAGTGGGTGCACCCAATAAAATATGTCAGGATCAAGCTTGATAAAAGAATAAGCTTGCAAAGCCAAGCTAATTTGCATCATAAGCTAGTCAAAATGTAAGTAAGGAAGAATGATAAAGGAAATTAAATAGTCCAGGATCTTTTAAAATCCAAGTTCCGCCCGAAGTTTGGGCCTGTGCAGTTGGCTTGGTTGACTAGCTAAGTTAGGGTCCTCTTAATTTATGGTCTGAGTAACTTATCAACACGGGTCACAAGGACAAAGGCTTTGTTGGGCCGTGAGTTATTCTACCCAACTTACAAGAGTTAAGCTAGTAGTGTGATGGGACAATGGGTCATTTCACATATACAAGGTCTACAAAAAGTGTCTAACTCTAAGGCATGTCTTGAAAATCCTTTTTGACCAAATCCTTTATCGCTATTCTAAACAAGTCGGTCTATGCTACGGTTGCTGAGATTACTAAAGATGTTTGTAGGTAGTACCTTGCAGTGCAGTTGGTAACTCTTAATTCCAATGTGTTTAAGAAGAACGAGATAACTACTCTATGCATGAATAGGACACTAATGAAGGTGCACCAATAATGTATTAGCTAGAATAATACCTGTGGTATCTGTCACTCGGGAAGGGTGTCTAGCACTGTCATGGTGAATGCTTGTCCTTACCTCAGATTATTCATCTCTTCGCTAGCAGGCCTATGCTCTGGTGTCTGACCCACCAAGGCTGGTCCCTCCTGATATTCTTCTAAGGAAAGTGGTTGTGGTGCATCTGGCCCGAGAGTTATTGGCCCTTGTAACTGTGGCTGTGATGGTGCTGGAGCTAAACTGTGTGTGGTGTGCCGGTTGGGGCAATCTCGAAGTTTATGCTCATTGGAACCGCAATTGAAGCAACACTTTAGTCGCCGACGACAGTCCTTCTGCTGGTGCCCTCTCCTTCCACAAAACTGGCAAGTTATTGTACTTGGAACTTGGTAGGGCACGGCTTGCTGTTGATATTGTGCAGTAAGTCGTCGTTCGGGGCCTCCTGAACCAAGTTGTACTGGAAAGTCTATTGGGGCATGGTATCTTTGAGTTTGTTGTGCTTCCATGTGAAGGATCTCCTGACTTCTAGCTTCTTCTAATACTGCAGCGTGCGAAATTCTGGATTGCACAGTGGTGTATGTTTTAAGCTCGGGCCTTAATCCATTATGAAACCTTTTTGCCTTCTCCTTCTCCGTTGGAATCAATCCCTCGGCAAATCTGCTTAGTCGGCTAAATTCTGCATCATACTCGTCAACCGACTTGTCGCCTTATTTGAGGTGGAGGAACTGGTCATACAGTACATTCCGAGCAGCGGTTGGAAAGTACCTCTCATTGAAGAGTTTGTAGAACTCTTCCCATGACTGATTGGTACCCAAGCGCCTCTCCTCCGCCTTCCACCAATGATGGGCATTGTCCTCGAGTAATAAATCAACTGCGGTCATCCAATCTTCTTTAGGCAACTGTGACGCCCTTAGCTTCTTTTCGGTGCTGATAAGCCATGAAGAAACTTCTAGTGGGCCTTCGGTACCTTTGAAAGTCTTCGAATTCATTTGGGTAAAATCTGGAATACTGCCTACGTATGAATGGGGCCCAGGTGGAGGTGCTGGTACTTGGGCTGGTGGTGGAGATGGGGGTCTATTACGTGGGACCATCACGTCTTGTCTCAATAGCTCATTTTGCTGCCACTGAGCCTGCAATAAAGTATAAAGGAATCGATTGGTATCATCTCCATCAATCGGGGGCATAGGCATCTGCGGTCCAGCTTGAGGTAGATTCTGATGAAGGGGTGGTGGAGTATACCCTCCCTGGGGTACAGGGGTCTGCTGAACAGGCTGAACTAACTGGGGTTCAGAGGCTTGGGGATGCTGGTGAGTAGGTGGGGTCGTCTGTTCTGGCTGAGAAGGCATGGTTGAGGTTGCTATAGGATGCTGTGAGTGAATTTGCTCCTCTTGGGCTGCCGTGTTCTCTGGTATGATGGCAAGTGGTGCAGCGCTACTGCTATGAGGATTCATTTTCTGACACGAGATATAGAATTTTTTTTTGTTAGAACAATTTCAAACTAGATGCAAGTCAAGCAATCAATTGAGAGTTTGAAGAGGAATCAAGGAAGGTATCAAACATGTGGATGAGATGCCTAATTTCTAATCCTATATGCAGGCTCGTATCAGCACAGTTATGTAGCCGATACGATATGCTCTGACCTGCATGGGCCACCACAAAAACATGTAACACCCCAGTCCCAAAATATGTAGGACTAGGAACGTAGACATTCCAGCCGTATAAAAAATATAAGTAAGCTGTAAAAATGCAGTAGAACCATAACTAATCTCATCCACACAGAATAAATGAGTAAAAGATATCATATAATGAGAATGAATTTTTCTTGATACAATATGTTGGGCGGAGACAAATCCACTACCAACAAAATAAGGAAAAGTGCATAGAAAATGAAATGAGTGACGAGCGAAGCGAAGACGATCCAAGTGCAATCATCTTCGACGAAATAGCGATGATCACGACTAGAGCTAAAGCACCTGCGAAAGTCAAGAGCACACACCTGCAGAGATAACCAGGTCCTCAGAGGGACGTAACAAGACACATAATAGCATGCTATATAAACTGAATAAATATTGCTCAAATAAATAAGTAAATCGAATTATAACATGGTCCAATATGCACCTACTGAACGAGCGTACCATCCCCCCAACCAAACAAGGACAGGAGATGGTAAACTAATTCACGACGACGTATCTTTCCATGCTATTAATCCAATATGGTATCCGGACCCCAACAAGGTTCAATACCTTCTCATCGAAGTAGTAAGCCACACCTACAATCAAACAAGGACAAGATATGACGAACTAATCCGTGATAAGTTATTGTTCCAAGCCTCGGTCAGATACAAGTACCCAAACTAAAGGTACTCGTACCTAACGGATAAGGGCGCCTAACCAACTATAGGTGAATGTAGTTTTAAGAACAGTTCATGGTCGCATGACTACCGGGTCAAGTCAAGAAAATACCAATGCAGTACCTCAGTAGCGAGTCACAACACCATATACTATTCCTCAGTATCGAGCGAGTCTATAGCATATAGTCTACCTATCGTTCCTCAGTAGCGAGCGAGTCTACGATAGATAGGGTGGTAGTCAACTTCCAGTCATGTTCTTCCCGCCCAATGCTAACTCTATAACCGCTAAGTCAAACTAGCATGCAACCTCTATTAGCGGTTATTCCTATCGCACGGCTTGTACGTACTGGTGGCCAGCCAATCATGCACTTCCATGTTCTACATGCGACACACAACTTCGTGGTACAACGTGTCAAGGCCATGAATGCAACACACAAAGGTGGTCCCTAAAATCTAGGTTTAATGTGTAAGAAAATAATAATTCATAGCAAAAAACTGAACAGTAAATTCTAACAGGTTATGCCATGTATCACAGTTTATTTTGTATAAAGAAAATAATGAACATGCATGAAATATGAGCTAAAATAATTAAACAACAAATGGCAAGGTGTCTTGCCTGAGGGTGGTGCGAGATGTAGCAAAATCCAACAGTCAGAATCGTCAACACAAAAGTCAAAATCCACAAGGAGCTCCAGATGCTGAAACAAACATCACGAACTAGTTTGGAATAAAATATATACCTAGAAAAAGCCTGTCCAAAAGTTAAATTCTGGAACATGGGCAAAATCGTAATTTCTGGTCAAAACGATGTCCGCCGTTGGACCCGTTTTGCACCGAAACGCGCGCCAGGACCTACGGTCTATAAAGTCATCAAACTACATGTCTACGAGTCCAGTTTGAGGAGACGAACTCAACGGTATGTCCAGTTTTGGATTTCGATGAGCTGTGTACAAATTCGCCCGTGGGAGCGGGTCGCAGGCCCGCCAAAAAGGCGTTCCGATTTGACCTTCTCAGAATCGAACCAAACTTGGCATACAGGACCAGAAAAATGATACGGTCCTGCTGGCGCAAGTTTCGTCTCGATACGACGAACGTACACGAAGTTATGGCCAAGTTTGCAAAAGGTCGATACGGGGGTATCTTGACGGATATGCACTGATTTCGTCGCGCATACGCAACGAAATCGAGTTCCGTCAGTTCCCACACGTCCGCAATATCCATACGCGCCTTTCGATGCGTATAGTGCACGAGCACGTCGCCCGGTTTGTCGGGGCGCACACCGTATCGGTGAGAATTGTTGAAATTTACTATTAAAAACCAAAAATTTTTTTTCTAAACTTTGAGACTGTTTTAACAACCACATACTTAATGAAAATCAAAAGTAAAAGATGGGTTTCTATCTCGTATAGGTTGTCTATACATCCTTTCAATTAGAAATTCTAAACTGTTAATGGTTTTGGCAAGAACTGCCTTCAAAGTTCGGGTCTGGCTCGGGTTTTCTGTTCACGTTTGAACAGATTTCGGGATTTTTGGTTCGATTTTTGAATCGTTTTCTGTCGAGTCGATTACAATCTACCTGATGGATAATCTAGATGGTCAGGTAGGCTATCGAAAGGAACTGATTGATCGATAATTTACAAACTAGGGAGGAAGAAATTCTTGTGAGAATGTGGGTACCTGGAAGTTGCTTCAAACAGGGCAACTGTAAGCCCCCTGAAATTCTGGGATTTATTTTTCAAATTTCCTAAACGATTAATTCTAGATAATTCATTCTATTTAATTATTTTTATCATTTAATGCTCTTTATCGTGACTTGGAATTCTAGAGCATCAAGGATGCCAGTCTCTGGAAACTTCCTTCTTGGAGTTTGTAGTAGACGAGATTATCTTCATTTTGATATATCCTGTCCCACTCGAACTTGTTCCCTTGTGCGCTTTTTGCTTCGCACAAGTTTGGGTCAATTTAGACCATTTAATTATTAATTGATTTTTCCACTCTTTTTCTTGATCCTCATAAGCGCGTTATCGTGACTTTTAATTTAGGAGCACCAGACTAGTCATTCTCTCAAAACCAACTTGTCATGCCTGATCTACTCGAGACGCTCTTCACCCCTGACCTTCGTGTCCCACTCAGACACTCCATTTTGTGCTCCATTTCCTTCGCACAACTTTCGGTTCAATTTTGGCCAATTAATTATCTACCGTAAAACCTGATTTAATTTCCAATTTAATTTCGGGACCTGACATCGACCCAACCTAGTCGACCCCAAATAGGGACATGGCCCACATGAAGCCTACTACCCGCCTGACACTCGTGTCCTATTTATTTGAGCCCCCACATGCTACTTATTTATACATGATTATAAACACCCATTTTAATTCGAATATTGCCCCCTGTCCGATTTTGGCCCAACCCGGCTCCACTGAACCCAACCCCAGCTCCATGTTGCCCTCCATCATGACTGTCCATACCCCCACTGATATTTTTCCTCTACCCTAAATATCTCTTTTTATGTAAATATCTAATTCTCTTATTGTATATATATACACATATATATATATATATATACATAATATATATATACATATATATTATACACACTCTCTCCTTAAAACACCAACACACCTCACTACCTCACCCCTCTCCCCATGAGCAGCCGACCTCCCCTCTCTCTATTTTCTCTCTTCTCTCTAAATATCTATCTCTCTCTCTCTTTACATATTATATCCACACACACACACACATTTAACTCTCTCTCTCACTCTCTCTCCAACTCCCCTCACCCATCACACTCAGCTAACCCCCCCTTCACGTACGAGCACAGCACACCCATCACCTCTTCTTCATTATCATCATTTTCCTCTCCTTCATCACTTCTTCTTCTTCAATACCATCTACACCACCACCATTAACACCAACCTCACCACCAGCTCCATTGGTCGAACCCCCTACTCCACCCATGGCCGGCCGACCACCAGCCCAGGCTGACAGCCCCCAGCCTCCTCCCTCTCCTCCTTCTCTATCTTCTTCTTCATCACCTCTTCCATCACCATCACCATGGTCATCTCCACCACTTCTCCACCATTAAACCGCCACCACCACTACCAACACCACCGTGACCACCACCCTCGACCCACTGCTGCACCGCCGCGCCTTCGCCGTGCCCGGCCAGGCCAGCCCCGCAAAGCAGCAGCTGCGGCAGCAGCACAAAGGCGCGCGCACGGCAGCAGCAGCCGCGTGTGGCCGCGCCACCACGCGCCGCCCGCCGCCTCCGCGCGTCGCGACGACCTCCCCATACCCCGGCGACCCCCAGGCGACCACCCCATGGCCATCGGCTTCCTCCCCGGCACGACGCATAGGCTTTTCGTGCGTTTTGCACGAAATTCCGTCGACGCGCGCGCGGACGAATTTCAGAAAGTTCGCTTCGGGACAGCGACTTCGTACCGATTTTCTGGACAATTCGACTATTGGATCGACGATTTCTTCACTCCGTCACAATCTCGGTATATACCCCTTCATCCCTCTCAAATTTCATCCGTTAATTTCGTCGTTTGATAGATCAAAATCGGCCACCAAGTTGACACTTTAAATTATGTTATTTTTGGACAGTTTTGCGGAGCCGACTTCGTCGACTCGTATCTCCTTCGTCGCAGCTCCGGTTGGCACACTACCAGTTCCTGTGCGAAGCTGGTATAACCCTCTTCTTGCCCCCTTTAGATTTCATTTCAGTTTGAGCTTGTTAGGTCGGTCGAATTCGACGCCAAAGTTGGCCGTTCGAATTCTTAGTGTTACACTTGTTAAATTTCATTTTTGAATCCGGGACTCCGGATTCAATTTCTGACACCACCAGTAGACTCGTGGCGTCGTTCTGGCATGTTTTCATATAAAGTTTGCTTGATTTGGAGAACGTGGGCCCTGGCACGCATTTCGGTGCAAAGCGGGTCCCACTTTCTGAGTCAACGGGTCATTTTGAGTTCGGCTAATCGGAATCCAATTCCGGATATACCGTTGAGTTCGTATCGTCATTCTGGACTCGTTGACATATAATTTGCTAGATTTTAGTGGACATTGGTTCCGGCACGCATTTCGGTGCAAGTTGGATACCAATATCCGGGTCAGCGGGTCATTTTGTGTTCGGCTCATCGGAATCCAATTCCGGATATACTGTTGAGTTCGTATCGTCATTCTGGACTCGTTGAGATATAATTTGCTGAGTTTTGAGGACATTAGCTTCGATACGTTTTTTCGTGCAAATCGGTTTCCAATGTCCTGGTCAACGGACCAATTTGAGATCGGGTCAACGGAATCCAATTCTGAATATACCATTGAGTTCGTATCGTCATTCTGGATTTGTGGACATATAATTTGTTAGGTTTTGTGCACTTTTATTTTGGCACATTTTTCGGTACAAAGTGTCCAACGGCGGACATCATTTTGGCCAGAAATTACCGTTTTGCCCCTGTGTCCAAATTGGACTTTTGGACAGGCTATCCTAGCTGATTTGACCATTCTGGACACGTTGGTGATGGTTGTATCACCATCCGACAACATCTGTAGATTTTCACCCTATTATTATAATCTTTCTCCTTTTGTGGTATTTTGAGTTCTATCGATTCCGATGATTTCACAATCACTGAAATTGATGTGTTGACCTTGTAGATGTTTATAGAGACTAGCCTTGACCCTGTTTGACCATGGTTGACTGCTTTGACTGAACGTCGAAGTATAGTCAACATTTGACCTAGTTTAACCTAGAGTTGACCATAGTTGACCAGTTGACCAAAAGTCAACTGTAAGTCAACCATTGACCCAATTTGACCTAGTTTGACCTAGTGTGACTCAGTGTGACCTAGTTTGACCTAGTGTGACTCAGTGTGACCTAGTTTGACTTAGTTGACTGAGTCTGACCTAGATTACGTAGCTTATACTATAGAATCAAGCCTAACACTGTTGAACCCTAATTAGCTTATGTATATCTTATCTTTAGGTCTGTGGCATCACTCTGAGCATCGACCCCATTTGACAGCTCAGGACCGCAGGCGAGTACATTCACTGATAGTTTTTATTGTCTTGATATCTGCTATATCCGATTCAGTCGTAGTGTCTTACTTGATTCTCAGTCACGATAGTTCACGGACTAGTATATACCGGATTCCTGTCATGAGATGTCATTCTTGGATTTTCTTGGGATACTTGTACTTGCTCGATCTTGTACTTGTATTGACACCGATTCCTGAGAAGGAGTAGCTACCTTCTTAGGAAATCTCGTGCCATGACGTGCTATGTCCGGATCCGTATACTACTCGGGGATGGGGAATATTATAGATAGTGTGATCAATGCCCACCTTGAGTTACTACTTGTATCATAGCTATACCCTCACCTCACGATGGGTATAGCCTGACCTGTGCTACTATTTGCTCCATAGCTTACCATCCCGGCCGGGCCGAGTCCACGTACTTGTAGCCGGTCGGCTGGAAGCCTGATCTTGACCCATACCGATCACATTATGCTATAATATTCGAGGCACATTTTATATTTACTTTATCTTATCATATATCCTGTTCTGTTCTACATTCAGTACTTTCTCACCATGCTATGATATTCAGATTACTCACATGTTCTACATGCCATTATATTGTACCTTGATTGGAGACTAAGCTCTGTTCGGGAGAAGAGTTACAACCCCGGTCCTTGTTTGGTTTAAGGGTTGTAACTCAACTTCCGAACGGTTCCCAAGTCTTCATATATCTTTGTCTTGTAGTTCATTATACTGTCTCTTATAGAATTTGTCAATTCACATGGAACTGCTGTTAGTGTTTGTACTTGCTCATTTTCCTGACAGGATACCGTTGATAATATTTTAGGAGTAGTTGTGCCATTAGTGGACTTCATGATGTTGCTAGCTGAGGTGGATCTCACTATTCTTCTATGTGAGTTGCCTGTTAGTTATCCTTAGTTTGTCTTGTTTTCCTTCTTTATTTCCTGTCTTATGATTCCTTCTAGTAGTTTCTAGTTGTTCTTGTGCTTTAGTTATCTTTCTTGTCTTATCATCCCTAGCTGTTGTGATGTGACTAGAGTATATTTATAGTTATAGGCCTTCTAGACATAGTGTATATTTATTGGGTACTAGACAGCGTTCTACCGTCGATACTGCGGCGTAGGCTGGGCGTCGTCTACGTATTCGTATCCGTATATCCGGGTGCGGGTCGTGACAGCAACTATGTTAGTTATCGGTTTGGTGTGGCTCGACGACGACGCAGTGGCCGACGGCGACTTACAGTCTGTCGGAGGTGCGCGCAGCAGCGAAGAGGACTCGGGAACGAGGGCTTTAGGTGGGAGATGAGAAATTCGGGGGTTAGGGTTCGGCTTTTTTTTGCGGAGCAGTATTTATACTGCTATCGCTGCTACCTCTTAATCGTAAGAGGACTTAGAATAGGGCTCGGGTCTTCTAGGCTTTGGCTTGGTTTTAAAAACTTTGTAACTGCTGCTGCTGAGCAGTTCAATTTTTTTTTTTAGGGGGGTCGGGCCCTCTTCCGCTGCTCAGTTGCTGCTGATGGTGGGGGGGGGGGGGGGTTCGGCCCACCATATTTCTTCCTTTTTTTTTGTTTTTAGTGCTATTCCTAATGGCTTCCAGTGGAGCTTTGTATGGGAACAGCTCGGCCGCTGGGCTATTGAATAGTGCTGACGTCAGCAGGACGTCAGCAGACCTTTTTTTTTTACAAAAAAACCCTTTTTAAATCAACAAAATATATAAATATTATTTATATCTAAAATTCTAGTTTAACCACATATTTCATAAAAATATATTTCATTTATTTATAAATTCCTAAAATACCTTGTAGCATTTATTTACCCTATATAAAAATTACTTAATATCGAAACCCTTATATCATTAAACAAAATAAAATTTTCAATTACTTTCTAAAATAAGTAAATAATACAAAAAGGAAATTATAACAAGTATAAAATAATTCTTAAGAAATAATTGAATATTGCGACAAGTAATTTAGAGGAGTACGACGCTCGTCAGGGTACATGATGCCACTCGTCGTACCACTTTGTCTAGTTAAGGAGCGTAACAAAATAAAATACAAATACGACTAAGACTTTATTTATAAATGTATATCAAAAAAAATTTCTACAAATATTTTCAAGCAATGTAGAATAATAATAAAATCTTTTGAAAATTCTGGGGGTTTACATGTTTACTTTTATTGTTAAATGATCCTAATGGTTGAGTAGTCCTATATTATCTAATTATGTGGTTATCAAACTCTACTCTGACTACTCATGGATTATCACATATGCTCTTTGTTGTTTGAACTTCATTGGTTTCCCATTTAGTATTAGCAAGGTTGGATTATTACCCGTTGATGGGTACATATGTGGTAAAACATACATTGTCCATGCAAAGCAATAAATTGGTTGATCATTTCTTAATTAGATAATCATGGACATGATATTTGAGTTTTACTTTTTTGTATTTTTGAGCTATATTTTGACTTTCATCATGATTGATTTAATTGACTTTCTTCCTTTTCATGATGATATTTTTTTTTTCAAAAGGTAACATACATTGATCTATCATATTTAAATATGAGATTCTTCTATATAGGTTAGTGTATATCATCCTTTGATTACATGTGCTAAAATGAAATATTCTTTTAATTTCTTATCTTTAGTAGCTATTAAGTGGATATCTCTTCTTGACTAAAGATGACATTATTGGTTTTATGACGATTTTATAGCCTTATATGAATTGAGCAAGGGGAAGAAATCCATAGTCGATTTACCCCTAGATCTTGTAGTTATCATTTTTTATGGGCTTAATTGCACTTTGCTACCCTCAACTATTTCGCTTTTTCAACTTGATACCCTAAACTTTTTTTTGTAACAAGTTGATACCTCAACTATAATTTTTTTCAACTTGATACCTAATTTTTCGAAAAAACCCCAAAATGCCCTTATCCCTTCCCTCTTCCCTTCTCCCCTCCCCACCTCCCTCACTCAGGCCACTCCCTCCCTCCCGCTCCGCCTCCCCTCCGGCCACTCTGTAAAACCCCTATTTTTTAATTATATTTTTATTATTTTATTAGACTTAAAAATGAATTTATACAATTTATGGTTTTATTTATTATTTTTTTGATGACCCGATTTGGCCAATTTAGCCCGAACAGGTTCCGAACAAAATTTAAGCCCATGTGAGCATATGGGGTGACTAAGATGGCCATGTAGGAACATTTCATGTGTGTACAAATATTTTTTAATAATTTTTAGACTTGTTGAATATTTATCGACTTTTGGTACAAAATTTATGTTTTATTAATAAAATAATATTTTACAAGATGGTACAATTTTCTGGACCCATACATGGGTGAGCGGTAAGTTCACCCATTGGGACGATTATTATTATTTTATTATAATTTAAGTTATTTTGTGGAGATTTAATAAACATGATTATTCTATAGAGATATTATTATTATTTTCAGTTGATTTATTAAGGATTGAATTTATATATATATGTAGATATGCTCAAATATATTAAATAATTGGATAGTTGGCTTCTAAATGGTATTTAAATTTTAAATAGATTTTTTGTGTATTATGGAGATATATATATATATATATATATATATTTATATATATATATATTAAAATATATATATATATATATATATATATATATATATATATTTTTATATATATATATATATATATATATATATATATATATATATATATATATTAAAATATATATATATATATATATATATATATATATATATATATATATATATGTTGAAGTTTGAGATAAAGAATGAATAAGAAAAGAAAAAAAAAAACAAAGTCAGCACCCACTAAAGTGGGCGGGCCCTTCCACGTACCTAAGCTGCTATAAGCAGCATCCAAAACCGTGGGCTTTTCTAGGCTTTATTGGTAATCCTAGTAGTACTAGGTTTTGTGCAAACTTGTTATATATATATATATATATATATATATATATATATATATATATATATATATATATATATATATATATATATATATATATCTTCTTCCATAGACCTCAAAACCCCAGACTCCCAAAACGAAAATTTTGGCAGAACATACCCTCTTCGTCTACGAGTTCGTTTCACCAGCAACGGAGTTGTGTACGCGACGAATGGAGCATCGAAAGTCAGCCCCTCGTCATCCACGGAGCAGTTTTCCCACTCAAGGTACCCTACTTCCCGACGACGTAACTTTTTACTCGTAACACCGATTTTCGATCCGTAAGATTTTCTGGAAAGTAGACTTGACCCTCTTCGAGATCCTCCAGATGGATTTCGACATGTCTATCTAACTGGTTCGAAAAAGTGAACCGAATTTAGCAAAAAAATCAGATTTTCTGAACTGTTAAAACCAATTCTAAACATCAACTTGTCGGCCACTTTCCTTTTTGTACAATAAGGTCTTGTAGAAATTAATTAAAGAGAGTCAAAGACAACATAACCGAGAGTGTAACGCACCTTCTGGATTCACTTTTCATCTAGTATGTAGAAAGTTACACGTTGTTAAAGTTTTACGAAAAATTGTAAATTCTGTTTTCAAAAAGTAGAAAAACACCCGATACGGCGTGCGCCCCGACAAACCGGGCGACGTGGTCACGCACTATATGCATCGAAAGGCACGTATGGATGTTGTCGACATGTAGGAACTGACGAAACCTGATTTCGTTGCATGTGCGCGACGAAATCAGTGCGTATCCGTCGAGATACCCCCGTATCGACCATTTGCAAATTAAGTCACAACTTTGTGCACACTCATCATATTGCGATGAAACTTGCGCCAATGGACTCGAAATATTTTTCTGGTCCTGTGAGCTAAGTTTGGTCCGATTATGAGACCGTTGATCGTGACGCTATTTTGGCGGGCCCACAAATCTCACTCAACGGGCGATTTTGTGCACAGTCCACCGGAATCCAAAATTGGACATACCGTTGGATTTGTCTCATCAAAACAAATCTGTAGACATGCAGTTTGACGACTTTAGAGATCGTAGGTTCTGGCACGTATTTCGGTACAAAACGGGTCCAACGGCGACATCGATTTGATCCAAAATTATAATTTTGCCCCCGTTCCAGAATTTAACTTTTGGACAGGCGTTTCCTAGGCATATCTTATATTCCAAACTCGTTCGTGATGTTTGTTGCAGCATCCGGAGTCATCTGCAGGATTTGGCTTTTCTTGCTTTGTTTATTTGCCGGTTCGAGCTACTGGATTTTTTTTTTTTGCACATAACCTCAGGCAAGATACCTTGTCATCTTTACTACTTATATTTAGTTGCATTTTATTTTGTTTATTGTATCTATATTTCTTGTTTATTATTTTCTTATTTGCTTGTGGACCTAGAGTTAAGAGACTTCCGTAAATAGGATGCATGTCATTGACTTTGTCACGATTGTATCACGAGTTGTGTGTGAGTTGTGAGTATCATGTAGTGGTCACTTATGTGTTGGCGATCACCCGTACACATGCGTAGGAATAACTGTCAATAGATGCATGTTAGAAGACTTGACAGTTATCTATTATAAATTCGTGTTGTGGAAACGACACGTGTTGGTGTGTCGTGGTTACGATGCATGTATAGTATCATTGGGAGGAGGGGACAGCTACTAGCGTAGGGGCTACATTTACTTTTTACACATTTATGGGTGATAGTGACTCGGATGAGTACTACGTGCTGCCCGGCCGATAGTGTCTCGGATGAGCGCTACTTGACGGCCACTCTTTATTACTTGCTTGCGTGAATCCGTTACAGCCCCTGCGTAGAATGTTGTCCTCACAGTGCATATCACATAGATGGTTAGGAACCATGTTGTGTTGTAGTTTATAGTATTTTTACTTATGCAGTTATAATGGCATGTTCTTCATGTATCTTGCTACGTCCCTCTGAGGACCTGGTTATCTCTCCAGGTGTGCGCTTTCATGATTTACTGCAGGTGTTCTAGCCAAGATTGTGGTCTTCTCCATTCCTTCGAAGATGGACGCTCTTGGTTCGTCTTGATACTTTCATGGATCATTTTCTTGTGTACTTTATCTCCTTTTGATAGTTGGTAGTGGACTTTGTCTCCGTCAAACGATTGTACCATAAATATTCAAGTTGATTTTATACTATTATTCTTTTTATTGTGGATGAGATTTAGTTTGTCTTGGATTACTGCATTTTACAGCTTATGTATACATACAAGGCTCATGTACTTCGCATGTATACGGCTGACATGTCTACGTACTTGGTCCTACATATTTTGGGACTGGGGCGTTACACACTCCCCTCTCCCACGTCCGGTCAACCCCCCTCCCGCTTTCGGCGCCACCGCCGCGGCGGCGGCGGCTGCGGCTGCTGATGCTGATGCTGCGGCGGCTGCTGCTACTGCGGCGGCAGCTGCTGCTGTCGTGGCGGTTGACGGCGGTGGGGGTAGGGGGTTGGACGGACGCGGGAGATGGGGTGGCCGGAGGGGAGGCAGAGCGGGAGGGAGGGGTAGCCGGAGTGGGGGAGGGGGGTTGGGGGGAGGGGTAATTTTAATGTTTGAGCAGGGGTATTTTCGTCCCAAAATTTTTTTGGGTATCAACTTGTTACAAAAAAAAGTTTAGGGTATCAAGTTGAAAAAGCGGAATAGTTGAGGGTAGCAAAGTACAATTAAGCCTTTTTTTATGCTATAAGTGCTTTAGAACTAGATACGCATATTTTAAGGGAGAGAAAAAAATTGGTTCAAATCATTTATACCCATTAATATATCGTATACCTAGTTCATCATGGACCCATATTCTCTTCATTATTCATAACTTAGTGATTGAGGTCATGATACTGTTATTTCGGAAAAGGTTTATGAGAGTATATACAATTATTTTCATCATATTATCTCTCTCTTTTATATGAGTTAAATAAGTCATCTCATTAATATTAACTTTTGTATCTTATCTTGATGACTATTGTACTTTCATTGATTTGGCTTTTCTTGTATACTTAATTGATTTGGCTTTCCTTGTTGAGGACTTACCCAAAATTCATGATTTTATCTATATTGGTACTACTTTAAGGGGGAGCATTCAAGTCGACTAAATTTCTCCTTCTCAAGTATTTTTTTCTTTACCTTCATGTTTATCTAAAGGGTATTCATATAGCATGATAAGGTAATTGAGTTCATATGCATGAATTTTGGATAAGCAAATAGATTTGCAAATAATGAGATCATTTTATATCAATTGCTCTATTTTATATTGATTATTCCTTTATTTTATTTTATTCTACTATTTATACTTCATTTGATATCAAGTTTATATATTTCAATATCTCAATTGGTATCTTTCTTCTTTGATATCTATTCTTTACAATTATCTAATCCCTATGAATTTTGACTGAAATCCTTTATTTCATAATTCTCTTCCAAAACTAGAGTAATATTTCATATCATACTATGTTTTTGGATGTCTTTCTTGGATTTTATGTTGGTAAACTATCTATTGATTATTTTCAAATTTTTTTAGTTTTACCAACTATTTTGTGTTTTGACAAGCTATTTTCTATTTGGCACTCTACATTTGGTATGTAGTTTCTATACTTGTCTTTACACACTTCTTCTATTGTTCCTCATTTAGTATATCTTGATCATGATTGTCTATGTCTTCCTCCTTTCCTTATGCTTGAGTTCGTTTTATATCTTATTACGGGGGAGCTTATTTTTTGATCATGTCAAAGGGGGAGAAATAAGTTTAAGTTAGCACACAATATATGTTTATTAGTGATACATGCATCTATCGTATCTGTCTTAAACTTAACCAATTTGCCATAATAAAAAAGGAGGAGATTGTTAGCCCGATAATTACATCGTATTTTTGAATATGGCTAATTAATAAATTTTAACATAATGATGTCACTAATATTCATATATTCACTATCATGTTGCGACTTAAACTTAGCATTGTCCTAATTGTTCTATATCATATTGCCATGCTTGTATCGTACTGCAAATATTGTTTTGCTTGCCTAACATGTATTTGTAGACATGCAGTAAGCATGATCAAACATGATCAAACCAGGACATATGCAATGAAGAATTAATGATGGACCAAAGACGGTGTCATACAAGAAGATTTCTCTAAACCACCTAGCGACCTATCCGGGGCCTCGCATCGGGGGTTCCACTGCTCGGTCAGCAGACAGGGGTCGAGGGGGCAGCGCCCCCCGTGGGGGTTCGGGGGAAAGTCCCCGAAAGGTATTCAGATTTCCAGATCTGTATATCTTTGGGTGAGTGCTGTCATGGAAAAAGACGTCTTCAGGTCTGCTCAAATATCAGAAGCAAGACGTCATCAAAGGGCTCTTGGTTTTCTTATTTGTTCCAAGTCTGTAATTTTTAATTTATTGAGTTTAGAAGAATGTGTACGTTGAGTTGCACTGTGTCATCTCAACCCCTAGACATATCTCTCCAAGCTCTACCAAACAAACAGACCAATTCCTAACCAAACAAAACCAATGCTAGTCATATAGAGCTTCTGGCCCAGGGAACACAGAGTTCGGGCAGAACTCTGTCTAAGGCATATCTCCTAAGCCTTAAAATATTCAAGATTTCTAAGCTCTACTACTCCAAGCCTCATTCTTACATATCTCCTAAGCCACAACTCTCCTTAGCCCAAGGTGCTCAGTGCGATATCAGCTAGAAGTTGTGTGCAAAAGTGAAAGAAAAGTCACTTGGAAAATTCCAAGTTTTGCTTTCCGCGAAGTTGAAGTGTTCGAGCGCTTCGATCTAAAAGCTCGTATTTTGTAAAGAAGTTTGCGTGCTCTTCGGACTAAAGGCACGTGGTGTACGCTATTTCACCAATAGTGGATTTCAATCCTGAGCGAGAGTTCTCAGGCCTGGACTAGTCCTCCACGAGGAAAACCAGGTTAAATCGCTGTGTTTGTGTATGCTCTTCTGATCTCTCTTAAATTTTTGCATTACTACTCTAATTATATATTTTGTTGGTGGTTTCTTCTGGACTAGGTATAGAGTTAATTTTTAATTGGTTATTATCTACACAAACTCTATTCACCCCCTCTAGAGTTGCCTACACGTTCTTCACTAAAAGCATGCATAATTAAAAAAAAAAACTTCCAACACAACCTTTTCGTCTTCTGCAACTCCACTAACAAGAGGACACATTAATATCATTAATGTTAGAATTATCATTAATGTTACCAGACCATCGGTTCGATTAAAAGCTGATCGGTTTGGATTGATATGGTTCGATGTGATGCCGGTCGGTTTGACCCTAATGTTAGAATTATCATTAACACGTATCATTGTTACATGCTAGTACGTACTCAAAAATGGTGTTTGAACTCGGTTCGATTACATACGCAAAATGATCGTATCACGACCCGTGCCCGTTTTTCGGGATACGAGTGCATGCGCAAGCCAGCCTACGTCGCAGAGTCGGTGGTTGAACGCTATCTAGACCACAATGCTCACAATCACAATAAATGTTCATTCATAAAATTAAATTAATTTACAATATTTATAAGTTCTATATTTGCAGAAAAATATAAACTCTTACAAATATTGAAATGACTACAACTCATCTATCAAGCTAATATCTAGGTTTTGGCCTGCAAGTACACCCGTCTCCCCAATGCTAAGCGTAGTTGCGGCTAACCTGAAAAAAATGTTGGTTTTTTGTCAGGAATGGAACGAGTACAATTCATTGAGTGCTGTTTCAATATATGATAACGACTATAAAACAGAGATTAGCCATAAAATACATGATTTGAAATAATTAGAATAATGATAAGAAAAAGATATGAGAAAAGTAGAATAAAGGAAATATTAACTATGTGTTTTGAATTACCTTTTGATATGTGATCGGTCTAGGGACAGTTACACCACGATGTCTACGATGTCTACTTTGCATGAAATAAACAATGTCTCGATATTTACTTTGCAGAAAATAAACAATGTCTACGATGTCTACTTTGCAGAAAATAAATAATGTCTACGATGTCTACTTTGCAGGAAATAAACAATGTCTACGATGTCTACAATTTCTACGATGTCTACAATATCTATGATGTCTACAATGTATACGGTTAGATCACACATCTTTTGGTACTTCCCCTTTTCGACGTTACATGTAAGATTACGACCAGGTATGAAAAGAGACAAGAATAAAATATAGAATAACTAACAATGAAATATAATAATAATCAATATCGAAACACAAACAACAAATGTACTCGCGTGGGTCCTTTGCTGATGAAACCGATAATACCAATCCTTCAGTATGCCACACAAAAGTCCAACTCGTACAACAGTCTCTGGATGCTAAAATAGACATCACCAATACATTTGGTATAAAAGAAATGTCTAAGAATGCCTACCCAAAAGTCCAATTCTGGACACATGGGCTAAAATATAATTTTGGGTCAAGTCCTATTTAATTTGTGGTCCATGTTTGGTTCGGTTCTTTGCGGTTGGTTTGACCCATATGTGTAAACTCCTAAATCCAATTGACCACGTGGCAAAATTTAAACAAACTATTGAATTTTGTTTAGAAGAATGAAAAAAAAGTGAAAAAGCAGAAGAAAAAAATTATTAAATAAATAAAAAGTAAGAATTTTTGAATTTTTTTGAAAAGTTATATTCTTAGGAAAAAAAATGATAAAAATAAAAAGAATTAACTGAGAAAAAAGAACAAAAAATCTTAAAAAAAAACAAAAATCATTCTTTAAAAATGAAAAAAAAATATTGAAGTAATTTTCAAAAAAATGATAAAAGAAAAAGAAACTAAAAACCAAAACAATAAACAATAAATAAATAAGAATTTTTGGAAAAAATGTATAGAAAAAAAATATATTTTAAGGGAAAAAATGATAAAAAAAGAATTAAAACTGATAAAAAATCTTTTTAAGAAAAAAAATCATTCTTAAAAAATAAAAATAAAAACTATTGATATATTTTCTTCAAAGAAGTGAAAAACGCAAAAAAAAAACCAAAAACATAATAAATAAATAAATAGTAATGCTTGAAAAAAAATTGTATAAAAAATTATATTCTTAAGGGGAAAAAAGATAAAAATGAAAATAAATAAAACTGAGAAAAAAACAACAATATTTATGAAAAAAAATTATATTGTCGCACAAATTTTATTCTCTCCTAACAAATTTTTCCTCCAAAAAAAAATAGTTTCCCTCTCAGATCCTGATTTCAAAAAAAAAAATATCAAAACAGTAATTTCCTACCTATGTTTTCATTTTCCGCACAAATTTTTATATTTTCGCACAAAATTTTAGATTCTCGCACAAAATTTAGACTATATGGCTCTGCATCACATTCTTTCGAAAAAAAAAGATAATTAATTTATGGCTCCCCCATATCAGCCTTAAATCACTCCAAAACCTCACTTCTCCCTTCCTCACCCCACCCTCTTCTTCCCCTTTGCACTCGGCTGCTCCATCCCCTCTTCTTATGGGAAGCCCAACCCCCCTTCCTCCTCACAACAGATTGATGTGCCTCCTGCCCTTCCTCCTCACAACAGATCTCGCGTCGAGTAGGCGTACGTAGTCGTCGCCTCCTCCCCGTGCTCGGTCGCATCGACGGTCGGAGTAAACCTACTGGAGGCCATGCCGCTAGAATTGGCTGGGGCCATGCCGCCCTGCCCAGATTTGGGACTCGAGTCGATGCCGGACGAGCCGGTCCTCGGGGCGAGGGGTACCCGCTGATGGACTGGGTGCTGGTGCCGTACGCGCACCGGAACCTGATGTGGATGCAGCACGCGTTCGACGAGAAGATCGAGGAGGTGTAGACGACCGCCAGGGAGGCGTTCGTAAGGTTGAATGGGAGGTGGAGCACCCTGCAAAGGAGAACGGATGAAGCTGCAGGACTTCCCGGTCATGTTGGGCGCGTGCTACCCAAAGGCGCTCGTGTCTTGCTTACAATCGCCATGACGCCACCGACGATGGGTGAGAGGATAGATCTGGTGTTATGGTTGTGTTCTCAATTTTTCTGTATTGTTGTTGTTAGCTTTGTTGCTTGCTTAGGATTGATAAATTTATGAGCTAGAGATGGGAAAGTTGTGTATAAACCATACAGAGAGGTATGCTTGTGACATGTTTGATGAAGTTACTCCTCAAGGAACTATTGATAATGTCCATTTTGGTTTCTTCCAAACTGTGAGTGGCTTGTAATTATAAACAATGTTTGGGAAAAGAGTATCAAAATATCTGTTATATTCATTGTGCTTGAAGAATTGTAACCTGATTTTGAGTTATATGATTGTAGACTGTGTATTGGCTTGTAATTGTAGACTGTGTATTAGGTATCAAATATATATGGAAATATTTGTTATATTCATTGTGCTTGAAGAATTGTAACCTGATCATTAATATCTAAGAAAATAAGTTTGAATTGTAGGCTCAATATGGCCACAATGTTTTTTTAATATTTTTTCCATTCATAACGGTCATTTACAGTATTCTCAACTATGACTGAGATAATATTATTTTAAAAAACAATCATTATAAAAAAATAAAACACTATTAAGCTATTTTAGATTTTTTTGCCATTATATTATATTACGTTAGATTAGATTAAAATAAATAATATGAATTAGATGAATTTAAATCATGGATTTAGTTAGTATACATTATTAAAAAAAAAAATCCAAGAATGTCTACACTTTGCTCGTCTTATCAGAGACTACATATAGGGAATCCATTTTTGTTCACCCACCAAAATTATAAATGCGTCATTTCAGCCCCCCCATTCCATCTACACCGTGCCGCTTCTGCAAACGTGCATGTACAAAGTGTAAAATGCATCATAAAAGTATCACTTTGTGGTCATGCCTGAATCCGAGCTAGCCTGATCAACTCCAACTTTTCCCCCCATAAATTGATGAAAAAAACATATATACACTTGTTTTTTGTCCACTAGAAAAAGAAAAAAAAACATCATACTACCTACTTTACATAACACATTTTATGTGTACACGATAATAAATAATAGCTCAAATATTAAAATACACAGATTTAATATTTAACTCAACATAAAATGGTAAAATCGAGTCACTAATGACCAAATTTAAACGAACCCCAACATAATCTACTTCGAAAATAAGAAACAATCAATTTTACATCATTATGAATTGAAATTCATATATAAAAAATGCAAGGAGTTTACAGTGTAAATGAAAAGTACCAACTTATTTACATACAATAGTCAAACATATTTACTCAAAAATATCGAAAATATAATGACACGAACGTTTATTTGACATATAAATGAAGCTTGCCCGTCCTCAGAAGCACATGTCCAGGACACAACAGCAGCACAAGGCAGCACATCTGCAACATAAGAGACTAGATATAAGGTAAACAATGTAAATGTTTAATATAGGATGAAAAATGTAAATGTTGAATGTACAATGTCCAACAAATTACGGTAATCTAGGAGGGCTTTTTAATCAAATTACGGTAATCTAGCCGGATATGGCGGTAGAGAAGCTGAGGACGGAAGGACGGAGGAGGGGAGAGAGAGAGAGAGATTTACCTTCACCAACTCTAGGGGGAGAGAGGTGCTCGAAGGAGAGCTAGGGCTTCACTAGCTAGGAGGAGAGAGAGCGCTCGGGTTTTCCATCGGGAGAACTTCGATGAAAAATGAGGGAAATGAAATATTTCCCCTCCATAACACATTTCTAACACATTCATCTCACGTGAAAGACACACTTTACATATTTATTTTATTCCATTCAATTTTTATTTATTTTACCAAAAATTTTAAAGTGTTACAAAATAAATATTATGTGTTATTTATATTAAATTTAAGTTTTTTCTATTTATACTTGTGTTGCTAACAGTTTTTTACTGTTGGTAATTAGTAACGGCAAAAAATCGTTAGCAATCGAAAAAATAGTGTTGGAAAATCCTACTTTTGGTGTAGTGTATGACTTGCTATATCAGGTAAAGTCAAAGTCAAAGTCAAAGTAAACACCTTTCACAATTTTTGATGCAATTATTTGGGATGTATTGATACATCCCATATATATATATATATATATATATATATATATATATATATATATATATATATATATATATATATGGAAAAGGGGAACTTTATTGATGTATCATGCGTAAAATGCCGAAGCCTATACAAGTAAAAGCGCCACGCGCCCAAAAAGAAAGAAAAGACGACAAAAGGACTTAGAGCGTCTGCCCAAATAAAGGGCAGAGGCTAGGTCAAGGCATCCCAAAAGCTGTCCTCGGAGTGAGTGCAGCGCCGCCTGGTACGATGGACCAGACGGAGGACTTCTCTAAGGAGCTGGTGAGGGAGAAATTGACGCCCCTCGTACCTGAACTTGTTCGAATTTTTCCATAGAATCCAGATACCGGCGGCTGCGACGATCTGATGACCGTGGGAGCGACCCCAGTAGGCAAGGAGATCGTTGAAGCCTCCAGGATGGCGATTAAGTTGTAGCTTTGTGTTTAGGTTAGACCACAACTGTGCTGCAAGATCTCCAGAATACAGGACGTGCTCCACCGACTCCTCGTGGGGTGAGGAGCAGCAGTGGCATCTCGTTGCGAGGCTGTAGCTGAAAGAGGTGATGGTGTCGTATATGGGAAGTTTCCGTCTCTGAGCTCTCCAAATGAGGATGGACCATTTGTTTGGGATGCATTATTGCTAGTAGGGGCGATGAAGGGGGACGTAGTGTCGGTTCCTCTGACAGCAGTCTTCGCCGAAGCCAGAGAGAAAGAGCCGGTAGAATTGGGGATCCACCGCAGGGAGTCCGGTTCGTTGGAGATTTGTAAATTGGCGGCTGCGAGACTATCGGCCGCCTCTTGCCCTAGCCAGTTACTGACTCTATTCAATATCCATCCCGAAGTATTATCCCACAGGTCGCGGATCTTCCTGATGAGAGAGCAGTGCACGTTGCGGGGCGAGTCGCCCAGCCAACGCTCGTGAGTCATCGAGGAGTGTCCATCACCCAGCTGCAGTCGGATAAGGGGTTCGACGAGCTCGCGGCCCCTGGAGATGCGACGTCAGGTGGTCGAGGACCTGTTGTTCACTAAGGCCACCGAAGGGTGATCAAATCTGAAGTATCCGGCCTTCATGAACCTGGTCCAGAGCGAATGGTCCGTGCGAAGCTTCCACCAAAGCTTTATGGAGTGAGCGTCCACTAAGTGCTCCAATATGCTAAATCCAAGTCCGCCCTCCTCTGTGGGTTTAGACATGGTGACCCAACTGGCCCAGTGGTGGTTGTCCTCCCCATTAGAGTGACCCCAGAAGAATCTGGCGAAGAGGGATTTGAGCGATGAGAGGACCTTCTTGGGGGTTTACAGGCGGCCAGGATGTGGGTAGGGATGGAGGAGAGAACGTGCTTGATCAGAATTATCTTCCCACCAGGGGAAAGGGTCGCGTTATGCTAGCCCGGGATCTTCTTCCTGATGGAGGTCACTAGGGACTCGAAGATGCTGGAGTTGGATTTGCCGTACACTAACGGGCAGCCTAAGTAGAAGAACGGAGGGTACGAGGTGGCGAAGTAAGTCAAGTTAGAGATCCTTGAGGAGTGATTCCTGTCCGCTTTATGGTGGATGTAGATGACGCTTTTGTTGTTATTGACTCGCTGGCCAGAGCATTTGGCGGATCTCTCCAGCATTTTATGAACGACCTCAACTGATCCGGTGTCGCCTGAAAAGAAAATGAGGACATCATCGGCGTAAGCAAGGTGAGTGATGATAGGACAACCTGTGGTGGTGTGGAAGTGGAAGAATTGAGGGTTGTTGATCATGCTTTTGAGATTTCTGCTGAGGGCTTCGGTAGCGATGATGAAGATGGTGGCTGAGAAGGGGTCTCCCTGGCGAACGCCGCGGCTGGAAAGGAAAAAAACTTCCTTTTGGCCGTTGATGACGATGGAGAACCAGGAGTTGCTGACAGATCTGAATATAATGTCTATCCAAGGTTCGAAGAAACCAAAAGCTCTGAGCACCCAGATTAAGAATTGCCAATCCAGGCGATCAAAAGCTTTCTCCATGTCAAGTTTGATGGCGACGTTGCCTCCTCTGGCTGGGAATTTCATGCATATGACCATTTCTTGGGCTAGGAGGATATTGTCGATGATGTTTCGACCTTTGACAAAGCTGCTCTGCTCTTCTGAGATAGTCATGGGCATGAGATCGAACATTCTGCTGGCGATGATCTTAGAGATGATCTTGTTGGTGAAGTTGCATAAGCTTTTGGGCCGAAAGTCTCTGAAGGTCTCCGGATTTTCTTTTTTGGGAATGAGGATGAGGTTAGCCCTGGATATGGATTTCGGGTATCTCGCCCCTTGAAGGAAAGCTATGGTGGCTTCAAGCAGGTCTAGAGCGATGATGTCCCAGCATGTTCTGAAGAATTCGTCGGAGAACCCGTCCGGGCCGGGGGAAACTGTGAGCTCCTAGAGCCTACACTGCAGACTTGACTTCTTCCACCGAGGGAGTGGTTAGAAGCGGTTCATTCTCTCTTTCGATGATGATGTTGGGGACCTCGAAGAGAAACTTTTCGTCCCTGATTATCGCCTCTTTGGCGAAAAGGGATGAGTAGAATTGAGCAGCAGCCTCCTGAATGCTCGCCTGGTCTAGAAGCTGAGTGTCGTTGTCGTCCGAAATGCGGTGGAGGTTGAGCTGTTGTCTACGCCCCTTGACACAAGCGTGGAAAAAGCCTGAGTTGTGATCTCCCTCCAGATCCCAGGCTAATCTAGCTTTTTTGCTTCCATAATTCGGTCTCGACCTTGAGTCGGGATTTGAGAATAGCTCTGGCGAGATTGAGCGAAGCCCGCGTCTACGGAGAGTTGTCCGAGGCGACCCTAGTTTTTGCTCTGGTCACGTCATCCTCTGAGGTTCTGATCACTCGGAAGATGTTGCCGTAGGCGACCTTGCTCCTAGCCGATAGCGCCGTGCTGGTGGCTCTAAGTTTGGCTGTAACTCTTGTCAGGGGGTCAAGATCATTTGCGTAGTTCCAAGCCGCGGTCACAACGGATTAGAATTGGGGATGACGTCTCCAGAAGTCCAGAAATTGGAATGGTTTTTTGATGCGCTGATGATGACTTCTGATCTCAATAAGGAAAGGGGAGTGATCCGATTCTGTGGAGTTGAGGTGAGAAAGGTTGGAAACTAGGCCCATGTCTGACCAAAGGTCGTTGATAAGAGCTCGGTCCAGACGAAAATATTATTGTCGAGCTCCTTCCTGCATGTTGCACCAGGTAAAAGAGTTTCCAGAGAAGGGAAAGGGATTGAGATGGGCGTTGAACATAAAATTGTTGAAGTCTTCCATGGCCGGGAGCGGAGGCGGGCGACCTCCTGACTTCTCTTAACTGCATGAAATCGTGTTGAAGTCGCCGATGCCCACGGGAGGTTGCTGTAGGGGAGATGAGAGGTAAGAAAGTAAGCCCAGAGGGGCCTGCGATCGATTATGTCGCAGCTGCCATAGACTACGGAGAGGAAAGAACGAGACCGAAGCTCCGGGTGTTCCTCCCAGAAGGAGAGAGCCTGACTCGAGTCATGGACCATGTCGAACTTGATTCCAGCAGCAAAGAAAATCCAGATGTCGTGGCATCCGGCAACAGCGGCCTAGAATCCGAGTTTGAGCTGGATGCCTTTAATTCTTTTCTGTGGAATTTTGGGTTCAATGACAACTAAAATGTCGATTTGGTAGGTTTTCTTGAGGCTGATGATTCTATTCAGCGTCGGTTTATTGGCTAGCCCTCTCACGTTCCATGAAAGGATGTTAAGCATAAGTGACGGAGAGGGGATCGGGGTTGTAGAGCTTCGTGCCTGACCTTGTGGTTCTAGCCTATTGCTGTTCTTGGTTGTTCTTTTTCTTCTTCTTGTGAGTCATATTGGAGGTGTTGTTGCTATCTCCGGAGGGGTCTGGAGTAGTCCCTGGGAGGACTTTGGGATTGGTCTCGATGTCTATTGTCTGGTCGGAGGTGGCAACGTCTTCGGATTCTTAGGTTCTGCTAGGGCGCACATGGGGTTGATGGGATCTAGGAATCTGGCTTCCTTGGCGAGTCTCGGCCTTTCTGAGACCTCTTTGTCTAAGGGTGGCTAGAATGCACAGCTGGGGTCTGCAAGGATCGACGATGAGGGGATATCGGTCTCTTGTGCTATGGGATGCATTTCTTTGGTTTCCCCCTGAGGACTGTGGGCCATGATGGTTATTTTTTGAGCGAAGGATTATGGTGATTTTTGGGTGTTGTGATACTCTTCTCTGCGCCATTGGCGGGGTTGTTGGGCGCTTGTGTGGTGACGATGTTTGGTGGAATCTGTGGTGCCTCTCCTTCGTTAATAATGTCTTCCAAATTCAGTGCTTCAAACCTGTTTGTGGTAGATATCGAATTAGGTTTTGGGGAGGTAGGGTTACCTTGCTCGGGGTGGGAGGGTAGTAGCCTGGGTCTTGTCGGGGCTATTATCGAATCTGAGATGTGAGTTTGTGGTGGGTTGGGTGTGTTGCGACTCCTTCCGTTGCTTCTGCGGTGGGCGGTGCTTGGTTGCCTGTTGTCAATTTTAATTCATCACCGGGTGGGCTTTGTAGCAGAACTCCGTGAGGTGTCCTCTTATGTGGTAGTGATTGCAGAAGAGAATGTTGTTGTCGTAGATAAGAGGTTGGATGTGGGTCTGGTTCCCTAACTCAATGTGAATGAATTTGGGAAGATCTGCGGAGATAGCAAGTTCCACGCAGACTTTGGCGTAGTTGGCTCTGGTTAGATTCCTGGTTTCCTCCGCCATTGCCACAAAGGTACCAAACGAGTTAACGATTCTTTTGAGAGCCGCTGGGATGAAGCAGATCAGCGGAGGATTAAGGAGTGTGACCCAGGCTGCTACTGTGGGCGAGTCTTCTCTCGGGTTGAGGGTCTGAGACCATCTGACCACTGTCATGGTTTTGGAGTCTACCTTGCTGGTGCCATGTGTCAGGGCGATCCTTTGATATTTTATCGAGGAGAGATGGAGCAGGATGTTTTTGGGGTCCAGGGGTGCAACTCTATATGTCGACTGGAAGTACCATTTGGCAATGGCTTCTTGAACTCTGGTAAGCTTGGTGCACCCCGATGAGAATTGGAGCACAAAGGTGAAAGACAACCGCTGATGTAGGGAGGTCAGATCTGCTTAGGAGAAGGGAATCGATAAAGGATCTCCAGCTAGAGGTGAAGGGTATTCTATCTCTGGAAGCGGGACGTCGGAGAGGATCGGGGTCTGCCGGGTCACGCGATCGGGCCTTACCAGATCTGCGAACGAGATAGCTAGCGAGGACCCTGGGGGTGGGAGAACTCGGGTGGTTGATGGAGGTGGGTCCGCCAAAATGGGGAGGCCTGGCGACGCCAAGGGGACCTCCGAGATCGGCAGCGCTGGAGGAGGATTCGCGAAGAATGGACGAGCATGGCAAGGAAGTCAGGATTCCACCGGGCACTATCCCGGCTGAGGAAAGGGGGGCGACCTCGCCTTGGGAGGTATGCCTCCGCACGAGAGGGGCGCATGAGTCTGAAGAGAGAGCGGGTGGGGGGGTAGGATAAATGCCTGGGCGCATGAGGGAAAAAAGGGTCTCCTTGCACAAAGGCTGCCCCGCTCTCGAAGGGTGACTCCTGCCCAGCTAGGGAGACGGGCGCATAGAGGGGAGATGCAGGCGCATGAGCCATGATTAGGGGGGCTGCAGGCACATGAGCAAAGGCCATGATGAGGGGAGCTGCAGGCACATAGCTCGGGTGCGGAGCTAGTGTGAGGGAAGGGGCGTCGCTGAGTCCTCTCGAGAGTCAGACGAGAGTGGACGCAGAGGCCGCCCCAGTAGGCGCATGACCCATCGCCTGGGCAGGCGCATGGGTGGGGAATGGCACCGCTAGGTTCCCTGCGGGCGCATGCCCCGGAAGGAGAGAGAGCGGATGGCCTGGAAGGAGAGGGGGCGCATAGCCTAGGCGCAACTGGGCCCGAAGGCGGGAATGACGGATTCAAAATTCGAATCTCCTCTGAGGGCGAGCGGGAAAGTACTGGCCGAATGTCCAGGATGACGAGAGGAGGTCGTACTTCTCCGACACGTACCTGTTGCACTGTCGATGCCTGTGGGGATGGGCTGGGGTCCGCTACCAGGCCTTCGCAGGAGGACGAGGCGGCCACCGCCGCTAGGCTGCGACCGTCGAGCTTCTTCGGCGCAAAGGTCCAGTCGAGGGGGGAGGGGCTCCGAGGACGGACGGGAGGCCTGCGCCTGTGCAGGACCTGCAGAGGGAGTCTCGTGATCCACCGGGAGGGTGAGGAGGAGGGGGGTCGGCGGGGGGCTCGCCGATGGCGACGGGGAGGGATGCGATGAGAGTGCAAGGCGGCCCAAGCCTGGGGCTGAGAGCCTCCTCGGCAGAGAGGCCAAGGGGGAGGGCCGGAGAGGGACGGGAGGGAGGCATGGTCGGGAAGGAAAGGGGGAGGGTGCGGCTCTCGGACCTCTAGCAGCGGCGGGGGAGCCAAGAGGGGGATGAAGCGGAGGTACACTAACATAGGTATATAAAATTTTAAAAACTATATAAAAAATAATTTCTCTGTAGAATCTTGGTATCTATATTATAAACATAGGTACACTAACATAGATATATATTTTATATATACAACGTATATTCATAGTACAAAATCTCCTTATGTATATTTATATATCTATTTCCTAAATATAATAATCCTAAAAATTTTAATAATAAAATTATGTATACTATAAATATATTTTTAACCAATAATTTATGAAAATATTTTTATCACAAGTTTCTAATTAATATAACAAAATATTTTATTTAAATACCTTTACTATATATGTATACACACACACACACACACACACACACACATATATAATCATTCTAGTAATAGGATAAAATGACATCTAGAGATTTATTATGTATAACTTAATTTATACTGTATATAAATAAAATAAATAAATATTAAAAATTAATACTGAGAAGTAAACATGAAATAAAATATTAGTAAAAATTTGGGGGAGGGAGTTTACATCCTACCCAACTTATAAAAATTTTAGCGTCAAAATTAAAAATAATCATTATATCAAAAATACTAGATTTAATACAAGGGAGAGTAGGTATGTCAAATCCTAACTCATTTTTAGAAAAGATGGAGTTGTAGTTATAAAGGAATCCAAGTTGACGTCGCATTCTACAAGATGGGGTATTCTTCCTTCAAGACTCTACCCAACTTATATAAGTTGACTAACCGTGAAAATCATTGTTACACGACTTACGAAAAGGACAAATTCTAAAGGGACATGCACGAGAATATTTGGCATTCCTGACCGTAGTCATGGGTCATAAAGGAAATCTAGATATTGGCATGGCGTTCTTGGTTAATAATTACTATAAAAAAGTAATGAATGTTCAACCTCGTTCCTATAGGGTCATATTTTAACAAGGTAGTAGGCATCACTTGTTCGAATATAATTAAAATGTGTTGGTTCAAGGGATTTCGCTTTTCGCCTAACATGGAAAACTAAGAGATGAACTTGAAGAACTTAGGGAAAGATGAATTTATAGCCAAGTGATGAGAGTCTAGAATAAGTACATGAACCTTTCTATGGAATATGATTAGGTAAATATTTGGGGTCTTTAAGTTATAATGTCTTGTGTGTGCGGGATCGATGTTTAGTGTTGTGTAGGAGGCATGTGCTAGTTTGGATGGAATGCATAGATCATAGATGTGATACGTCTTGCATGAATCATAGGTATCAGTTCGTTTGGGGAAATGGGTTGATATTACATGGTTTAAGATCAAAAGGGACATAAATTGTCATATATGGTTTGTTCTAAGGGAATTACATCATACACATGGTGTAATTGAAATGGAGCACAAGAAGGTGCGTTTGTATGGGACATGCATCTCATGTGTATAGATTGACTGGTCTATTTAGTGAGTGTGAACTTTGTTGGAAGAAAAAGGCTAGTGTTTTGCTTCAAATATCAAAGTCACGGTAGATGGTATCAGTTGGTATGGATAGAAATGGATGTTATGAACCACTGTTTTATTAGTTCAATTGGAACCAATCTATCCCAATCCTTTGCTAGTTCAGAGGAACCCTACATTCTTAGATAGGCTTGCCTAAATGCTTCAGCAATTTCTGTTCTCAAAATTCAATCCAAGACACGATTCTATGATAGAATGGACTTGAAGAATCAAGGTTGCGATCTTTACCAAGGTTATCTAAATGCACGAGCAAAGGGATATAAAATACAATACGAAGATCGTATCGTAACTTCCAAACAGAGGGAAGAATGGTTACAAATGGATTCCAAGTTTGGCATTCTATTCTAGAATATAGGGTACACTACGTTCAAGGTTCTATCCCACTTACAAAAATTGGTTAATCGTGGAAAGCACCGTAATAGGACTTCTAAGAAGGTCAAATTTGAAGGAGATGTATGAGAATATGGAGTGCTTCTGATTGTAGTCATGTACTCTCTAGAAAGCCAAAGTACTATTTATTTAACATTGCCTACACATTGACCATGTTTCATCAAAGTACTAGGAGAGGTCTTGGTCAAGCATAACCAGAAACAAGTTGATACGGCACATCCCATTCATCGCACAATATATACTAGGAGGGGATACAGTTAAGGGACTTATGGAAGGAGGATTAGTGGACCAAGAGATAGGGCCACATAAAAGGTATAAGAACCTATTTCATAAAGTTTTGGTTTTACAGCCTAAATATGGTGATATGCATGGATGGGTTTAACTGGGTCTTAATGGATTTCCTAATTAGACATTAATCTTTTGATTAGATGAATATTGGGTTTAAATCTATATTGGCTGAACAAGATCCTATAAAATTAATCTGAACCATTCTCATTAGGTTAGGATAACATAGTGTAAGTTCCAACTCAAGTGATTGGGCTAATTGCCAGTCGGGTTGGTTAACTGGGTTCCTAAAGCACAAAAATGTGCCTTCTGTGTCACGACCCGTACCCAGTATAAGGGCATGAGAAGTGGATACGTCCAGCCTACACTGCAGTGTCGGCGGGTAGAACGCTGTCCTAGGTCTAACATCTAACACAATCTAGAATATGCTCCGAATGGAGAACAAAATAATAAGTAATCTCAATCACAAACTAAGATAGAAAAGTTGATAAGATAACCTTAACAGAGAGAGAGAGAGAGAGAGTCACAAATATAAATAATAAGTCTCAGTGTAAACCACACCATAAACAATATCTTAATACAATCACAATGTCTCAGTGACTAGATAATGATATAAGTCTAATCTTAACTAATGGCAAGTCATAACCTCAACAGAGAGGGAGAGTCACAAATATAAATAATAAGTCTCAGTGTAAACAACACCATAAATAATATCTTAATACAATCACAAAGTCTCAGTGACTAGATAATGATATAAGTCTAATCTTAACTAATGGCAAGTCCTCAGCGACTACTGGATCCTGCTGAGGGTCCAGGTCACATATGTCAGCTAGGCCTGCTCCATAGTAAGTATCGTAGCAATTCTCATTATCTGTAATATTTTTAACGGGTCCAGTCAGGACAGTAATGAATACATGAATACATATCTCTCACACAGATCATAACATAAAAGAAAATATGAAACAAGATATATAATAATATATATGAACTGCTGTAAAAAAATAGTAGAGATACTGTAAAAAAGAAAAAACATAATACAGTGGAAATAGATATACATGATATAGATAAGAAAACTGAACAAACTACGTGATGTAGAGCACAATCTGGTTATGTAAACTGGCTTAGGTTATACATGACTTAAATCTAGTTTGGAGTTGTACATAAAAATGGTGTAGATCACATAACCAAATAAATACTTCTCCTGCCCCAATCAGTACACAAGGATCTGTCCATGTTATGTTATTGCACATGAAAGTAGTGTGTCACATGGATAGCTAGTTCACATGAACACTGGATTATACATAAAGGCTCACATGATCATGAGTGTACATGAATGTCACATGAGTATACATGAATAAATACGAATACAATGAGTAGATGATGCACATGATAAAGTACATGAGCTAAGTATACCCGATGTATCCGAGGGGATAACATCGCATGAAGAGATCCATATAGTACTAATCCGTAATAACATCGTGACAGCAACAAATAAACTAGTCTATTAAAAGTAAATATGTCTAAGCAAGAATGAAACGGTCAGAGAATGTACTCGTCTGGCAATCCAAGCTGCTGATGAGGAAGTGTAACTGAACTGGAGTGATGTAATCCTATTTAAAACAACCACAAGTTACAACAAGGTCTAAAATATCATAAGCATTGCCTACAATGCAATCTTACATGATTCTAGGTCCTTCTAGGTCAAAGTCAACCCTTGGTCAACTCTGGTCAAACCTGGTCAACTATAAGTCAACTAGTCCGTTTACTAATTTTTAGGTCAAGTACAAGTTTTCAAGTCATTCTAAGTTCGTTTGAGTCGATTTGGATCAAGTTTGACCCAAAGTTGACTTTTGTCAACTTGGTCAATTTGTCGGTCGACTCGGCCATTCTAGGCTCCTTGGGTCAATCCAAATCTGACTCAATACTCCCTAGGTTGCATTCACAAGCAAACAATTACACACACACACACACACACACACACACACACACACACACACACACACACACACACATATATATATATATTATATATATATATATATATATATATATATATATATATATATATATATATATATATATATATATATATATATATATATATATATATATATATGCACATATACATGTATATATCTAACTTTACTGTGAAGTAGGTTGTATGCGTGTGATGATAAGGGGCTGCTGGTGTGATCAAAACTGAGAATAAATGGCCAAGAACTTAACTATAAGAAAGTAACATATATATACATATATACATAAACACACGCACACACACACACATACACACACACACAAATATATATATATATATATATATATATATATATATATATATATATATATATATATATATATATATATATATATATATATATATATATATATATATATATATATATATACATATTTTAGCCGAGATCTGTAACCTCAGTTTCGAGTTTCATTTCCTTCGTGTAACCAACTGCCTTTATATATATATATATATATATATATATATATATATATATATATATATATATATATATATATATATAAAATATATATATATATATATATATATATATATATATATATATATATATATATATATATATATATATATATATATTGGAAATGGAAATAGAATTAATGGAAACAGCTCCCAAACAGGGCCCACAGGCGGGCAACCGACAAAATTCAAAAAACAAAAGGAAAAAAGGGCGAAAGGACAACGGCCCAAAGCCCGAGGAAGCCTCGGGAGATCCGAACGCGAAGACCGAGTGTGGGAGGGTGTGGCCCGATGCGATGGAACGCGGGGCCCGAAGGGGGATGGCTCGGCCTCCGGTGTCAACCACGAGGGAGCCCCGGCGGCGGAGGAGCCGGAGGAGGGGGCGAGGAGGGAAGAGGGTGAACGGACCCGGGGGGGCGGAGGGGATGTGAGGCTGCGGAGGGGGCTCGAGGACGAGGGAGCCGCGACGACCTCCGGCGAATGAGGGGGGAGGGGGGAGGGCTCGACCTCCGGCGTCGACCACGAGGGAGCACCAGCGGCGGAGGACACAGGGCGGGGGGGTGGCACAACCCGAAAGAGGGGGAGGGGAAGCGTAGGGGCGGGGAAGGGCCACCGCGGAGGGTGGCGGATGGGGCACGTCCGTGAGGGAGCGACGACGGCTGGGGAGCCAGAGGTGGCGCACGGAAGGGCCAATCACCGGCGAGGAGCGGCCCAGCATTACTGAGAGAAGGGGAGCTGAGCTGCCGCTGGCGAAGGGAAGAGGGCAGGCAGATCCGCCGGCGTGCTAGGAGGGGGAAGGACGGCGGTAGCAGCAGGGACCACCGGGGGCCACGAAGCGAAGGCTGGGAGGAGAGGGAGGGGAGCCACTCCCAGACCTCCGGAGGCAGGGGGCTAGAGGAGGACGAAGCCGAGGGGTCGAAGGGCCACCGCAGAGGGAGGGACGCAGGGGGCGGCACACCGATAGGAGCGTCGGAAGGAGGGGGCGACGGGATAGAGGAAGCCACGCATGGCAGGGCAGGGGACGGCCCCGACGGAGGACCGAGGAGGGAGAGGAGGCCTCCAGGGGGGCTGCCGACCAGGAGGGGCCGGGCAGCCATCGCCGAGACCGGAGGCTGCAGAGACGCCGGTGATGACGACAGCGCCGAGGACGGGGAAGGAGAGAAGGGGGAGGGAAGACGAACGACGAGCAGACGCCGGGGAGGGGGAGGAGAACCCCCACGGAAGGGGAGGCACCTAGGTGGGGGAAGACGGCCAGGCGAACCCCGAACAACAGGGGCAGCTGGGGCAGCGGGAGAGGAGGAGGACACCTAGGGAGGAGAAGGAGGAAGCCGGAGGGGCCAATCCGAGGATGCCGATGGGCTAAGCGAGCCAGCCTAACACGAGGAGAGGGTAGGGGGAGGCTGCGGCGAGCCAGGGGGCTCCCGCCGGTGGGGACTGGTGGAGCCAAGCGGGAGCCCTCTGCATCGATTATATATATATATATATATATATATATATATATATATATATATATATATATATAAAGATGGTTCGTCCTCTTCGCTGTGTATCCTCCTCGAGGAGACCCTAGGGTCTCCCTCGTCCTCCTTCTCCCTCCCTCCGGCCCGACTTCCGATGGTCTCCCCTTGGCCCGCCGATTTGATGGCTTTGGTCGGCCACCTCCCCCCCACCTTCTTTCCTTCCTCCCGGCCCCGTCTCATTCTTCATCACCTACCCCCCTTTTTTCCTCATTTTGCCCTATCCCAGTTGCTCCGTCCCCCCGTCTGGCCTTCTCGAGAGTTCCGGGCTCCCTCTCCAGCCGAGCAGATCCCCGAACTCCATTCACGTTTGGCCCCCTCTCCCTCCCTCCCGGGCCAGGTTCTCCTCGTAGCTCAGCGCCCAACCCCCGTCCACCCTTATTTTCAAATTTCCTGACTGGACATTTGTCCCATCTGGGAGGGAGCCCCCCTGCAGTACAGGTGTAGGGTCTCCTTTCCCCAGGTCCTACGGGTTCGCAGCCGACGGCTCGCCCCCTGAGACGGACCCTTCTTATTCAAACATGGCTGCACAGTACGCAGCCCTCGCCTCTGCGTCCTTTGGTGGGTCCCACCCATCTTATGCTTTATCCTCCCATTACGCAGCTCCTCATTCGCTCTCAATGGGCCCCTCCGATTTTCCTCTCCCTTCGACCTTTTTGTAGGGCAGATGTACGCGTATTTCCCCCTTCCCTCTCCGCGTACTCCAGCGGGATTGTCCCCAATCCACAGTTTTACGCTCCCCCACGACAATTTTTCGAGCTTCCCGTAACCTCCCCCCTTTCTCCCTTGCTCCTTCGCGGCCCCCGCCCTCCCTCCTATCGCTGTCGCTCCCCTGGCCGGCTCCCTGCCTCCTCAGGACCCCGCGTCATCCGTATTGCAGCCCACAGTCCCTCTTGTCTCCGCCGCCCTCCTCTCTGGGCCTGTCGGGGATTCTCAAGCGGTGGTCCGAGTCGTCTCCCCTTCTCTTTATCCGGTCACGACGGTCCTTGCACCCTTTCCCCCTCTCCCGGCCGCGGTAGTCCCGCCGGTGGCCTCTCCCCTGTTTGGGTACAGTACCGTCTTGCCCATCGTCGTTCCCTCGACCGCCCCTTCCCCGCCCCGAGCCGGGCCCTTCCCTGTCGCCATCCCCGCCCATCGGGGGAACGACGAAGGACCTTCCCCCGTCCGGTGCAGCTCAGCGGTCCTTCGTCGTCGCTCTCCGCCCGGACTTAGCCTCCTCGAAGGGTCTTCTTCTTCCTGACGTCAACCTCCCGGACATTGTGTTCCCCCAGGACTCCCCGGTTCCTTTGGTCCCCATCTCCGACTTGGAATTGACCTCTCTGTCATCATCCTTCCCCCACTCTTTTATCCCTAAATTCTTCTCTGGATGCCCAAAACTCTCTAGGGTGCAGGAGACGATAGCCAGCTGAAACCTATCGACGGAATACCGAATAGCCCCACTCGACGCCAGACATATTCTCCTACATCTCTTCTTCGATAGCGACCACAGGACTGTGCGGTCCAAAGGCACTTGCAGAATCGACTCCCACCAGATGAAGATCATTAAGTGGTCACAAGGGTCTACCACCAAAGAAGACTCAGCGAGGGTCGCCGCCTGGGTGACTCTGCCCAATCTACCCCTTATCTGCTTTGTCCCAGTGGCTCTCAGGCGTATCGTCGACTCCTTCGGAACATACGTGGCTTCGGCCTCCGAGACGAGCAACCTAACCAAGGCTCACAATGCCAAAATCTGTGTACAGCTCGACCTCACTACCGAACCACCCAATTTTATTACCATAGAACTGGGCAACTAGACCCACACCCAACAAGTCCTCTACGACAACCACATCATGTTCTGCAATCATTGCCGTTTAAGAGGCCACCTTCCGAAGCACTGCCACCGCCTTCATCCAGAACTCAAGAAGAAATCAACTCGGACAGACAACAAGCCAGCTGGGGGGAGGACACCCAATCCACCCCTTCTTTCGCGCCTGAACTTGCACACCCGATTCGGATCCAGTGACGGCAAGACGAACCGAAGTGAGCCTCCTAGCAAAGCTCTGATTATAGCACCGACCCCCTACAACACCCGAGAACTCACTCTCTCTAACCAATTCGACATTCTAGATTCAGAAGAAGCGGAATGTCACTCCCCGTTCCCAGTATACGTATTTTTAATACATGTACTGCTTAAATGTATTTATTTAATATTTATTATGTATTATCCTGTATTTAAATTCCTTTAAATTCATGTTAATTAATTATCTGTATTTTACTTTCTGCTTTTATTTCTCCGCTTTAGCTAGACTTGGGTTCGGCTTGGTTTGGTTTAGTTAGTTGGTTCATCATGAACCAAACCTAACACCCCCACCTACCACCACCTTTCCATTTAAAGCCAACCCCCCTTTCTCTCTCTTCATTATTTTTCCTTCACCATCACTCTTCTTCTTATTCCTCATTACTCTCTCCAACTACCAAACCCATAGGCAAGTACACCTTGCTTCTTTACGAGGACCCATTTTTATGGTTCCATTCTCCTTCCCTTGTGATTCTAAGAGAGTTTAGAACTTGGTATTTTTCGTTTTGAAGTTTTATTTTTAGTAGATCTAGAAATTAGTTATTTTCGGATTTTGGTGGTTTTGATCTATCAAACTTCTTTGTTTTCAAGTTTTGATGGTTCCATGTTGTAGAGAATTTTATTCTACCCAATTTTGACCTTTGTAAAGTTGGATTTGGACTTATTTTGACCGAGTTATGGATTTTGAAGCTTTGGGTTCAAACCATGGAGTTCTTGCTGATTGGAGAAGACAGTGAGCAGTGGACGTGAGCTTTTTAGCTTGAGCCACTGAGCTGCGCGCGCTCTTTAGCGCAGCGCAGTCTGCCTCATACGCTGCCTTTTGGCGGCGTATGGTCTTGTATACGCTACCTTGATGAGGAGTCGTATGGACTTGTATACGCTGCCTTTTGGAAGCGTATGACTTGCGTACGCTGGCTTGGATAGTAAGGAGTCGTATGGAGTTCATACGCGGCCTTTTGGAAGCGTATGACTTGCGTACGCTGGCTTGGATAGTAAGGAGTCGTATGGAGTTCATACGCTGCCTTTTGGAAGCGTATGACTTGCGTACGCTGACTTGAGCGTAGGCTGACATGAGCGTAGCCTGCTTACCCTGGATCTTCTATAGCCCTGTATATTGATATCTTATTAGATATTTAACGTCCATTTTATATCCTTACGCCTTTTTGCATAAACTTGATAAAATCATGATATGTTAATATTTCTGTTAAATATAGATTGTTACATGGGATGTACCAAGTGTCGTAAATTGAGTTATAGATACCCCGATTGACTGGAATTAAATCCTGAGAGTTGTAGACTCGACCCCACTGAATATTAGTTGACTTTCATGCCTTGTCACCATTGATAATGATTGTGACCTTGATTAATAATTGATCATGCGTTCCTAGTTGGAACTAAGAGACTGGCTAGTCGTCTTATTAAATTGAATGAATGAGACACATTCATATTAATTATGAACTATTGAAATCGACTGGCTAATCCCGAATATTGGCATACAGGCACATGCAGGCTTCAATTCATTTATTATTTATTTATCTTACCAAAGAAGCATGTGTACTTTATGGTCAAGGCATGATTACTCCGTGGTTAGTTTTGATTGTTGCATTACGCTATGTAAGACCTACAACCTGACCGCACTGGTATCATTGTAGAGTTGCGTATATCGTACCCCGTACGATAGTACTCATTCTGAATGACCATGATCCACGGCATGGTACTTCACTCAACGTAGAGACTATTAAGTTAAATAAAATAATAATTGCATGGAGAGAATGGATTCCCGAGTTCTTACATGGCAGCCCTCTTGGGACTAGTAGTGCCCGACAGGCCGGTTGGTCCCCACAGATGCTGCAAATCTGCCACACGGGCAGGGAGTGGTATCTGGTTATTTATCTATTGAATATTGTATATTAATGACGGGCGTCCCGCTGGGACTCGTCTAATTCATGATTGGTGCAATTGATTGACTGGGTAAACTAGCCTTGCTTGCGCATAGTAAGAACTGAGAAATCCTCATTGCATAAAACCAAGATAACTTGGGACTCACAATAGCAAGCCGTAGTAGTTGTCTGGCCGTTTAAATTGATTTGTTTGTGCACTGTACCTACTCTGTTACTTAACTGAGATGATCAGAATGTCAGGACATGACGGGCCAACTTCTGTCCTTATTTGGTTGGGAGGTTGGTTCGAAGTGTCGTGATGTTGTGTGAGTCCTAGTAGATAGCGGAGATCTATTATCATATTCTCTTATTACTGGCTTCATTCCTCATATCGTGCTTCCTTGTGGTACTTGCTATTAGAGGTCTAACCTCTCTGGTTTTGCATGGCCAGATTTAGAGCCAGTCCCCGAGGATCCAGCTTACTTCTGCCTCCAAGATGGTCAACACGAGAGGGATGATCGCAGGAGGACTCGAGTGGGTTTCTTACTTCCCCGCCCGTTTTGTTATCTACTTTATACTTTGCCGTTTGGCACCGACATGTTAGTCGGATTGTCTTGTACCTACTTTTACATAATTGTAATTAAGTCAGACTGCAGCTGATAACAATTGTGTACACTTTGCTACATCATCTGGCTATGTTTTGTAAAGCCAGATATCAAGAACATTTTGACTGAGCGTTTGGGACGCCTTACTGCTTTATCTTACATGTTCTCTATTTCTGTTTCTTGTTTGAATGATTGAGACAATAGATGTGAAGTGACCATAGCGAGACTTTCATGTAGTATGCACCCTCTTGTCGTTTAGACAGCATTGATCGTATTTTACGGTATTCATCTATCCGTAATACGTAGCTGGCTGAGTCATTCCCCCGCTCTCCAGTATTCTGGTTCTGGGGTGTGACACGGAACAACGAACGGAGCCTGGCAGCCCCCCTGCTGACCCAGAACTTACCAGACGACGCACAGCCACCCTAACACTGAGATTGCCAAGGAGATTACTGACACCACCAGTACTGACCAACAACGCCCCACCGAAGACATTGTTGAAGAAGCCCTTGCTATCCTCGGGCTAGACCTTGTGCGGAGAGGACTACAGGTCCACGATGCTGGTTACCATCTCCAGCAAACCATTCTAATGATTGGGAGCACCAGCGACTCCCTGGTCCTCCCAGCCGAGGATCCCATCCTGGACTCCGCGGAAGAATTAGTCAGCATCCCTACGGACCCATACGAGCAACCCTCTAGTGACTCTCCGACCACGACATAGGCAGAGGCGTCATTCTCGCACGGGGACGATGACACCGCTGAAGTGTCAACCTCGCGCAGTGACAAGGCCAAAAAAGCTGCTGACGAAAAACAACCATTCAAACCAGATCCGCCTCCAAGCGGAACAAAAATTTCCACCCCCAACATCATTAATGATTAACATCTTATCGTGGAATGTTCGAGGTCTGGCGAACAAACCTACATTAAAGAGAATCTTCGGCCTTCGGAAGATCCACAAGATCGACATCCTCATTATTCTTGAACCCAAAATCCCTCCCAAAAGACTAAAGTCTATCCAGTTGCAGCTAGGTCTCCCCATGGCCATAGCAGACAGAAACGATTTTTGGATCCTCTGTACGAAGGACATCAAAATTGGGGTCATCCAGGACTCCTGGCTGGCCCTCTCAGGCTGGTGGGAACACCCCTTGCTCCCCGAACGCACCATCCTATCTGCGGTCCATGGCAGCTGTGATATTACTGAGCAAAAACATCTATAGAATGACCTCATTGATATCCATCTCCTCTACATCAACTCTCTTTGGTTGTGCATCGGAGACTTCAACGCGATCACCTACAAAGAGGACAAAATCGGAGGCCGGCCTCCCCCCTCAGCGGCCATGCAAGACTTCAACAATTTCATCTTCAACGCCCATCTCACCACCTTACAGTTCACAGACAACGCTTTCACATGGTGCAACATGCAGGAAGGCGACCGTCGTCAATACTCCCGCTTGGACAGGGCCCTCACGAACGATCGCTGGCACGATATGGGGATCACCACCAACCTGTCCCATCTTAACTCCTCAGAACCTGACCACCCCCGCTGCTGGTCGAAATTAAAAACAACATCAATCCATTCAAAAAGAACTTCCAATTCCTCGACTTATGGATTGATCATCCTCAATTCATGGACATCATCGCGGAAGCGTGGAGCAGGGATGATTCCCCCAATCCCCTAACGCAGGTGAGTAACAAGCTCCGAGCTACGAGGAAAGCTCTATCCAATTGGAGAAAACATGCCTACGGGGACATTTTCCAAGCTGTACGGGTAGCGGAGGACGATGTCACCCGTGCCGAAGCCTATTTCGCCTCAGAACGTTCTACGGCAACCAGAACCATGCTGAACCTCACCAAGGCTATGCTCAAATTCAGACTTAAAGTGGAAACCAATTTCTGGAAACAGAAAGCGAGATTGAAATGGGACGACGAGGGGGATAAAAACTCAAAATTCTTCCATGCCTACGTTAACGGTTGCAGACAGAAGCTATCGATCCACCGTACGGCAGACGACAACGGAAACATCGTCACAGACCATAATAGCATCCAAGCAGCTACTGTGGATTTCTACTCCAAACTATTCACCAAAGAGACGGTTCACAATGATAGACCCTTCCTGGACCAAATCCTCCGACTCATAAACGATACCGACAACACCCTGTTGGAACGTCCCCCGACTATCCAGGAAGTGAAAGATGCAATGTGGGCTCTGAACGAGCACAGCATCCCCGGCCCGGACGGCTTCACTGGAGTCTTCTTCCGCACCTGCTGGGATATTATCAAGCGGGACATCACCGAAGCGGCCACCGCATTCCTCGAAGGTGCTACTTACCCCAAAGCTATTTCCAGCGCTAACCTCATCGTCATCCCCAAAATCGATAACCCGGAGTCCTTTCGGGATTATTGACCCATTAGCCTTTGCACTTTCACCAACAAAATAATCTCTAAAATCATCGCATCCAGAATGGAGGGATTTCTTCCCAAGATTATTTCAGAGGAGCAAAGCGGCTTTGTTCGCGGGAGAAACATCTAGGAAAATATTATGCTAGCCCAAGAGTTAATCACCTGTATGAAGTTTCCAGTCAGAGGGGGCAACATCGCAGTTAAGATAGACATGAAAAAAGCCTATGACAGACTGGACTGGCAATTTATGATCTGGGTATTCAGGGCTTTCGGGTTCTCGGAAACTTGGACCAACACTGTATGGAGATCCGTTACCAATTCATGGTTCTCCACGGTTATTAACGGTCAAGCCGGAGGATTTTTCAAATCCAGTCGTGGCGTTAGACAGGGCGATCCTCTTTCTTCTACCATCTTCATCATAGCCACGGATGCCCTTAGTAGAAACCTTAACAACATGGTCGGTACGCCGAACTTCTAACACTATCGCATGTCCAGTGGATGTCCGACCATCACCCACCTGGCCTTCGCTGATGATTTACTAATCTTCTCTTCTGGGGACATTGGAGCGGTGGAAGTGGTCCACAACACTCTGTAGAGGTACTCCAGATGTTCTGGACAGAAGATCAATCCTTCAAAGAGTGTTATCTATGCCCACCACAACATAAAAAGAGATCACGTTATCAACCTCTCCCACCTAACTTCATTCTCCGTTGCTCATCCCCCATTCAACTACCTCAGTTGGCCCCTGGTGTACGGGAAATCCAACGCTCGCATCTTTGAGAACTTGATCGCTAGAATCAGGAAGAAACTTGAAGGGTGGCATAACGCCACATTATCACCGGGAGGCAAGATGATCCTCATCAACCATGTGCTCACCTCCATCCCCATCCACACCCTGGCCGCGTGCTCCCCGCCCAAGAAGGTTCTCGAATCGATCGAACAGATCTTCTGTAACTTCTTCTGGGGGCATTGCAACGGGCAAGATAAACATCACTGGGCCAGCTGGGAATCCATGGCCCGTCCCATCGAGCAAGGGGGACTGGGTTTTACCAAACTAACCCATATCGTCAAATATTTCTCTATGAAACTATGGTGGAAGCTCCGTACGAGCAAGAACCTATGGACCAGGTTTATGAAGGCCAGGTACTTCAAACACATCCATCCATCGGTGGCCACATCAAACAGCAGATCCTCATCGGCTTGGCGTCGTATCCTTACCGGCCGGGATCTCGCCGAACCAGCGATGAGACTCCATCTGGGCGCCGGCGAGTCTGACCCATTCCTGGAACGATGGACCGGGGACAGCTTAATCTCCAGCCTCACGGATACCCCGAGAAATAGCAGAATCAGAGACGTGTGGAACCACATTACTAACGAATGGAAATGGGACAAAATTTGTGAATGGGCTAGGCATGATGTGGTAGAGAGCATTCGCCAGCGCAGAATTACTCTCGGTCACGACGCCGATGTGCTTAGGTAGACGCTTGAGGCATCCGGGGCATTTTGGGTGAGGTCGGCGAGGACCGTCGTCCGCGGGATCGGTCTGCCACATAGTCCCTTCGCGAACTATTGGCAAACCTGCATCCCCAGGAAGTGGTCCATCCTCATGTGGTGAGCCATTAGCAAAAAACTGCCTACCGACGAGATCCTCATCACCATGGGCTTTAGCTTAGCGTCAGCCTGCAATTGCTGCACCGATCGCCAGACGGAGACTATCGACCACATCTTTTGTCAAGAGACCCTGCCAGGCAACACTTGGAGAACTCTCAATCAGCACTACAACATTGAGCCGGGTAAGGGACGCTTCCACGATCTGGCGGCCGCTTGGGGTTCTGCCTCCCACGGCCACCAGATCGTCGCAGCGGCCGCCACGTGGGTCATCTGAAAAAATCGCAACAAGGCCAGATACGAAGGTCACCAATACTCAGCGGATCAGCTCATCCGGGAAGTCTTCCACCAATGTCGAAAATGGAGCATCCTATGCTCCCACAGTTCGAGTACATTCTGGTGCTCGGCCCACCCCTAGCTCTTGTTGGTCGAGCTCTTTCCACCCCCTTCGCCCCTTTTGGTGGTATACTTGTATAGGCTGTCTTTTTGCGCCTTGTATACGTGGCCAGGCTTCAGTTTTTTGAGCCTCAATTAATAAAAGGAGGGGGTTTTCTTCAATAAATAAATATATATATATATATATATATATATATATATATATATATATATATATATATATATATATATATATATATACATATATATATTACATAAATATATATATATACAAAAAAAGGAAATCCAAAATATATAAATAAATATTAAATAAATAGGATATAAATCAAAAGATCGCTTTCCGTAAGTCCAAAATATCATATACGAGTCATAAACCCAGAATTCGTTGGTTAAAAACCAAGAAAAAAATATTCATACATTCAATTCAATTTCGAATGTTGAAAAACCTAAAATCCACATAACGACCCAAAACGCAAAGTACACAACTAGAACCCGCAAAACCTGGCAAATACGTTGGTTTTGATGCGTGTGACGAACTCGGGTACTCATGGGGTTGAACCCGTGTCCGTATCGTGTCCATAGAGTGAGTATCGGAAAACCCGATACGCGTGTCAAATGAATAGGTGCGAGTTCGATTTCTCGCTCGATTTTGAACCGTTTCTCGTGAAACTTTGCGTATACCTAGGCTAACACGTACCTGACATACTGGCCGAGTTAGCGTGCGGCTAAGTGTCGTGTCCGATACGCACGAAGCTTGTGTCCACGCGCGACCTGTGCGTGTGTGCACATAACAGTACACATCGTCGTGCACGCGGGACGGCGAGTCTAGGGACTCGTATGTCCTACTACACGTGTCGTGCTTGTAGTGCCCCATCCCGCTCAGTCAATCGGAGGAATAGGAACGCCGACGGCGTTCGAACTTAGCCTTGCAACGGCTGCATGAAGACATCGCTCGGCCAAGGCGACAGCTCGCTCAGGTGGGATAGTTTCAGTAAACTTGCCTCATCTTAGCCTTCACATAATAAATTACATGTTTTCAAATTGCACAAGTAGGCTTGATAATAAAAGAGAAGAATTCACATAGCTAAAGGGAATAAATCCCGACGGGTCGAATTGAGTTAGAATATGGAAAGGTCCAACGGTCGGCTTAGAGTTGGTGCACGGCGTGCTTCGAAAATGACACTCGGTCCTTCGTCCCGTGGCTTGGAAGAAGGAAAAGTTGATATTCGGCACAAGCTAAGAGTTAACAAAATTCATAGGCGTCGCCCGCATAAATGCTTCATAAAGCATGCACGGTCTCTTCGTCCAAGGCGTGGCATAGCCTCTGCTCGTCGACGGGTTTAGTTGTATTGCGCGGCTTGTGGCATAAGTCTAGGTACCTCAAATAACTTGGTTGTTCAAGTCGAACACGTGCACGGCACGTTCCTACGACGCAAGGCTTGACGCCGCCTTTGCTCGTCAAGTTGTTGCAAAGTAAGTTAGGCGAGTTACGTTAAGCTAACAGGAGTAATGGGAGACACGGCCCTATGAGTTCTACGGTCGAGTATAACCACATAGTCTCACGATCGTAAGGCCCGTCATATAGAGTATGACTTGGGCGGTGGTGTCACATAGAGTTTCAAGTTGGTTTGAGACACGATGGCACGGACTTAGTATTTTAATGCACGGGCCACGGTTGATTTATTGAGTTTGGAAAGTATTTCAATAGTTGTTCTTGAGTTGAGTAAAATGATAGGGCAAGAAAGAATAATGCTCACGACTGGATCGTTGAGGCAAGAAACAAGAATGCTCACGACTGGGTCGTTGAGGCAAGAAAGAAGAATGCTCACGACTGGGTCATCGAGGCAAGAAAGAAGAATGCTCGTGACTGGGTCATCGAGGCAAGGTCTCAAATGTGAGAAGTATTAAACTTGGCCCTGAAAGAGATGGTAACACTAGAAGTAGATTGACTGTGTGAGACGTCAGTTTGAGTCGAGTCTTGTATGGTCATGGACAACTTGTCGATAAGGTAGAGTTTTTCCGTACGGCAACCTGTGGCGCCACGGGACCGATGCGGCCTAAGGAAACAAAAATGGCTCTGGGAGTCTAAAATAGCTGGGCCTGGGGCAAAGTATTCGGTGGACGCTCATTAGGGCTAGCTACCCGAACCGGTCCATCCTATACTCAGCTAAAAGGGAGTCCACAATGGCTTTGGGAGTCAGTGACCAAGTTCATATAGATAAGCCGGCACGGGCGATAATCCGCGAGTGTGCCTTTGGACTGAGTCGAGTCGTGAGTGCACTGTATCAAGGAGTCAAGTCGAAGGTGTGTGTACAAGTTAGAACACAAGAAATGTTTGGGCCTAAGATTTGGCATCAACATAGGCGTCGTGCTTCGACACGAGATGTGACGTCGAGTCCTATGTTGTCAGCATATAAGTTGCATAGTTATGGTTTGAATTGTCTTGAGTTTAAGTCAGAAAATGCCGTAAGGCAAAGTCGGTCGAGTGACACTTAACCCACTAGTCTTGATTGGGTCGGATGATGATTTAGTAGCAAAGGGCCGTGAGGCGGCGATATGATTGAGTCTCATTGAGTTGCGAGGCACGGCCTCAGCAAGGGTTTGAAGCACGGTAACACGAAAATGGAGCCTCGTCGCGTAGTTGCGTCTTTGATGGGTCAACGTTGAGCGTTGCAAGCACGGGATGGTCTAACGACACAAAATAGGCCAAGGCGTCGGTCCTAAAACTGATCCTAAAGAAAGAGTAGAAAGACAATCGTAAAGGGGACTATGTTGCACAAAAGTAAATCAAACGTGTTGGTTTTGTATGGGTGGGCGAGGAGCTCATTCTACCAGTACAGTTGAGTACTGACACCCATATAGTTTACATGTGCAGGCACAGGTAGAAGCTCGTGGCGTGGAGCTCGCTTGGATGCGTCGAGGCATGGAGTTCCTTGGCGATTCGAAGCGCACGGCCACATGGAGTAAAGACTTATACGGGACATAATATATGGACGTTGCCTTCCGAAGCTTCCGCTGGCTCAAGACATGTATTGAGAGATGAGAGAGAGCTGCGTGACTTGTAATGTGAGATGAGTGAGCATTGAGTGAGCTTGAGAGACTTGAAATCTTGGTCTTGCGCCCCATTGTAACCTTTGTTTCAATATCAATAAAAGAGTGTTTTGCAATGACTTGTGTTTGCTTTCTAAATTCTGCTGCTATCATTCAATGTCTCTGCTCGGAACTTCTGTGCGACGACCCCGTCGCAGTCGCTAAAATCGGCCGTTATGGAACCCGCCTTGCACGAGCGCAATCTAGGCTCGTGCGGCATCACGCCTTAGCGAGGACGATCGCTCCTACGGGAGCGGGGCGTGACAATGGTCGTGTCCTAGGATAGGCTAGGTATAGGGCTAGGGTTTCAAGTCCCTACACAAGGACCATGACGTGTCTACGAGGGACACAAAGCCCGCATCAGAGACACGAAACCCGACTGTGCAGAACAGTGTAAAACGCGTGCACGTGTGTTTTCTTGTCCGATACGACACAAGGTCAAGAGTGGTTCGGGAGGTAACCTGTCAGTCACTGCTCGGACCCTATAACCAAGTGGCAGACCACCACGTGGCGTGGCGTGTCCGCCAGAGTGGTCGAGTAGCAGGACACACGTACGAAGGGCTCGTACGGCGTGTCCAGTCCATTTTTGGATACGAAAACGACACGATGATGTGCTCAGAGTTAGGGTTTCAGGATCAGCATGCCAAGGGCTATCTAAACATGCAATTTATTTCAGAAAATAAGAACAAAAGTTTTACTGTAGCATTACATCGAACACGTATTTTAAACCACCGACACACGTGCATCCAATAAGCCTACCCAACGGACACGAAATCGAACGAAACTAATCCTACTGGTCGAGGGTACCTAGATGCATGCTCTAATGACAAAAAATTAGAACAAACAATAGTAGAACGAGATTTACCTATTGAGAGTTGGAATCTCAATAAAATGGAATCCTCGGGCGCTTTGACGACCAATTTCTCCTAAGCAAACATCTCCAAATCCTTGCTAGCAATGCTCTAGCAAGTTCTCCTCCTCCCCACGGTCGCGACGCAATTTGTTTGACGCAAATCGGGTGCCGGATGAGAAAATTAGGGTTTTTGGAGAATTTGGAAAACTAGGTTTTGTAAAGTGGTGTCTTGGCCATGCATGTATGTTTATAGGGAGGGGAGGGCTGTGTTGACCGACCACTAGGGTTAGGGTTAGGATCATGGTTTGCTCATGGGCCAAACACCTTCTCAAGTTAAGTTAAAAGCCTAATGACAAAAAGGCTTTAAAGGCTTATAAAAAATGACTTAAAAATCATTAAATAATTCTAGAAAAATAGGTATTAATTCTAAATTAAATCTAATAAGCCAATAATAAAACTAATCACATTATTAGGCTTCTAGACAAGGTTGACTAAGGTTATACCATCTAGGTCCTATCAATGCACCAATCCAAAACACACAACAATCAATTTAATTAACATTTAAATAAATTCAAAATAATGCACAAGGACTAAAATACCTCTGATTAGAAAAACTGAGTGTGACAGGTAATTAGGTTTCTAGTGTCATAGTTAGTCTCTAATCTTGGTTAGCTAAGGTTAAATCGACTACTAACACAACACCAATTAAAATATTATAAATTAATCCAAAAAATCACATAATTACCAAAATACTCTTATTTTTTAGAAAAGTGGTGGTTACAAATCTACCCTCCTTAAAATAATTTTGTTCTGAAATTAAAGTGTTCGTACTCCTTCTAGGTCAAACCCCCAACAATCATAGTCTTAAGAAAACTTATCTAAATCATGCAGTTGAAAAGATACCATACAGGGTTATGGCAGGTAATATCAGTCTGAGGTCTCATCATCTACCCATTATAGTCATACTAGATCAAAAGTAGTCATAAGGTATCAAAACATACAAACAATATGGTAGGGTACAGTAATCATCAAGACAGGATAAGGTATAGGTCAAGAACTCACCTCTACTAGGTCTGGTAGCTGGAACTCTCTCCTGGAGGTAGGCCTCGACTAGGGGCAGGTGTAGTAGGACAGTCTCGTATCTTGTGTGCAGCTGACCCAAAAAATAGGCACAATCCTAGTCTCTTCCTACAGTCCTTTCATACGTGCCCAGGCTTCTTACACAAGGCACAGGTAGGCACTCGCTCAACTGGCCTCTGCTGGACAGAAATCTAAACTGGATAGGCTGGTCTAGGCTGGAAGCCGGGGTACTTCTTAGGCTCTGGGTATATACTGCTCCTCGCCCTCTTGGGGCTAGGCTCTTCCCTCGAATGCATATAATCCCACAATAGTTGGATACTGAGACTCTGCTCTCTCATAAGCTCAGCCTGAAGTCTCTGTACCTCCCACACATCCTGAAAAAGTCTGTAAATCTGAGCCCTACCAGGAATGGCATGGGATACTACTCGAGGAGGCAAAGGGATGCCCTCAGTCTCTGGCTGAACTGCAGCCCTCTCCTGAAGGATAGGAGATAGAGGAAAACTCTCCGGTGAGGCTGCTAACACCTCCTGAGCAATAGAATAGGGAAATACAATCTCGGTCTCATCCGAAACTGCAGTTGTGCATTGGGGACAGACTCTGATCATGGGTGCCATACTGGAAAAAGATAAGGAAGACAATAAATCATCAGCTGTAAGGCAGTCTATCATCCTATATAAAAACATGTAATTATCAAAAAACAACAACTAGAAAATAACTATATAGGGTTACTATTTTAAAGATGATCAAAATCGAAAGTTTAAAGCACGACTGTCAATAGCATTGAAATCCAATCACGATATATATAAAAGAAAATTTAGTCTCGACACGATCTAAGTTGATCAATCTCTGGGTAAATAAAGATTTGGGCAAGATGGGGAACAAGGTCATTAAAGTCTGAGCATGAGTATCCAAGAATGGAGGTCCAGGTCACAATTAAATTTAATTCAATTGAGTACGACCCAGGATATTAATATGATAAGAAAAGATGACCAAAGTCGATTGGTCGTGATCAAGAAAGTTAGGATTCAATGATATTGAAAACTTTTAAAGGATAATTCAAAGATATAAAATAAGTCAATTTCCTCCTTTTGATAGAAAAAACAAAAGACAAGATTTCATAGGGAAGTCAAGTTAATCATCTCTCTCTGATACCATCAAGCTTATCTAATCATTATTTGCCAATCATATCTTTATCTCATAAGTCCAAATATGATATCAACCTTTATATGACTACCACCAAGAATTTGTACCCTTTTGTTATGAAGATTGGACCTTGTCATGATGATCATAGGCTCAATTCCTAAATTCTAATACATTACTCATGAAGCATACCCTTTTATTTATTAGCACTCAATACTAACCACTTAATCATCTTTAAATCTGAATTCTTCCACCTTGTCTTAAATTAGATCCGAAACCTCTAAATCAAGTTTTATGAAATCCTTGAACTTGTTCAAATTACTCTCATCGTGTTATTCAATCTAAAACTACTAGGCCTTACAAAACAAATTCTCCATTAAAATCAACCTTTATATTTTCTTCAACGTACACCCTCTAATATTATTCTCCTTAAATTTAAATTTTTTTCAAAAATCTCTATATTTCCTATAACTCAAAAATCCTTGTGTTCTTTCTGTTCTTAACCATTTTCTTGCAATATATTATTCAATTTCATATTGCCATCGAATACAGTTAAAATCTCTTCTCTATTACTAAATCCCTAAATTTAACATCATAGCCTTAAAGTGAAACGTCTCAAGAATAAATAACCAAAATTTATCCAAGTCCTCAAAACTAAGTTGACCTCAAATATCCTCGTTAGCTAGAAAATGCATCTATAAATTATTTATATCCAAATATTTCTCTGTGTGTGATCGTTCCTAAATTGATAATATAAATCTCTTGATTTCATTCTCACTTTTACCACATCTCTATCTCAAAATTCTATATCAAAGACCAACATTTAGATTCCTACCAAGATTATCATGAGATAACAAATTACATCCTTTCCGAGCTAGATGATTTACGTCACTTCCTCGACCTTCCCAAGGTAAAGTGATATAGAGATTCAAAGTTTCAAAGTATAGCTGACTGAATTTGTTACGAGATAGGTGATTGATGTAATTGGGACAGAGTTAACTAAGATAAAGAAAAATAGGAATACAAGAAATAATGGCAAGAAAGAAATAATGATAAAATCTGCTCTTGCTCATCTGTTCAAAAAGAATGAACCAATTTTAAGAAATAATCTGATAACCATACACGTCTTCCTAAAATTATGTTGCTAGAATTTTGCCACGCCAGTAAGCATAGCTGCCATAAACAATAGAGTTCGTAACTAAGGTATACACCCTATAATCATGTTATTTAGAATTCTTACTACGCCAACCGGTATGGCTGCAAGAGAATCTAAATTCCATAACTAGGATAGTATATCTAAAATCAGGCTCCATGTCCTTGTCATGCTAGTCAATATGACTACAATAAATTCTAAACTCCATAAATAAGGCAGATATTTACCTTTCTCACTGTCCTTATCAAGTATGTTATCAGGTTATACCCTAAATTCTAAAATAAAATAAAGAGATATATATATATATATATATATATATATATATATATATATATATATATATATATATAATATATATATATATACAAACTCAAAGTTAACAACTAATAATCAACATTCAAAATTTAACAATGAATCCATCAAAATCAAATTCAATAACAAGGAGTAATGGGTGAATCGAATGAGTAATGGGTGAATCAAATCAAGGGAAAAGATTTGAAATCAAAGTTAAAATAAGATTCTCAAGGGTCGTCCCAGGAATCTCTCAAGGAATCCTAACAATGATTGAGTATCCTCTCATTCTAACACTTTACTTTCTATACTCTATAGCAGGCTCGTAGTAGTACAACTAAGTCGTTGTACTACTATAACATCGCACTAATGCGAATTTGGACCTGCATGGGCCACCACTAAAAATGTGTCACGAGACCCACCCAGTGTAAGGGTACGGGAAGTAGATACGTCCTGCCTATGCCGCAGTGTCGGCGGTAGAATGTTGTCCTAGGTCCAACATCTAACACAATCTAGAATATACTTCGAATGGAGAACAACATAATAAGTAATCTCAATCACAAACTAAGATGGAAAAGATGATAAGATAACCTCAACAGAGAGAGAGAGAGAGAGTCACAAATATAAATAATAAGTCTCGGTGTAAACCACACCATAAACAATATCTCAATACAATCACAATGTCTTAGTGAATAGATAATGATATAAGTCTAATCTAAACTAATGGCAAGTCCTCAACGACTACTGGATCCTGCTGAGGGTCAAGGACACTTGTGTCAGCTAGGCCTGCTCTATAGTAAGTGTCACAGCAATCCTCATCATCTGTAATATTTTCAACGGGTCCAGTCAGGACAGAAACGAATACATATCTCTCATACAGATCATAACATGAAAGAAAATATAAAACAAGCTATAGAATAATATACATGAACGGCTGTAAAGAAATAGTAGAGAGACTGTAAAAAGAGAAGAACATGATATAGTAGAAATAGATATACATGATATAGATAAGAAAACTGAACAAACTACGTGATGTAGAGCACAATCTGGTTATATAAACTGGCTTAGGTTATACATGACTTAAATCTAGTTTGGAGTTGTACATGAAAATGGTGTAGATCACATAACCAAATAAATACTCCCCGTGTCCCAATCAGTACACAAGGATCTGTCCAGGTTATGTTATTGCATATGAAAGTAGTGTGTCACATGGATAGCTAGTCCACATGAACACTGGGTTATACATGAAGGCTCACATGATCATGAGTGTACATAAATGTCACATGAGTATACATGAATAAATAGAATACAATAAGTAGACGATGCACATGATAAAGTACATGAGCACAGTATACCCGATGCATCCGAGGGGATAACATCGCATGAAGAGATCCATATAGTACTAATCTGTGATAACATCGTGACAGCAACAAGTAAACTAGTCTATAACAAGTAAATATGTCCAAGCAAGAATGAAACGGTCAGAGAATGTACTCGCTTGGCAATCCAAGCTGCTGATGAGGAAGTGTAACAGAACTGGAGTGATGTAATCATATTTAAAATAACCACAAGTCACAACAAGGTCTAAAATATCATAATGAATGCCTACAATTCAATTCTACATGATTCTAGGTCCTTCTAGATCAAATCAACCTTTGGTCAACTCTGGTCAAACCTGGTCAACTCTGGTCAAACCTGGTCAACTATCAGTCAACTAGTCCGTTTACTAATTTTTAGGTCAAGCACAAGTTTTCAAGTCATTCTAAGTTCGTTTGAGTCGATTTGGATCAAGTTTGACCCAAAGTTGACTTTTGTCAACTTGGTCAACTTGTCGGTCAACTCGGCCATTCTAGGCTTCTTGGGTCAATCCTAATCTGACTCAATACTCCCTAGGTTACATTCACAAGCAAACAATTATATATATATATATATATATATATATATATATATATATATATATATATATATATATATATATATATATATATATATATATATATATATATATATATATATATATATATATATATATATATATATATATATACATCACTTAAGTAATATATACATACACATGTATATATCTAACTTTACTGTGAAGTAGGTTGTGTGTGTGTGTGTGATGATAAGGGGCTGCTGGTGTGATCAAAACTGAGAATAAATGGCTAAGAACTTAACTATAAGAAAGTAACATATATATACATATATACATAATCTATTTAAAAGTAACTTATATATATATACATAGGTATATACACACACAGATATTATATATATATATATATATATATATATATATATATATATATATATATATATATATATATATATATATATATATATATATATATATATATATATTATACATAAAGGCAGTTGGCTACACGAAGGAAATGAAACTCGAAACTGAGGTTACGGATCTCGGCTAACCCACCACAATATACATATACACAGACACACACACACACACACACATATATATATATACACAGACACACACACACACACACACACATATATATATATATATATATATATATATATATATATATATATATATATATATATATTATATATATATATATATATATATATATATATATATATATATATATATATATATATATATATATATATATATATATATATATATATATATACAAACATATATATACAAACATATATATACAAACATATATATATATACAAACATATATATACAAACATATATACAAACATATATATATATATATATATATATATATATATATATATATATATATATATATATATATACATAAAGGGGAAACCCAAAATATATACATAAATAGGATATAAATAGGATATGAATCAAAAGATCGCTTCCCGCAAGTCCAAAATATCATATATGAGTCATAAACCTAGATTTCGTTGGTTAAAAACCAAGAAAACAAATATTCATATATTCAATTCAATTTCGAATGTTGAAAAACCCAAAATCCACATAACGACCCAAAACGCACAATACACAACTAGAACCTGCAAAACTTGGCAAATATGTTGGTCTCGATGCGTGTGACATGCTCGGGTACTCACAGGATCGAACCCGTGTCCGTATCGTGTCCACAGAGTGAGTATCGAAAAATCCGATACGCGTGTTAAATGAATCGGTGTGAGTTCGATTTCTCGCTCGATTCTGAACCGTTTCTCGTGAAACTTCGCGTACACCTAGGCTAACACGTCCCCGGCCTACTTGCCGAGTTAGCGTGCGGCTAAGTGTCGTGTCCAATGTGCACGAAGCCCGTGTCCATGTGCGACCTGTGCACGTGTGCACATAACATTGCACATCGTCGTACACGCGGGACGACGAGTCTAGGGACTCGTGTGTCCCACCACACGGGTCGTGGTCGTGTCCTAGGATAGGCTAGGTATAGGGCTAGGGTTTCAAGTCCCTGCACAAGGACCACGACGTGTCCACGAGGGACACGAAGCCCGCATCAGAGACATGAAACCCGACTGTGCAGAATAATGTAAAACGCATGAACGTAAGTTTTTGTGTCCGATACAACACGAGGTCGAGAGTGGTCTAGGGAGTGACCTGTTAGTCACTGCCTCGACCCTCTGACTAAATGGCAGACCACCACGTGGCATGTCGTGTCCGCCAGAGGGGTCGAGCAGCAGGACACGCACGCGAGGGGCTCGTACGACGTGTCCAGTCCATTTTTGGACACAAAGATGACATGATGATGTGCTCAGAGTTAGGGTTTCGGGATCAGCATGCCAAGGGCTATCTAAACATGCAATTTATTTTAGAAAATAAGAACAAAAGTTCTACAGTGGCATTACATCGAACACGTGTTTTAAAACACCGACACGCATCTGATACGCCTACCCAACGGACACGAAATCAAAAGAAACTAATCCTACGGGTCGAGGGTATCTAGATGCATGCTCTAATGAAGAAAAGTCAGAATAAACAATAGTAGAACGAGATTTACCTATTAAGAGTTGGAATCTCAATAAAAGGGAATCCTCGAGAGCTTTGACGACCAGTTTCTTCCGAGCAAACGTCTCCAAATCCTTGCTAGCAATGCTCCAGCAAGTTTTTCTCCTCCCCACGGTCACAATGCAATTCGTTTGACGTGAATCAGGTGCCGGATGAAAAAATTAGGGTTTTTGGAGAATTTGGAAAACTAGGGTTTGTGAAGTGGTGTCTTGGCATGCATGTATGTTTATAGGGAGGGGGAGGGCTGTGTTGGCCGGCCACTAGGGTTAGGTTTAGGATCATGGTTTGCTCATGGGCCAACACCCTCTCAAGTTAAATTAAAAGCCCAATGACATAAAGGCTTTAAAGGCTTATAAAAATGACTTAAAAATCATTAAATAATTCTAGAAAAATAGGTATTAATTCTAAATTAAATCTAATAAACCAATAGTAAAACTAATCACAATAATGGACAAGGACTAAAATACCTCTAATTAGAAAAAGTGAGTGTGACAGGTAATTAGGTTTCTAATGCCATGGTTAGTCTCTAATTATGGTTAGCTAAGGTTAAATCGACTACTAACACAACACCAATTAAAATATTATAGATTAATCCCAAAAAAAATCACATAATTACCAAAATACCCTTATTTTTTAGAAAAGTGGTGGTTACATTCTGTGACTTTTGTGTTTAAGTAGCACAAGACGACTCAATTGAGTGGCACACTAGTAGCATGTGTATAGTAGGCTTTGAGTAGATCACAGCCATATATTGGGTCAAAAGGTTTGAGTCGAGGTTGGATCTCTAATTTAAGTCAGAAAGTATATCGACATTACGGTAAGGATTATAGTTATTCTTTTTGACTTGAAAGTCGCATCATGAAAATAGAGCAAAAAGGAACATTTTTGAGTCAGAGATGCTATGCCTAGATGAAGGTGGAGTCGTCTATGTCTTGCATATGAAATTTGTTGGAAGGTAACAGCTGATCTCGCGCTCTGAATATTAATGTCACGACAGAGAACATCAAATGATCTAAATAGAAAGTGGATGTTCATAAGGCACAAATTTATTATTCTAGTGGGAACCAACTTGTCCTAATCAATCAATACTCATAGTAAGTCCTAAGATTTAGAGGGGCTTGCAACCTATATATCATAATTTCCTTTCTCAAAATTAAACTATGACACGGTTCTACGGTTAATGAAGTTTAGAAAGAATTTCAAAGTCGTGATATTGTACCTCGTCTCTTGATTATAAAAGAATACTACACGACATATTAGATAACATGTATGGTAAATATGAATCAGTTTTGAAGATCGTTTTATGATTTCAAATAGAGGAAAAATGATGGTGTAATAGCTTTCATGGCCATAGGTGGTATGGTGAACTAAATGGGACATTATGTGTCTATCTTCTCCAAATACCAGCATTTTTTTTTTGAATTAAGTAAAGACGAAAACAATGGTAAAAACAATAAAGAGTTCAAGGGAGAGTGGATCGAATGTGAATACGAGGTTCCAAGGGTGATTGAATAATTCAAAAGGAGTTGTTAAGGCAGTTGCGGATGAGATCCTATAGGGCAATTATATCTCAATCCATGTGTACTAATCATATGAAGAGCGAACCGATGCACTAAGGTTGAGAAGACCATAATACACAAATTCTAATTAGATGATATACTAGTGGGTGTCCCCAATAAACATATGTCTTGAATCAAGCTCGATAAAAGAGTACGCTTACGAAACTAGGCTATAATAGCAGCATCTGTCAAGATAGTAAAAAAATATAAGTACATGAGATTTACGATTGAAAGAAGGCACAAGTAGTTTAAGTTCCTTAAGAATCTAAGCTTTATCCGGTGTTCGTGTTTATACAGTCATCCTACTCTCTTCTTATCTAAGGCCTTGGTCGATCAATGGCTTAGGGACCTCTAAGCTCTATATTCTAGGTAAACCTATTAGTATCATTCAATTATCTCGTTAATAGGTCATAAGGACAATGAGAAGCTAGGTTGGGAGGTATGCTACCCAACTTATAAAAATTTCTCCTAGTATTTGGCTTTGAATCAATGGGACATACAATTCATTTTTCTACCCTCTATAATATCCAAAAACTGTAATCATGTCTGAAGTCATTTTATTGAGAATTTATATCTCGTCAGTATACACCTGGCTGTAGTAAATCCTCGGTTTCATGGCTAAAATATGATACAATATCAGATATTTATTAACTCTATCCAATATTGACACAAGGATAACTAAGATCAAAAGAGGACCACTAATACATAGTTTTAGCAATATTCGATAACTTACGTTTTCTTGAAATAATTTCAACTCTAGAGGTCGTACCTCGCAAGTGTACTACTGGCTACAGAGAACCCCCAGTGTCCATAACTTAAATAAATGATGACAGTGCGATGTTGTCTAGCCATTATGAGTCAACGAATATTCTTCCAACTATATCTGTAAAATTCAAAGGAGCTTCTAGAGATTCAAACAAGTTGACTATGATAGAAAGCGTAAGTATCTGTCCTTGAAGTGAAAGTATCCACTTTGAAAATCAAATGATCGATTAGGTATCGATTTTGAAAACTAAGCGATCAATTAGGAGAACGAATTGTATTGCCCCAAAACCAGAATACTGGAGAGCGGGGGCGTACATAGCCAGCTACGTATATTGAAGTGCAACCCACCTCGCTATACAGTCACGGCTGTCTAGATACATGAGGGTTTAACTATAAGCCATCAGTCTCCTATGGTCATAAACAAGCCTATTGTCTCATTCTCAAGCAAGGAATAACAGTTACAAGATGTCAGAGCACAATATACAATAGTAAGGCGTCCCATACATTACATATTCGGATGATCATGAAGCTAGTCATACAAAATGTCAAGACTAGCAAGAGTTCTAGTAATACATGAACAACCCTAGGATTTGTTAATCATGTTACAGCCCGTAGGCAGACAGTAAATAAAGGTGCAATACGAGCCAACACGTGCTCGCCAGCTAAACGCCTCAAAAGAATAATTTTATAATAAAGTAGGAGGACAAAAGAAACCCACTCGTTGCCAGGGTTACGCCTGGTGGTCACTATCTGACTGGAAGGTAGGTAGATCCTCTGGTGCTACTTCGATATTTGGCCACACAAAACCAGCTGGGTCAGACCCCAGAAAGAGCAAGTGCCACAAAGGAGGCTTCACTTAGGAACTAAAACCAGCTTACCACAAATGAATAATAATAGATGATTATAAATGAAACAGATAATAATAAAGATAACAACAATAAATTGAGTACGAGAAAACTATTCAAGTAGCCAGGTCACAACCCTTAAACCAAACAAGGACCGGAGTTGTAACCCTTCATCTGAATAGAAATTCGTCTCAACTACTTGTTGGTAAGCAAGATCATAGGGTAAAATAAGTCAATAAGCGAAGAGAGGACACAGAACTGCTCCGGGGGCCAGGTTACAACCCTTAAACCAAACAAGGACCGGGGTTGTAACCCTTTGCCCGAACAGAACTGGACCTCCGATCGTTATTGTTAAGGCCAGTATAAATAATCATGTTATTGAAGTAAAATAAAACATGACGAGCATGACATGGGGAGCAATAAGACAATAAACGAAGAGAGAACACAGAACTGCTCCGGGAGCCAGGTTACAACCCTTAAACCAAACAAGTACTAGGGTTGTAACCCTTCGCCTGAACAGAACTGGACCCCCGATCGTTATTGTTAAGGCAAGCATAAATAATCATGCTATTGAAGTAAAATAAAACATGACGAGCATGACATGGGGAGCAATAAGACAATAAACGAAGAGAGGACACAGAACTGCTCCGGGAGCCATGTTACAACCCTTAAACCAAATAAGGACCGGGGTTGTAACCCTTCGCCTGAACAGAACTGGACCCCCGATCGTTATTGTTAAGGCAAGCATAAATAATCATGTCTTGTCACAATCTTGCACAGGATCAGGATAAGAATAAGCTGGAATATACTCCATCCAATCAATCACGGCCAATCAAGAGTACGGCTTGATACTTTAACTAACTAGGGTTATTACAGGCCTAGTTACTACCAAATGCAATGAGATTTTCCAACAGCCACAAGCCCTGCAGACCATCCGGTTATCCAGGTCGAATGTCTGTTTACGAAGGATGCAACACGTGACTGTGTGCTAGAAATGTGCCCTACTCGTCGGTAGGCTACAAGTCCACTTGGTGCACCCAGATAACTGGATTGCCTGTAGCTGGGAATCTCTTCATGTCTACTGAATTATTCTAGTTTATTAGCCTTAGTCAATTACTGTAGGTATCCCTGACCGTGGTACCTAGGGATTCCCACCCTAGACATGATGCAAGACAGTACTGGTTTATTTGTACAAACACAATCATCCACGGTGTCCAGGTAATCCATTATAGTCATGTCTTGCAAGCCGTCGCAACAGCTTTTAATGTTCACCATGGTGTGTACTTGTCATATCTTGTCATGTCATGTCACATCAAGTACTTGCCATGCCATTCTATGCCATTATTAGCCCGGTCATATCAATCCATCCGTGATTTGTCAATTCATGAATAGTGCAAGGCATAAAGTCAACCGAGTACGCAAGGGGCTCGAGGCTCTATACGAGTGCGCCTTTACGCTAGGCCAAGGGCCTTAAGCGTAAAGTGGCTCTATGCGAGCATGAGCAAGGTGCACGTGGGTGGTGTTTTACGCTAGCCGGGTTGTACGCAAGCGAGATTATACGCGCGTAAGATTTTACGCATGCGAACTCCCGAGCGAAACTCTACGCTAGTGAAGCACTCGAGCCAGACTTTTACACACGCGAGAGTCTGCTCGGGCCAGGGATTTTACGCGAGCACGATTTACGCGAGCAAAATTTTACACGAGCGGGAGAATCCCGAGCGTAAAATTAATAGGGACTCAGCGTAAAAATGAAGTACGCCGGCTCGCGATTGCGTGTGCATAAAAGGCTGAACAATACGATGTCACGTAAAACGTGGGCGTAAAACTTAGCACTACGCTAACACGTAAAACTTGGGCATAAAGGCTTCGTCTTCTCCCCATGGCCAAGACAAACGTGCGTAAAAGCTCAGGAACTCGAGGAACTCGATCTCGGCCAGGACTTGGTGGAATCCGACCATCCCAAAACCATTCTTGCATACAATCAGAATGCCTATTACAAGGAACTCTTAGTTTTTAAAAACAAGCCATTTTAGTAGATCCAAACCAAGAAGATCAAACGCTAGAAACTTAGATCTACATGAAAATAGCCATGGAATTTGAAAATGCTAAGTACTAAAGTGGCTTAAAATCTTGTGGAGAAGAAAATGGAACAATAAAACTTGAGTTCCTTCATGAAGCAAGTTGCACTTGCCTAAACCTCTCTCTGGTAGGTGAGGAGAGTAATGGTGAGAAAGAAGGAGTAATGGGGAAGCAGTAATGAGGAGAGATAGTGTTGGGCGGCTATTAAAGAAGAAAGGGGTGGTAGGTGGGAGTGGTTTGGTCTACTCAAAACCAAGCAAAACCGAACCTATGCAAAACCAAGCCGAATCAAGCCAACCAAGTTAAGCCGAGCCGAACCAAACAAAGAATTACCAGAATATACCATGCTAGGAAATATGCCATATACGCAAACGTATACCAAAATACGTAATACGAACCACGGTCGTCACAACTCTACCACCTTAATAGAATTTCGTCCTCGGAATTTAATCAAGAGGCTAGAGATGCAAGGACAAGCTATACTAATCATAGGCAAGCTATACTAGTCTAGCAATCAAACAATTATTCATGCAAGAAAGGAATCGAAGGCATGAGGCATAAGAAGGATATTATACCTTACGAGTCAAACAGGTCGGGATATCGCGATCGGATATCATCCTCACGCTCCCACGTTGACTCACCCAAAGAGTGATGACCCCAAGCAACTCGGACTAACTTGATAGTCTTGTTCTTGAGTATCTTCTCTCTCCGGTCCAATATGGACACGGGCCTTTTCTCATACGAAAGGTTGGTACCAACAACCAATTCCAAATAATCCAGCATATGGCTCGGGTCAGGGATATACCGTCGTAGTTGGGATACATGAAACACGTTATACACCTCACTTAGAGACGGCGGAAGAGCGAAACGATAGGACACATCTTCTACTCGCTCCAGGATATCGAACGGCCCTATATACCTAGGACTAAGCTTTCCCCGTACGCCGAAACGAATGATGCCACGATTAGGCGAGATTCTAAGGAATACATGGTCGTCGACAGAAAATTCAAGGGGACGTCGATGAGAATCGGCCCAATGGCGTTGGCGATCTTGTGCAACGCGAAGATGATCTCTAACTCTCTTGACCACCTCGACTGTCTGAATGATCAACTCGGGACTATCATGACCCTCACCCTAGAGTAAGGGCACGAGACGTGGGTACGTCCAGCCTACGCCGCAGTGTCGGCGGTAGAATGCTGTCCTAGGTCTCATGCATCTAACAGTATAAGGCTAAGCAGTTTATACTCCCCGAACGGGGGTGACATAGCAGAATGTAAACTCAATCACATCTAAGGTAGAGCATAATGGAAGATAGATAAAACATGAAATCCAAAAGAGATACAGCAGATAGAAGTCTAAGTGTCTAAGATACACCAACCCAAAAATACATCTTAAAGCTATCTATACAACCTCTACAGTGTCTCCTCTAGGCTAGCAGGCAACCTCCAGGCTATCTGTAAAATTTATCAACAGGTCCAGTCAGGACAGGAACGAGCACATATCTCTCAAACAGTTCATAGCAGGTTAGAAAAATAAATCAGGCAATAGAGTAAAATACAGGAAGTGCTGAATAGAAGTACAAGTAAACAGAAAATATTTTGTAACTGAAAGTAAGTACATGATAGTAGAGACTGTAAGTGACGACGTGATTTAGAGTACAATATGGTTATGTAAACGACTTAGGGGCACATGAATACAACTAAGAGGCACATGAATACAGCTACTGGGGATAATGATCACATAACCAATTCTACTCACCCTGTCCCAATCAATACACAAGGATCCATTCAAGTTACGTTATACGCACATGAATACAGCTAAGATACATGAACTCATGTAATAAGTAGTACATGAGGCACATGATAAAGCACATGAAAGCACATAAGAACATGTAATAACATGAACTAGTACGAGTACAAGGAGTACCTGATGCATATAATAAAGTACATGAACATGAAATACCTGATGCACCTGTAGAGGGATAACATCTCAGGAAAGGATCCATATAGTACTAATCCGTGAAGATACGTGTCAGCATCAAGTAAAGTAATCTAGAGCAAGAATATAGTCCAGACGGGTATGAAAAGATCAAAGAATGTACTCGCCTGGTGTCTGAATGTCCAAAGTAAATATACTGTCCGAGGAGAGGTGTCTGGCTCCTAATCAGAACAGCACAAGTCACAACTAGTTCAAAATGTCAATATGAAGTTCTACTATGCATTCTACATGATTCTAGGTCAATCTAGACCAAAGTAAACTCTTGGTCAACTTGGTCAACCCTGAAAGTCAAACCTAGGTCAACTATGGTCAAACTAGGTCTAACAAGTCTAAATTAGGTCAAACAAGTTATTCTAGGTCTAAACAAACTAAGTATATGCAAATCAAGTATCCAAGATAGCTACTAACTCATAGCCTAAGTCACTTACTAAACCAAGCACAAAACTAAACCATAAGCTAACAAGGCACACAAACTTAGTCATATAATGTATATAGACCAAGCATCTTCCTTTCTCCAACATCGTCCTATACTAGCGGGGATCTGCACTTCCTACCATACAGTGCCTCGAACGGTGCCATCTGGATGCTAGCTTGGAAACTGTTGTTGTACGAGAACTCCACCAGGTGAAGGTAATCTTCTCACGAACCGCCGAAGTCGAGCGTACAAGATCTCAACATATCCTCAAGAGTCTGGATCGTGCGTTCTGACTGACCATCTGTCTGCGGGTGATAAGCTGAGCTGAACTGGAGGTGAGTTCCCAAACTCTCTTGCAGACTACGCCAAAAGTGCGACGTGAATCTTGAATCTCTGTCCGAGGTGATACTGACTGGTACACCGTGAAGTCGGACGATCTGTCTGACGTACATCTCTGCTAGCTGAGCCGTTGACTGACCAACTCTGAATGGAAGAAAGTGAGCCACCTTCGTGAGCCTGTCAAATATAACCTAAATAGCATCTCTACTAGTCGGGGATCGAGGTAATCCAGTCATGAAATCCATGGTTATATGCTCCCACTTCCATTCTGGAATCGACAAGGGCTGAAGAAGTCCAGCTGGCCTATGATGTTCAGCCTTGACTTGTTGGCAAACCAAACACCGAGAGACAAACCGAGCTATTTCCCTCTTCATGCCATTCCACCAAAAGTGCTGACGGATATCTCGGTACATCTTCGTGCCACCGGGATGAATCGAATACTGAGAATTGTGAGCTTCGGTCATGACCTCCTGTCTGATATCCCTACTGGGTACACAAAGACGCTTACCATGTCAAAGTATACCATTTTCATGGATGCATAATTCTGGTCTTCGCCCTGCTACACATTCTGTCCTAAGCCGCTGAAGCTTAGAATCTGACGACTGAGCTATCTTGATTCTCTCAACTATACTAGACTGAACTTGCATGCTGGCCATCAATGCCACATTGGTAGGAAGGACAACTTCTACACCCATCTTCTGAAGATCTGCTAACAACTCTGGTTGCGCTGTTAGAAAATAAACTCTGGCTCTTCTGCTCAACGCATCCGTAACAATATTGGCTTTCCCAGGATGATACTGCAGGTTGACATCATAATCCACAAGCAGCTCTAGCCATCTTCTATGAGCATGTTAAGATCCTTCTGAGTGAACATATACTTCAGGCTCTTATGGTCGGTGAAAATCTCTACCCTATCTCCATACAAGTAGTGTCTCCAAAGCTTGAGTGCAAACACTACTGCTGCCAGTTTCAAGTCGTGGGTCGGGTAATTCCTCTCATGATCATGAAGTTATCATGACGCATAAGCTATTACCTTCTCATGTTGCATCAAAACACATCCTAAACCTCGGCCTGAAGCATCATAATACACTGAGAATCCTTCGGTCCCATCTGGAAGTGTGAGAATGGGTGCCGTCATCAAGCCTCGCTTCAACTTCTCAAAAGAATCCTGACATTCTGCTGTCCAAGCAAACTGCACATCCTTGCAGGTTAACTGCGTCAGAGGTGCTGAAATCTGAGCAAAGTCAGAAACAAATCGCCGATAGTAGCCGGCCAATCCAAAAAAATGCGAACTTCTGTAACTGTGCTAGGCACTGGCCACATTTCGATAGCCACGATCTTCTGGGGATCCACTTCTACTCCTCCTCTGGTGATGATATAACCCAAGTACGAAATGCGATCGAGCCAGAACTCGTATTTACTGAACTTGGCACACAACTGGTGTTCTCGGAGAATCTGGAGGACAACTCTGAGATGTTGCTCATGCTCCGCTTCACTCTTGCTGTAGACCAGGATGTCGTCTATGAATACAATCACGAACTGATCCAAATAAGGATTGAAGATGCGATTCATGAGGTCCATGAATACAGCTGGCATATTGGTTGCTCCAAATGGCATCACAAGAAACTCCCAATGTCCATATCTAGATCTGAATGCCGTCTTCGGGATGTCCTGCTCTCTGACTCTGATCTGGTGGTACCCTGACCGTAAATCTATCTTCGAGAATACAGATGCTCCTCTGAGTTGATCAAACAAGTCTTCTATCCTTGGAAGAGGATATCTGTTCTTGATTGTCACAGAGTTCAAGGTACGATAGTCAACACATAATCTGGACGTACCATCATTCTTTTTCACAAGAAGCATCGTGGATCCCTAAGACGATCCACTAGCACGAATGAATCCATTGGTCCTGAGTTCTTCAATCATTTTGTATAATATCTCCAATTCTGACGGCGCCATCCTCTAGACTCTCTCTGACACAGGTGCGGTCCCGGGGATCAAGTCTATGGTGAACTCGATCTCTCGCTCTGGCAGCATTCCTGAAAGCTCTTCTGGAAAATCATCTGGAAACTCCTCGACGATCCGGGGTAACTGCACTGTTGCTACTCTGATATCTGGCCACACAAAACCAGCTGGATCAGACCCCAGAAAGAGCAAGTACAATAAAGGAGGCTTCACTTAGGAACTAAAACCAGCATACCACAAATGAATAATAATAGATGATTATAAACGACAGATAATAATAAGGATAACAACAATAAATTGAGTACGAGAAAACCATTCAAGTAGCCAGGTCACAATCCTTAAACCAAACAAGGACCGGGGTTGTAATCCATCACCTGAATAGAAATCCGTCTCAACTACTTGTTGGTAAGCAAGATCATAGGATGAAATAAGTCAATAAGCGAAGAGAGGACACAGAACTGCTCCGGGGCCAGGTTACAACCCTTAAACCAAATAAGGACCGGGGTTGTAATCCTTCTCCTGAACAGAACTGGACCCCCGATCGTTATTGTTAAGGCCAGTATAAATAATCATGCTATTGAAGTAAAATAAAACATGACGAGCATGACATAGGGAGCAATAAGACAATAAACGAAGAAAGGACACAGAACTGATCCGGGAGCCAGGATACAACCCTTAAACCAAACAAGGACTGGGGTTGTAACCCTTCGTTGAACAGAACTGGACCCCCAATCGTTATTATTAAGGCAAGCATAAATAATCATGCTATTGAAGTAAAATAAAACATGACGAGCATGACATAGGGAGCAATAAGACAATAAATGAAGAGAGGACACAGAACTGCTCCGGGAGCCTGGTTACAACCCTTAAACCAAACAAGGACCGGGGTTGTAACCCTTCGCCTGAACAGAACTGGACCCCCGATCGTTATTGTTAAGGCAAGCATAAATAATCATGTCTTGTGACAATCTTGCACAGGATCAGGATAAGATTAAGCTGGAATAAACTCCATCCAATCAATCACGGCCAATCAAGAGTACGGCTTGATACTTTAACTAACTAGGGTTATCACACGCCTAGTTACTAGCAAATGCAATGAGATTATCCCAACAGCCACAAGCCCTGCAGACCATCCGATTATCCAGGTCGAATGTCTGTTTACGAAGGATGCAACACGTGACTGTGTGCTGGAAATGTGCCGTACTCGTCGGTAGGCTACAAGTCCACTTGGTGCGCCCAGATAACGGGATTGCCTGTAGCTGGAAATCTCTTCATATCTACTGAATTATTCTAGTTTATTAGCCTTATTCAATTACTGTAGGTATCTCTGACCGTGGTACCTAGGGATTCCCACCCTAGACATGATGCAAGACAGTACTGGTTTATTTGTACAAATACAATCATCCACGGTGTCCAGGTAATCCATTATAGTCATGTCTTGCAAGCCGTCGCAACAGCTTTTAATGTTCACCATGGTGTGTACTTGTCATATCTTGTCATGTCATGTCACATCAAGTACTTGCCATGCCATTCTATGCCATTATTAGCCCGGTCATATCAATCCATCCGTGATTTGTCAATTCATGAATAGTGCAAGGCATAAAGTCAACCGAGTACGCAAGGGGCTCGAATCTCTACGCGAGTGCGCCTTTACTCTAGGCCAAGGGCCTTAAGCGTTAAGCGGCTCTACGCGAGCATGAGCAAGGTGCACGTGGGTGGTGTTTTACGCTAGCCGGGTTGTACACAAGCGCGATTATACGTGCGTAAGATTTAACGCATGCGAACTCCCGAACGAAACTCTACGCTAGTGAAGTAGTCGAGCCAGACTTTTACACACGCGAGAGTCTGCTCGGGCCAGGGATTTTACGTGGGCATGATTTATGCGAGCAGAATTTTACACGAGCGGGAGAATCCCGAGCGTAAAATTAATAGGGACTCAGCGTAAAAATGAATTATGCTGGCACGCGATCGCGTGTGCATAAAAGGCTGAATAATACGTTATCACGTAAAACGTGGGCGTAAAACTAAGCATTACGCTAACACGTAAAACGTGGGCGTAAAAGCTTCGTCTTCTCCCCATGGCCAAGACAAACGTGCGTAAAAGCTCAGGAACTCGAGGAACTCCATCTCGGCCAGGACTTGGTAGAATTCGGCCATACCAAAACCAATCTTGCATACAATCAGAATGCCTATTATAAGGAACTCTTAGTTTTTGAAAACAAGCCATTTTAGTAGATCCAAACCAAGAAGATCAAACGCTAGAAACTTAGATCTACATGAAAATAGCCATGGAATTTGAAAATGCTAAGTACTAAAGTGGCTTAGAATCTTGTGGAGAAGAAAATGGAACAATAAAACTTGAGTTCCTTCATGAAGCAAGTTGCACTTGCCTAAACCTCTCTCTGGTATGTGAGGAGAGTAATGGTGAGAAAGAAGGAGTAATGGGGAAGAAGTAATGAGGAGAGAGAGTGTTGGGCAGCTATTAAAGAAGGAATGGGTGGTAGGTGGGAGTGGTTTGGTCTACTCAAAACCAAGCAAAATCGAACCTATGCAAAACCAAGCCGAATCAAGCCAACCAAGTCAAGCCGGGCAGAACCAAACAAGGAATTACCATAATAAACCATGCCAGGAAACATGCCATATACGCATACGTATACCAAAATACGTAATACGAACCACGGTCGTCACACGACTGAAATAAAAATTTTAATTCTCTATTTTTCTCATACTCAAGGATTGAATGACAACATAAAACAAAACTGACTCAGGATTACTGGATGGATAACTTGGTCATGTTAGACTCAAAAGTCAATGGAGAAAATAGAATATTGATTTTTTTAGAAAATAAAATTCTTATGGAACAAATAAGTAATACGGCTTAGACAGGAAGGATAACTCGAATTGATCCCAGGGTGATAAAGATCGGAGAAGTGTAAGTATCTGTCCTATAAGTCTCAATCCTTAAAATAAAAGATTGATCGGGAAGAAAATAACTGAACACAAGAGAAGTAAAAACATCCTTATCTCTATTTCATGTGTATTCATATGATTAAGGGAAAACTTTGAATCAAAACTAACTCAAGGTTCGTATATGGATAACAGAATCAGAAATTATAAAAATAATTTCTTACGACAAAATGGGAATTAAATAGACAATTTGGACTTAATGATATGAGGATGAAAAATAATTGAAAATTTTATCAAGGTTAGAGCATTAATTCTAGGAAGGCCTAACTTACCAAGTGAATAGTCTATTCACAATGGGTCATATCATTATATCAAAATGCAATAGTGTATCTATGGGGATCTGTCAAGCTATCTAAATTTAATAACTTCTTATCTAAATTGCATGGCCTATATAACAACCTTAACTACTGTAGCCTCCCTTCCCGAAAATTTTTGGGATATTTTTTTTATTTATTTATTTGATTTAAATGGTAATTTTTAGAATTTTTATAAATAATTATTTAGTTAATTATTACGGTAGATGACTTTAGCCATGGTTGAGTTTTAAAGTACAAGGTGGCCGAAAATAGTAGCATGGATAGTACAGTGGTGTGCCTTGACTAGTGTATTAGCCATGGTAGGGAAGACCGAGCCATAAGTGTGACCTAACTAGAAAAACCAGGCCAAGTTGTGACATGACCATTATCAATAGTTTAATTATTTATTATTAAGATTTATTGACTTGCAGAAGTCCCGGTTGTACTCAGCTAGTCCGAATTAGACTCGAACCGAGCCTAAGCCATGTAGACCCTTAGTACGACCAAGACGGCTACATAGATATACTGCATGTATATGGGTGTTTCATTTTAATGATCAATGACTAATTATAAATATTGGTTAAATAATATATATTATTGCTATAAAAGTTATATTTATATTTTTATATATTTGTTATTTTTGAAAATGATACATTTCTTGAAATGTCATTTTTGGTTTTGAGACCTTTGACTAGAACAGTATATGTATGCATATATATTGTGTGTGTTTATTTGATTAGATGAAATAGATTTATTAATCATTTTGTGTATATTTATTGTGTGTTCTTAATAGTTAAATGGTTAGTAATTTAATAAGTAGAAATATAAGTATGATAACTAGTTCCTTAGACTTACCTATGTATTTTCGGGATTCTAGACTATACAGACTTTGGATTTACAACAATTGTAGATTTTTCTTATATGTTATCATTATTATGATTATGATTATTGTTATTATAAATATTAAATATCATTAAGTATTTAGTTTACTTATGAACGAATATTATTTTATATGGCTTGTGCTTATATATATATATATATATATATATATATATATATATATATATATATATATATATATATATATAAAATAGGAATAGAATAAGAAGAGGCTGTCCAGCAGAGCCCAAGCCAGTCGGGCCATGCCCAAACGCCATGCATGCAACCCAGCACAGGGGCCAGCACCCGAACCCCTGGGCTTAACAGCAGCTCATATACAATTTGTATATATAGAGAGAGCTGAGAGGGAGAGAAGGGATATACACAAAACCCTAAACCCCTCACACAATGCCACCTCCATTGCGCCTCACAGCCCCGACGCCGGCGCACCTTCCCGCCGCCTGCATGACCGCCCAGGTCACCGGAGTCGGCTGCCATGTGCGAGTAAAGGCAGCAGCCACGGACAATAATGACTGCAGGAACAGGATGCGAAGCCACTTTCGCGCAGGGATTCCTCCACGATCGATCGACGATCTGTCAAACCAATTTTGCAGGTTCGAACCTAACCTATACCTTTTCAAATCCATGGGATAGTTTAGCATTAGACTGAATCAAAATTGATTTAAAAATTGACCCAAAGTTGTCGAAAAACTGTTTTGAAACAAGACATGATTCGACTACAGGGACCCAACTTAGACGACAATTTCCTACCAAACTAAGGCGAATCTTCAAAAAACTGTTTGAACAGCCTTATAGACAACATAATCTAGATTTATATCCTATTTTTAGTTTATTTTCTAGTTGATTAAATTCTGTTTAAAACCGATTTGAAAATCAGGAAAAAATTGGAAAAAAATAATTTTAAAAACTTAGAAAACCTCCGACACGACGTGCGTCCCGCCAAATCGGACGACGTGGTCGCACACCGTAAGCATTGAAAGACGCGTACGGATATTGTGGATGTGTGGGCTTTGACGGAATTCAAATTGCTTGCGCGTGTGCGACGAATTTGATGTGTATCCGTCAAAATTTATCGTATCGACCTCTGTGCAAATTTCTCAATTACTTTGTGCACGTTCGTCAGATCGAGACAAAACTTGCGCCAACAAGACCGTATCATTTTTCTAGTCTTGTATGCCAAGTTTGGTCCGATTCTGAGATAGTTGACCGGATTGCCGTTTTGTGGGCCCCACGATACGATTCAACGGGCGATTTTGTGTACGGCCCGCTGGAATCCAACTTTGGACATATTATTGGGTTTGTATCATTAAAACGAATCTGTAGACATATATTTTGATGACTTTAGAGACCATTGACTCTGGCACGCTTTTCGGTGCAAAGCGGGTCCAACGACGGACATCGTTTTGGCCCAAAATGACCGTTTTACCCCTGTGTCCAGAATTAGACTTAAGGACAGGCAATCCTAGCTAATTTGACTATTCTGAGAATGTTGGCAATATCTGTTTCAGCTTTCGAAGACAGTTGTGAGATTTGGACTTTATGGCGTACTAGTCGACGGTATATTATTGGATCTTCGCGCTACCACCAGGCAAGATACATTGCCTTCCTCTACAGTTTAATTTCATGTTTATAGTTTTCATGTTATTGTATTATCATGAGATACTCTATTTTTTATAGATATTATATGTTATCATTAGTTTTCTAGTTGACTTGATTTATCTATTTTTTTCATACCATGTTCACCAGTTTATTGTCTTACTTGACTTGATAGTGTAGCATATCAGCTGGTTCACATTATAGTCTATGCTAGAGCAGTCCTTACCTGTGTCTTGACTGAGTTATACCTTGTCTCACCAGTACCTTGCTTGAGTCGTGTCATAGAACGAGTACGTGTAGTTGAACTGCTAAATCCTTGTTATCGTTTTCTCAACCAGAGAGTCCACACTCGGGACGACGGTTGATCAGTTGCAGCAGAGAGTCCACACTCGGGACGAGGGTGTTTGTTCCTTGGCACCAGAGAGTCTACACTCGGGACGAGGGTATTTGTCTTAATCTGTTTACATCTGCGAGTCCACACTCGGGACACGAATATTATTTATTTGCACCAGAGAGTCCGCACTCGGGACGAGGGTACCTTGCCGTGAACTAACCTGCGAGTCCACACTCGGGGCGGGGGTTTGTGATTAGTTCAAACCTGCGAGTCCACTCGGGGCAAGGGTTTGGTATTCCATTGATCTCGTGTTCACTTGTTCATTCAACAATTCAGTTACATGTAGTTGTTCTTGTATTCCAGTTCATTAGTTATCGTCAGTAGCCACTTGTCGTTAGTCACTTGTTAACAGTTTCGGTCGTAGTCTCTTGCCATGTATATGTCTCATTCCTTGCTTATATCATGTTTATAGTTTATGCATGATTAAAATGCTAGATAGGCATATTTTTATGTATCTTGCTATGTCTCCTGAGGACCTGATGATCTCTTTAGGTTAGTGATTGCGTGGAGTTAGTTAACAGTTCTGGATGACGGATGATAATGACACTTGTGGATTTCAGATGATTACGATATTGCTTGCGAGATTCAGGTATTGATACCACGTTTATTATCCAGCTCGTGCCTTCCTTTCATTATCATGAGATATTCTATTTATTGATTCCGTTTGTAGACTCTTGTTATTTTCTTTGGAGTCTTAACGGACATTATGCTAGTGGACTGCAGACCACGACCCATAGTTGTTCATTTATGCTTATATTACTCTTGTGGATTTGAGATATAGATTACATTGCCATGATTTGGCAGTATACCATAGCCTTGACAGCGTTTACGTATTCGAGTCGGGCTGGAGTCCGCTTGATACGTAGCTGGCTTGCTCACGTACTTGCATCCGAAAAGCGGGTGCGGGTCGTGACAACTACCCAGGAGTTAATTTGAATAAGGAACTCCTAGTCCTAGTCGTTTTCTTAAATGAAATTAATTTTAAGTTATGAATGAGCATTCATAGTCGCAGACTTGCAATAGTATGACTAACTTAAGTACTATCATGAGTTCGCACAATTTGCAAAAACTGACCTACATGGGCCACCACAAATACTTGTCACGATCTACACCCACTTTTTGGGATACGAGTGTGCAAGCAAGCCTTCGCCGCAGAGTCGGCAGTATAGTGTTGTCTAGACCACAATGCTCACAATCACAATAAATGTTCATTCACAAAATTAAATTAATTTACAATATTTATAATTTTTACATTTGCAGAAAAATATAAATTCTTACAAATATTGAAATGACTACAACTCATCTATCTAGCTAATCTCTAGGTTTTGGCCTGCAAGTACACCCGTCTCCCCAATGCTAGCGTAGTCGCGACTAACCTGAAAAATATTGGTTTTCAGTCAGGAATGGAACGAGTACAATTTATTGAGTGCAGTTCTAATATATGATAACGACTATAAAACGGAGGTTAGCCATAAAATGCATGATTTGAAATAATTAGAATAATGGTAAGAAAAAGACATAAGAAAAGTAGAATAAAGGAAATTCTAACTGTGTTTTAAAGTACCTTTTGATATGTGATCGGTTTAGGGACAGTTACACCACGATGTCTACATTGTCTAAACAATGTCTACGATATCTACTTTGCAGGAAATAAAAAATGACTATGATGTTTACTTTGCAGAAAATAAACAATGTCTATGATGTCTACTTTCAGAAAATAAATAATGTCTACGATGTCTACTTTGAAGTAAATAAATAATGTATACGATGTCTACTTTACAGGAAATAAATAATATCTACGACGTCTATAATATCCACGATGTCTGTAATGTCTATGATGTCTACAATGTATACGGTCAGATCACACATCTTTTGGTACTTCCCCTTCTCGACATTACAGGTAAGACTACGACCAGGTATGAAAAGAGACAAGAATTAAATATATTATGACTGACAATGAAATATAGTAATAATCAATATCGAAAACAAACAACAAATGTACTCGCCTGGGTCCTTTGCTGGTGAAACCGATAATACCAACCCTTTAGTATGCCACACAAAAGTCCAACTTACACAACAGTCTTCGGATTCTGAAACAAACATCACCAATACATTTGGTATAAAAAAATGTCTAAGAATGTCTACCCATAAGTCTAATTTTAGACACAGGAGCAAAAACATAATTTCGGATCAAAACGATGTCCACCGTTGGATCTGCTTTGTACCGAAAAGTGTGTCAGTATCTACAGTCTCTAAATTTGTCAAAGTATATGTATAGGTGTCCAATTTGACGAGACGAACCCAACCGTATGTCCAAAGTTGGATTTTAGTGGGTCGTGCACAAATTCGTCCGTTGGATCCGGTCGCAGGCCCGCCAAAATAGCGTTCCGGTCGACCTTCTCAGAATCAGACCAAACTTGGCCTGCATGACCAGAAAAGCGATATGGTCCTATTGGCGTAAGTTTCGTCTCGAGATGACGAACATTAACAAAGTTATGGTCTAGTTTACAAAGGAGCCAATACGAAATAACTCGACGGATATGCCTCCATTTTGTCGTGCACACACAGCGAAATCGAGTTCCGTCGAATCCCATACATCGAAAACATCCATACATGTCTTTCGATACTCATGGGTAGTGACCACTGAAGAACAGATGGCAACTCTAGAGGGGGATGAATAGAGTTTATAGCGATAATAGCCAATTAAAAATTAAACTCTTTTACAAGCTAAAATTAATCAGAGTAAATATGGAAATAAATAAGGACCAAGAAAGCATACGCAAACACAGCCGATTTTAACCTGGTTTCCCTCATGGAGGACTAGTCCAGGCCTGAGAACTCTAGCTCAGGATTAAATCCACTATTTGTGAAATAGTAGTTATACCCCGTGCCTTTTTGTCACGCCCCGCTCCCGAATAATCGGATACGAGTCGGACACGCCCAGCCTTCGTCGTTGGACATGACGAAGTAAGCTGTACAATACTAAGGAAAACTCGAAGTCACAATGTAATGTAAACTAAAACACAGCTTTTATAACGTTCCCAGAAATCACCAATATCCATCAAATGTTTTAAAATACAAGCTTAGCCGGAGACAAATCCGGTCAAATGAAATAAATATACAATAATTAATCTCTACGATACAATCTCCAGAAAAATGAACTAAAATAAAAGCTGCAATATCCAAGCAATCACCAGCTCCATGTAATCTTCCACTTACCTGCAACGATCCTATCAGAAAAAGAGCAAAGTACAACCCCGACAAGAAACTCTAAACAATGTAAACTGAAATGCATGAGAAAGAATCACAAGATAAACTGTGGTACAAGACAGGAATATGAAACTGTAATACAGGAAAAAAAAATGATGAATTATAGTACCAGATCCAGAAACAATGAACTATACTATCAGTGTAACATGCATTTGAAATAACTATCAGAGTATGTGACCGGCTGGGTAAACAATGAACAGTGAACAGTGAACGGTGAACAATGGTACGGCTTAGAGTCCCACGTGCACGATGTGAGACCTAAGCTATTAGTCAGTGCCTAGCTAAAATAGGATTGGTCACATATCTGTAGTATTTTCCCACCCCAATGTACAAGAAACAATGAACTATGAACAATGAACGGTGAACGGTGAACAATGAACAATGAACAATGAACAATCGTGTATACAACGTGTCAACATGAGAACATGAAGCAAGACAGACAATACATAGTAAAGAGTTCGAGCCGGTGTACTTGCCTCGGTTTGGTTGCACGAGAATAGTACTGCATGGTTGTCAATTACCTGGTAATATTGTACAAGTTATTTAGTGTTTGAAATAATGACAAGTTAACTAACTATATATATTGTCCAAAATTACCTAATAATATTATTAACAAATAATACTAGAATCATTTACTAAATCATTTGTGTTAGAAAAATATATATATGTAAATGTTTTTAGAAGATAATTGCTAGTTAAACTATTTCTAACCATATTTTAGCAAAGGAACTATTTTAGAAAATACTATAACATTTTGCTATCAAGATATTTAATATTAACAAATTAAACCAACTATTTACTAACTAAATACTAATTATTATTAATGCTAACAAGATTTTAACCAAAATATCTATAAAAGAATTTTATAACAATGTATATATATATATTTGGCAAAACTCTAATATAATATTATTAACTAAAATTATTTAGAATAACCCTTTTTAAAATAATTGCTATCTAGCCCAGCCCACTGCTTCTACAATTAACAAAACTATTAAAACAACAGGACCAGCCCAATCAGGACTGGCCCAAGACCCTGGCCCATTCCCAGTCCTTAACTTTCTATTAACCCAACAATTTAAAACCCAAATTTCTTACGATTAAAATGCAGCCCACAACTCCTACTCGGCCTGGCCCAGGGCCCAACTATACAAACCCAGCCCAGTCCTTAACCTAAAATCTCTGATTAATAAATTAACTAAATTCTATTAAAATCACAGCCCGCTCTCTGGCCCAAGGACCCAGCCCGCTCTCTCAGCCCAACCCTATCTAATAAAACCATTCTCATTCTCTCTCCTCTTCATTCTTTTCCTCCGAAATTCCAGAACACTCGGGAGAGCTCTCCTTCTTCCCCGACGAAAGCTCGTCCCCTCCGGCGACTCCGGCCTCTTCATTCTTCTCCGGCGAAGGAACCACCCCGCTCCACTCACCCTCTTCCTCTCGTCCAGTCCCAACTCTAGATCTAGGTCGAAAAACCTAACCCTAGCTTCATCTTCTTCCTCTGAAACCCCAACCCGAAACCCTAGCTCTAGCTTCTTCTCCCTCTGACTTCGAGATCCCTTCTTCCTCAACTCATGGCTAGAAAAACCCTAAGTCTAGGTCTTCTTCCCCAGACTTCTTCTCGAACCCTAAATTCTAGATCTGAAGCCCTAGGTGAAACCCTAATCCTTCATGACCGGAACCCTAGGTCTCACAACTACTAGGTCAGAAACCCTAAATCTACAGAGAAACAAGGAAGAGAAGGGGGTTTCTGAGTAGATCGAGGCGGGGAGCTCACCGACCGGTGGGGATGTCGATCCACGGAGTGGCGGTAAGATCTAGCACTGAAGGCGAGCTGGTGGCGCTCCGGCGTGGATCTGGCCTCTGCACGACTTCGAGGCGGCGACGGGGTCTCCTCGGCTCGGTGAGGAACTCGACGCCTGGCGCTGTAGCCGAGGCGGCGCAGCTGATGGCGGTGGTGCGCTTCTCGAAGGGTCGGCGGCTCTGCAGTCGATGGCGCTTCTCGAGGTCGGTGCTAATGGCGGTGGCTCGAGCTACGGAGGGTTCACTGCTCGAGGAGCAGCACGGTCTACGAAGCCTGCTCTGTACTGATGGCGTGGCGCGAGGATCAAGGCGGCTCACTGCTGATGGCGGTGCACGAGGATCGAGGCGGCGGTGGAACTCCGGTGACGACGGTGGCGGTGCGATGATGGCGGTGCTCGGTGACGCTCCGGCGACTGCGCGGCGGGCATGGTGGTGCACGACGAGTCTCGTCGTCCGAGCAGAGAGGAGAGAGAACAGAGAGAGATGAGAGAGAGAGGATGACGTGTAGAGCGAGAGAGTGTGAGGTGACGTGTCAGGGAGAGAGAGAGAGTGTACTGTGCTGTCAGAAATGCATTGGTATTCGTGTATATTTATAGTAAAATAATTAGGGTGTGTGTGTACAGTGGGGAGTGGCACTGCTGTAAATTAGTGTAGATCTGGGGTGTTTTTAGAATGGCAGTGTAGTGAATAACTGTAGATCAGAGGCTATTTAGAAAATAGGTTAGTAACAGAATAACAAATAACAGGATTTTAAAATTTAAATTAATTTCAAAACAGCTTTCCAAACCAAATGTTCCCTCCAACATTCAAATAGTTTTAAAAGAAAACAGATTTTCAAATAAAAGGCTCCAACAGATTTTCAAATAGATTTCAAATTCAATTTTTCCAACAGGATTGAAACTAATTTCAGAAATCAAATATTTTCTTCAGCAGTTTTTGAAAAGAATAGACATCCAATTTCAGCAGGTTTTTCAAATACCAAAATCCAAAAACACTTTCCTCCACAAATTATCCAACAATTTACAATTTACCAGTTGTTAATAAGTAGTTGCTATTTTCTCAATAAATATATATTAATTAAATCCAAAAATAATTAAACCATTTATCATAATTAGCTGTTACTAATTAATTAACTACTAAAATCAGTTTTTCTTAATACTGAATATACAATTCCGAAAATGGTTAAAAGACAATTAAGAAATCAATAAACCATTAATACGAAAATGTATACTTATACATAAATATTTATTTAGCTACAAAATTTGTTTCAACCATTCATAAAATAAATCAAATTATTATTACGTCAAACTAGTATTCAAAATACTTCCCAAGTTGACTAAAATTCATTAACATCCGAAACTCGGTTTAATCGAAATTAGGTTTTGTAAGAAATAATATTTAAATCCAAGAAAATTAGGAAAATCTCAAACATTTACCAAACATGATTTTGAGAGTTACAAATCTACCCCCCTTACAAAAATTTCGTCCTCGAAATTTCAAATTGCATGATAAACACAATTAAGATTGATCAATCACAAAAACTTAGAAATAAATAAATAAAAATTGGTTTAAACCTAGGATCCGTACAACTAGCAAAATCAAGATTTTCTAGAAATGATCAAAGTAAACAATCTAGGCAAGAAAAATTCTAAACATGAGAAAAATCAAAGTTTCACATGGTAAAAATGGCACTCAAAAAGACAGTTATAAAATTATAAAAAAACATTAGGACAAAACCATCCATAAATCAAAATCATATATGTATGTTCATTATCATTGTCATAATACACTCTAGAAAAACCAAGAGAAATTTATATAAGGAACATTGGGTAACAAAATGATTTTTGAAAACTGCTACGACATTTAAATATAGCCAAAATCAAGATAATTCATAGTAAAATCGTTAATGACAATAAAAATAAAAAATGGTATATAACATGGATGCAGTCTCAATAGTATCCGAAAATCATATATATCTAAAATCACATTGCCTAGAGTTCATGCCCCGCCAGTGTAGTATACATCTGGCTGCAATGAACCTCTGGCGCAATGATTTAAATAATATTAATTTACCGAATATTTCTATCAACTTTATCCTATTAACAAAACAACTCAAGAGATCAAAAATTTTATGATTAGGACATAGCCTCAATAATATTCGAGAACCTATGAATACCTGGAATTACTTTGACTTAGAGCTCCTGCCTCGCCAGTGCGCAACTGACTGCAGTGAACTCGCGGTCTCCGTAACCCAGATAAATGACTGCAGTGCGCATCTGCCACGCCATAGTAGGTCGTTGAATATTCTTTCAACCTTGTCCATAAATTTCAAAAGAGTTTATGAAAATTCAAATAAATTCCAAAAGTTAAAATCATGATGGAAAATGATGTAAATATCTGCTTTTTAGAAAACATTAAGTTTTATAAGAACACAAACAGACAAAAATGACTACAAAAACAAATCTCCATAGGAAATAAAATCTCAAGGTTTTTAAATAACAATAAGAAATTTTAGGAAAAATTCCACGTGCTACGAGAAAATCTAAAGACAAATCAGCTATTAGTAATCAACTAGTTATACTAGCAAATTGCATATAGGAAATAACCTCAGAAGTTTAAAGTGCAGAAAAATTGATAACCTTAGTGTTGCGTGTCTAAACTACCCTGCAAAACAGAAAAATGATTAGATAGGCCTAACTATAGAATAATAAGCAAATTTAGTAAAACCATACCCGTAACAATTTTCTACGAATCCTATGCTGTGATGAGTTTTCCTTAGCTTCGCTGGTCCCCCAATAACACTTTATTGCCTAAGTGTCATTAGGATAGAGACCTGCATGGGCCACCACTAAAAATATGTCACGCCCCGCTCCCGAATAATCGGATACGAGTCGGACACGCCCAGCCTTCGTCGTTGGACACGACGAAGTAAGCTGTACAATACTAAGGAAAACTCAAAGTCACAATGTAATGTAAACCAAAACACAGCTTTTATAACGTTCCCAGAAATCACCAATATCCATCAAGTGTTTTAAAATACAAGCTTAGCCGGAGACAAATCCGGTCAAATGAAATAAATATACAATAATTAATCTCTAAGATACAATCTCCAGAAAAATGAACTAAAATAAAAGCTGCAATATCCAAGCAATCACCAGCTCCATGTAATCTTCCACTTACCTGCAACGATCCTATCAGAAAAAGAGCAAAGTACAACCTCGACAAGAAACTCTAAACAATGTAAACTGAAATGCATGAGAAAGAATCACAAGATAAACTGTGGTACAAGACAGGAATATGAAACTGTAATACAGGAAAAAAACGATGAATTATAGTACCAGATCCAGAAACAATGAACTATACTATCAGTGTAACATGCATTTGAAATAACTATCAGAGTATGTGACCGGCTGGGTAAACAATGAACAGTGAACAGTGAACAGTGAACGGTGAACAATGGTACGGCTTAGAGTCCTACGTGCACGATGTGAGACCTAAGCTATTAGTCAGTGCCTAGCTAAAATAGGATTGGTCACATATATGTAGTATTTCCCCACCCCAATGTACAAGGAACAATGAACTATGAACAATGAACGGTGAACGGTGAACAATGAACAATGAACAATCGTGTGTACAACGTGTCAACATGAGAACATGAAACAAGACAGACAATACATAGTAAAGAATTCGAGCCGGTGTACTTGCCTCGGTTTGGTTGCACGAGAATAGTACTGCATGGTTGTCAATTACCTGGTAATATTGTACAAGTTATTTAGTGTTTAAAATAATGACAAGTTAACTAACTATATATATTGTCCAAAATTACCTAATAATATTATTAACAAATAATACTAGAATCATTTACTAAATCATTTGTGTTAGAAAAATATATATATGTAAATGTTTTTAGAAGATAATTGCTAGTTAAACTATTTCTAACCATATTTTAGAAAAGGAACTATTTTAGAAAATACTATAACATTTTGCTATCAAGATATTTAATATTAACAAATTAAACCAACTATTTACTAACTAAATACTAATTATTATTAATGCTAACAAGATTTTAACCAAAATATCTATAAAAGAATTTTATAACAATGTATATATATATATATTTGGCAAAACTCTAATATAATATTATTAATTAAAATTATTTTGAATAACCCATTTTAAAATAATTGCTATCTAGCCCAGCCCACTGCTTCTACAATTAACAAAACTATTAAAACAACAGGACCAGCCCAATCAGGACTGGCCCAAGACCCTGGCCCATTCCCAGTCCTTAACTTTCTATTAACCCAACAATTTAAAACCCAAATTTCTTACGATTAAAATGCAGCCCACAACTCCTACTCGGCCTGGCCCAGGGCCCAACTATACAAACCCAGCCCAGTCCTTAACCTAAAATCTCTGATTAATAAATTAACTAAATTCTATTAAAATCACAGCCCGCTCTCTGGCCCAAGGACCCAGCCCGCTCTCTCAGCCCAACCCTATCTAATAAAACCAATCTCATTCTCTCTCCTCTTCATTCTTTTCCTCCGAAATTCCAGAACACTCGGGAGAGCTCTCCTTCTTCCCCAGCGAGAGCTCGTCCCCTCCGGCGACTCCGGCCTCTTCATTCTTCTCCGACGAAGGAACCACCCCGCTCCACTCACCCTCTTCCTCTCGTCCAGTCCCAACTCTAGATCTAGGTCGAAAAACCTAACCCTAGCTTCATCTTCTCCCTCTGAAACCCCAACCCAAAACCCTAGCTCTAGCTTCTTCTCCCTCTGACTTCGAGATCCCTTCTTCCTCAACTCATGGCTAGGAAACCCTAAGTCTAGGTCTTCTTCCCCAGACTTCTTCTCGAACCCTAAATTCTAGATCTGAAGCCCTAGGTGAAACCCTAATCCTTCATGACCGGAACCCTAGGTCTCACAACTACTAGGTCAGAAACCCTAGATCTACAGAGAAACAAGGAAGAGAAGGGGGGTTTCTGAGTAGATCGAGGCGGGGAGCTCACCGACCGGCGGGGATGTCGATCCACGGAGCGGCGGCAAGATCTAGCACTGAAGGCAAGCTGGTGGCGCTCCGGCGTGGTTCTGGCCTCTGCACGACTTCAAGGCGGCGACGGGGTCTCCTCGGCTCGGTAAGGAACTCGACGCCTGGCGCTGTAGCCGAGGCGGCGCAGCTGATGGTGGTGGCACGCTTCTCGAAGGGTCGACGGCTCTGCAGTCGAGATGGCGCTTCTCGAGGTCGGTGCTAATGGCGGTGGCTCGAGCTACGGAGGGCTCACTGCTCGAGGAGCAGCACGGTCTACGAAGCCTGCTCCGTACTGATGGCGTGGTGCGAGGATCAAGGCGGCTCACTGCTGATGGCGGTGCACGAGGATCGAGGCGGCGGTGGAACTCCGGTGACGACGGTGGCGGTGCGATGATGGCGGTGCTCGGTGACGCTCCGGCGACTGCGCGGCGGGCATGGTGGTGCACGACGAGTCTCGTCGTCCGAGCAGAGAGGAGAGAGAACAGAGAGAGATGAGAGAGAGAGGATGACGTGTAGAGCGAGAGAGTGTGAGGTGACGTGTCAGGGAGAGAGAGAGAGTGTACTGTGCTGTCAGAAATGCATTGGTATTCGTGTATATTTATAGTAAAATAATTAGGGTGTGTGTGTACAGTGGGGAGTGGCACTGCTGTAAATTAGTGTAGATCTGGGGTGTTTTTAGAATGGCAGTGTAGTGAATAACTGTAGATCAGAGGCTATTTAGAAAATAGGTTAGTAACAGAATAACAAATAACAGGATTTTAAAATTTAAATTAATTTCAAAACAGCTTTCCAAACTAAATGTTCCCTCCAACATTCAAATAGTTTTAAAAGAAAACAGATTTTCAAATAAAAGGCTCCAACAGATTTTCAAATAGATTTCAAATTCAATTTTTCCAACAGGATTGAAACTAATTTCAGAAATCAAATATTTTCTTCAGCAGTTTTTGAAAAGAATAGACATCCAATTTCAGCAGGTTTTTCAAATACCAAAATCCAAAAACACTTTCCTCCACAAATTATCCAACAATTTACAATTTACCAATTGTTAATAAGTAGTTGCTGTTTTCTCAATAAATATATATTAATTAAATCCGAAAATAATTAAACCATTTATCATAATTAGCTGTTACTAATTAATTAATTACTAAAATCAGTTTTTCTTAATACTGAATATACAATTCCGAAAATGGTTAAAAGACAATTAAGAAATCAATAAACCATTAATACGAAAATGTATACTTATACATAAATATTTATTTAGCTACAAAATTTGTTTCAACCATTCATAAAATCAATCAAATTATTATTACGTCAAACTAGTATTCAAAATACTTCCCAAGTTGACTAAAATTTATTAACATCCGAAACTCGGTTTAATCGAAATTAGGTTTTGTAAGAAACAATATTTAAATCCAAGAAAATTAGGAAAATCTCAAATATTTACCAAACATGATTTTAAGAGTTACACTTTTCTTCAGAAGAGCACGTCAACTTCTTACAAAGGATCGCAGTGGCGATGCTTGAAATTTTTCAAACGACTTTCTGAACTCTTGCACAAGACTCCTAACTGAGAGATGCTGAGCACTCGAGACTTAGGAAGCTTGTGGCTAGTAGATGAAGAAGGGTATGGCTTATATTGAGCTTTAGAGAGAAGAGAAGAGAAGATGGGATGATTGAAAATGAGAGAATTCTAGGCCTATTTATAGGGCATTGGCAGGCAGAATTCGGCCAGAATTCTGGTAAGAATTTTCAAAAATTTGGCCGTTGGACAACTAGCAACCAGCCAACCATAAAAATTAGGGTGCCGATTTTTAGGGGACAGAGTTCGGCCCGAACTCTGTCTCCAGAGCACAGAATGTGTCTTAAGGTCAATGGGCTTATTTTGGTGTATGGAGCTTATGGATTTTGGGTAGGTTTATAGGTAAGGTCTCAAAAGTTCAGCACAACTCAGCTTACATCAGTCTAGACTTAATAAATATAAAATTACAGACTCAACAATGACTTGAAATTGCAAAACTGAGCTGTCGTCTGACTTGAGCTGGATGTAGTCGTCGTGTGTCTAATTGAATTATTACAAGTATTATTTAGTCAATGTTATCAATATTTGGTTGACAGTGACTTTGTGTCAACAATCTCTCCCATATTGATAATTGACAAAATAATAATTGTATATTCAATATTCATACCTGGACACATGTAAAGCATAGCTCCCCCATAATCAGTACCGAGCTTAAAAATAGCTCTCCCGTAAATAATGCATCTTGTTGGCCTGTTAAGAACATTCTTCCAAAAGCACATATAGACAAAAAGAATATAGAATATACATATCTCCCCCTTTTGGCATTTAGCAAATTAAGATAAACAGGTAATAACTGGCAAACACACCAAAAGATATGAAAAGAAACTGTATATGAACTGATATAACGATCAAATGTCTCAAGAGTCATAATAGAAATGACATAAACTGATAGAACTACCAAAGTCTCAAAAATCACAACCCATAATAAGTCTAATACAAACCAAGTACATAAAAGCAACTAAAACCAAAATGCATAAACCATAATCTATGATCCTCAGTAGCAGTAGCAGGGAGCAGTCCATATCCATCATCGAGTGCGTGAAGGCCCAGCGTCGTCCGATGGATCAGTAAAGGAGCGACGAGGGTCCACGAAGGCTGCATCTGGATCCAAGTAGCGAATGACCCAAGGGTCATCGATACGATAGCCCTCACGACTGGGATCTCGCTCCATAAGAATGGGCATGGAAGGATGGTGAGACATGGAATACCGAATATCATGCAGCGAGTTTCTGATAGCACTCATCTGCAAGGTGGTTCGATAATCCAGCTGAGTCCAACGATCGTCCTCTAAAGTGAAGCGATCTCGGAGCATGGTCTGAAGAGACTCGAGAGTGGCAGAAGGAGAAGGAGGATCCTATCCAAGAGGAGGGGCATCTGGCTCATCATCAGAATGCTCAGACACTACTGGTGAGCCAATGGCCGCCTGAAGCCTCCTTGCCTTAGAGAGAAAGGCAGGGGCAGATAAGAATGGACACTCATCAAGGGGTACATGAAACGCACGAAAGATCATAGGAAGGTATAATGCATAAACCAAAGATCTTGGTTTCTTCCTACAGTTAATCATCCAATCCATCATTGTGCGTGGAAGATTAAAGGGAACATGAAAGTGGAGATGGTATAAGGCCGAGATTTCAAAATAAGTGACTTCATCGGTAGAACCCGCTTTGGGTAGAATGGTGTTAAAAATGATCCGATGAAGTTCATAGAAATAGGGATTGAGGAATTTAGCCAAAAGCATACGAGGACGTGTTTTAGGGATACACAAGTCGTCCTTGAAGCTTTCAAGTGAAATTCCTTCGGGAAATTGAAATGATCTAGCTTCAACAAGCTTTTCCCAAGAATTAGGCTCTTGAAGCTCAAGATATTCGGCCAATTCGAAATCGTCAAAGGAGATATCAATTTCCGCAACTCGTGAATAAATATGAGTATCATCATGGGTTAAGTTGCAGTAAAATATTCGAATAGCACTACGATAAATGATCGAATTTGTGGTAACAAGTTCATCAAGGCAAAGGTCATGAAAGAGTGCATCATATTGTGAGAATATAGTAAAGTTGATGGGGTGTCCCGCAAACACCGGACGTGTCCGAAAATTACTAAACCAATCATTTGAGGCGTCTAGTGATACAAAAATTCGGTCGTCAAAAGTGTTTGGATCATGTGGACGTGGAGGATTGAACAACGGATGGATTTGTTGTTCAATGGCCGGTGCAACGAGTGGTGCAACGGGCGGTTCAACGCGTGGAGGAGCATTCGACGAGGATGCTCCCTCTGTCCGAAGTCTCTTCCCGCAGTTGAACAAACGTGGAGCCATAACACAATAGATAATGAAAGAAATTGAGATATAGAAAAGTATGGAATTATACCTCAAACTAGTGATGAACAATGAAGGAGAATTGAAAAAGAAGCCTTCTCCTTGAGTTTGGGGAAGAATTGAGCTCTAGAAAGGAGAAATTAGGATTAGGGTTTTGAGAGAATTGTGTTGGAGAAGTGGAAAAGGTGGTAATGAGGAAGGAGAGGGAAGAGAACCCAAAAATATGGGAAGGGTTTCTCTTGGTCGGAGTAAATAATGGCCATTGGATCTAACTTTTGATCAACGGCTGAGACTGTTCCCGGTTCTGGAACAGTCAGGCCGAATTCGGCCCGAACTCTGGTAAGGGCAGAGTTCGGCCCAAATTTCGGATCCTGGTCACAGAATAGGAATCAGGCAGAAATGAAGAAAAATGGTTAAGTAAGAAAGACCAATATAAGACAAGAGTATAAATACAAGAAAAGATCCAATAAGTAAACAAATGAATGACGGATAGTGAGTTCGAAACAGCAATATAAAGTTGAAAAAATAGTATTTCAGCATGTGATAAATAAAAATGAACCGTATAATAAACAAGGAATTATATCATAATTCAATATTTTGAAGCTGCCATGGGTTAGCTGCAGGGGCCGGATCCCAGCTAGCGGTAGTCCTGAGGACTAGTGCACCGTGTCGCTTAGGCTTTTACGCCTTGTTGTCAGAAGGACCCTTTCGGCTTGTACCCATATCAAGTTCATCATAAGAGAATCAAGATATATTCGATATTTATGCAGGTTTATTTTAATTTACAACAGCTTCATCTAAAATTCCATGTTCACGACAAAAAAAATTGAAGCGCTCTTCGGATAATGATTTTGTAAAGAAATCTGCTAACTTATGATCAGTGTCAATAAATTCTAAGTTAATCGTACCATTTTGCTGATGATCACGCAAAAAGTGATGACGAATTTCAATGTGCTTCGTGTGTGAGTGACAAATGGGGTTCTTAGTAAGATTTATAGTACTAGTGTTGTCACAAAAGATTGGAATATGCATGAAAGATAAGTTATAGTCTTCAAGGGTTTGCTTCATCCACAGAATTTGTGCACAACAATGCCCAGCTACGATATATTCAGCTTCTGTTGTGGATAGTGCGACAGAATTCTGCTTCTTGCTAAACCAAGAGACTAAAGCTTTTCCTAATAAATGACACGTGCTGCTCGTACTTTTACGGTCGACCTTACATCCGGCGAAGTCAGCATCAGAGTAACCAATGAGGTCAAATGATGTTGACTTGGGATACCATAGGCCCACTGTAACCGTACCCTTAAGGTATCGAAAGATACGCTTAACAGCGGTCATATGTGATTCTTTAGGATTTGCTTGATATCTAGCACACAGGCAAACGCTAAACATAATATCAGGGCGACTAGCAGTAAGATAGAGTAGACTGCCTATTATACCTCGATACTTATGTTGGTCCACGGGTTTGCCGCTATCATCTGGTTCAAGTTTTTTTGAAGTAGCCATTGGAGTGCTGATTGGTTTGACGTTGTCAAGGTCGAATTTCTTCAGCATGTCCTTTGTATACTTTGATTGACAGATGAAGGTTCCATTTGACATTTGTTTGACTTGCAACCTAAGAAAGTAGTTGAGCTCCCCCATCATGCTCATCTCAAACTCGGTCTGCATACACTTGGCAAAATCTTGACAAAGGGTTTCATTAGTAGAACCAAATATAATATCATCTACGTATATTTGTACTAAAAAAATAGTATCTTTAAAAGATTTTATGAAAAGTGTGGTGTCAATTTTCCCTTTTGAAAAACCTTTCTCAAGCAAAAAATTGCTTAGCCGTTCATACTAAGCTCTAGGGGCTTGTTTGAGGCCATACAGCGCTTTCTTTAGCTTGAACACGTGGTCGGGAAATTTGTGATTTTCAAAGCCAGGAGGTTGTTTCACATAAACTTCCTCCTTAATAAATCCATTCAAGAAAGCACTTTTAACATCCATTTGAAATAATTTAAAATTTTGAAAATTTGCAAATGCACAAAGCATCCGAATGGATTACAATCTAGCAACAGGAGCATACGTCTCATCGTAGTCGATACCTTCCTCTTGGTTGTATCCTTGGGCTACTAAACGAGCTTTGTTACGTGTGACTGAACCATCTTCATTTACTTTGTTTCTAAAAACCCATTTAGTGCCAATGATCGAGAGATTAGCCGGTCTAGGAACGAGTTCCCATACTTGGCTCCTCTCGAATTGGTTGAGTTCCTCTTGCATAGCAGAAATCCAAAATTCATCATTGAAAGCTTCTAAAATGTTTTTTTTGGCTCAATTTGTGAAATAAAGGCAGTGCTAGCAATAGAGTCTCTTAATGATGATCTAGTAGTTACTCCACGTGAAACCTCACCGATCACCAAATTTTCTGGATGTGATGGCTTGAACGAGAATTTCTTTGGCAAGCCCTCTAGAGAATTGGCTTCGGTTGCGGTATTCATTGGAGTAGAAGTTGATGGCTCAACATCCTCATCAAGAGTAGCTGCTGCACTGTTATCTTCATCAAAAGTCACATTTGTAGACTCTTCCACAATTAATGAGCGTTTGTTAAAAACTCTATATCCCTTACTCTTGGCATCATAGCCAAGAAAAATACCACCGTCAGCTTTGGCATCAAATTTGCCTAAGTTGTCTTTGGTGTTAAGGATAAAGCATCTACAACCAAAAACTCTAAAATAACAAACATTTGGGGTTCTCCCAAACCAAAGCTCATAGGGTGTTTTCTTCGTAATAGGACGAATAAGCACCCTATTTAAAATGTGGCATGCTGTACTGACAGCTTCAGCCCAAAAGTATGTCGAAAGTGAAAACTTGTTCAACATGACTCTAGCCATATCACCGAGAGTCCTATTCTTCCGCTCCAAAACACCATTTTGTTGAGGAGTTCTTGGACAAAAACTCATGATCAAAACCATTAGAATCACAAAACTTTTCAAAATCAGAATTTTCGAATTCGCCTCCATGATCACTTCGGATTCGAGTAATCATGTAGCCTTTTTCGTTTTGAACTTTCTTAACAAAAATCTTGAAAACCGAAATAGCATCACTTTTATTTGTAAGAAAGAAAATCCAAGTAAATCCTGAAAAGTCATCAACAATAACAAAGGTATAGAGTTTTCCACCAAGACTGGCTACTCTACTAGGGCCAAATCAATCCATATGGAGAAGTTATAAAGGTCTAGAAGTACTTACAGAGTTTATAGAATGAAATGAAGACTTAGTTGCCTTATTCAATTCACATTCGGCACATATCGTGTCCTTTTTGAATGTGCTATCGGGCAAGCCTCTAACTAGCTTTTTAGTCGATAGCCTGGATATAGTATCCATGTTGGCATGACCAAGACGCTGGTGCCATAATAATCTTTCGTCCTTATGAGCATATAGGCATCTACCTGCATTGTTAGTATCTATAGACAAATAAAAAATATAAATATTATCCTCTCTTTCCCCTTCAAAAGCAATGTCTTCCGTCGACCTATCATAAATAAGGCATTTATTTTGTCCAAAGTTAATGTCATATCCATGGTCAGCAAGATGACTAAGGCTGAGCAGGTTATGCTTTAACTCGGTCACTAGGCAGACATCCTTTATTACGGGAGAGGGAGGATAGCCAATAATACCATTACCTATAATATAACCTTTTAGGTTATTGTCGAAGGATACATATCCTTCTCTCTTCATCGATAGTGATGCGAAAAGATTTGCGTTTTCCGTCATATGCCGCAAGCATCCACTATCGAGAATCTACTTACTCTTAGTTGAGGAGGGAAGGTCCACCTATATCAAGAGTAGATGTGACCTTTGGTACCCAAGTTCTTGAGGGTCCTGAAAAGTTAGTTTTTGGAAACCATACATATATCTTTTTATCTACTAATCTTCTAATTCTATATTGTGGTAAAATGTGTCCATATACCACAATAAGTACATGTAGCATTCCTATTTATATTAGGAGCATGCTGATGATGTCTATAAGTAGAGTAATAAGGAGAAGTATGATGATATATAGAATTAGCATAGTGATGATGACTACGTATAGAGTAATGTGGAGTGTCATGGTGATATTGTCTATATGGAGTAGCATGGTGATGATGTCTATATGTAGAGTGTTGGTGATGCTGTTTTTGTGCAATATGGTGATGATTGTATCTATGTGTAGCATGATGAGTTTGTGAAATATGATAGTTATTTCTACGTGCATATGGTTTGTGTGCTTTGTGAAAGTGTGTGTATATATAAGCATGATTACGTGTTGCAGGTGGATGACGTGGGTGACTAGTATGAGAAGTATCATGCTTTGTGTGTGTCTTTTGGGTTTGAGATTGAGCAACTTGTTTTCCCAATTTAGTCTCTAGTTTCTTAGAGACAGCTTGCAGTTCAGTAACCTTAGCATTCAAACCATGCATCTTAGTAATAGAAATCTTGTGTCTACTTTTTTCTTCTGCAAGCTCCGTGTTGAGTGCTGTGATTTCTTGTGTTTGTTGTTCAATGCGTGCTTCGGCATCATGTAGGCTTATTTTAAGCTTAGATACCTCATCTGTAACATCCGTGGGTGAAGTGTCTCTAATGTTATCAAGCAGTAAAGAAAGTCTTTGAATTTCGACTTCATGACTTTTAATCTTGTCCTTGGTATGTTTGTATTTGCCAATGACCTTTTTGTGATCATTAAGCAAATCGGTAAAAGCATCGCCAAGTTCATCAAAAGTGAAGTCGTCAAGAGTTTCGTTTGATACCTTGTCGGATGTTGCCATTAGGCACACATTTGCAGTATCTTGAGGAGAATCCTTTTCTTCCTCGGAGTCACTAGCTTCACTTTTATGTCAAATGCTCATGTTGGCATATTTCTTTGAAGAAGTCTTCTTGTAAGGTTTCTCATAGCGGTTGCTCTTCTTTAAGAATGGACAGTCTTTTCGGACATGTCCTGTCTTCTTGTAACCGTAGTAGGTTGGCTCTTCTTCGTCGTCTTCTTGTGGTTCCTTCCTTCTTCGGTTGAAGCGAAGAAATTTCTTGAAGTTTCGGACGAGGAGAGCTTGATCATCACCTTCTGAGTTCTCGTCATCCGTCTCTTCGGGGTCAACCCTCCGTCGGTGAGCTTTGAGTGCGATCTCCTTAGCCTTAGGAGCAGGCTCTTCAAAGTCCTTGAGGTCAAGCTCATGAGTCATCAGCTTTCCTATCAAGGTCTCCATGGACATGGTTGTGAGATCATTTCCTTCTATGATGGCTGTCACCTTAGGGTTCCAAATCTTTGGGAGCCCCCTAAGTAGCTTACGAATCTTCTCGTGATTTGAATATTATTTGCCGAGCGAAGACAGGGGGTTGATGATGTCGAGGAATCTTGTGAACATTTGCGTGATCGTCTCATTTGGCTTCATCTTGAAAGCCTCATATTCTTGAGTGAGACGGCTTATCTTTGATTCCTTACTTGGGTGGTTCCTTTATGTGTCACTTCTAGAAGTCTCCATACTTCGTGAGATGTGGTGCATGTAGGTACCCTGTTGAACTCATTCCTGTCTATAGCACAGAATAAAGCATTAATAGCTCTCGCGTCTAGACTTGCCTGTTTTTTCTCCTCGTCAGAATATTTTTCATGTGATTTTTCAATGAGATCACCATTGACAACTATTCTGGCGGGCTTTTTGTAACCGTCAGTGACGATAGTCCACAGGTCAAAGTCTAGCGACTTGAGATAAAAGCTCATCCTTGTTTTCCAATATGTGTAGTTAGTTCCATCAAATAGGGGAGGCCTATGAGTGGACTGCCCTTCACCGTGATTGGAAATCAAGGATTGTGTGGTTGCCATGGATCAGCTCTAGGATGTTAGTCCTTGTTGAGAGAACAGAGCTCTGATACCAATTGAAGAACAGATGGCAACTCTAGAGGGGGGTGAATAGAGTTTATAGCGATAATAGCCAATTAAAAATTAAACTCTTTCACAAGCTAAAATTAATCAGAGTAAATGCGGAAATAAATAAGGAGCAAGAAAGCATACGCAAACACAGCCGATTTTAACCTGGTTTCCCTCGTGGAGGACTAGTTCAGGCCTGAGAACTCTAGCTCAGGATTAAATCCACTATTTGTGAAATAGTAGTTACACCCCGTGCCTTTTCTTCAGAAGAGCACGTCAATTTCTTACAAAGGATCGCAGTGGCGATGCTTAGAATTTTCCAAGCGACTTTCTAAACTCTTGCACAAGACTCCTAACTGAGAGATGCTGAGCACTCGAGACTTAGGAAGCTTGTGGCTAGTAGATGAAGAAGGGTATGGCTTATATTGAGCTTTAGAGAGAAGAGAAGAGAAGATGGGATGATTGAAAATGAGAGAATTCTAGGCCTATTTATAGGGTATTGGCAGGCAGAATTCGGCCAGAATTCTGGTAGGAATTTTTAAAAATTTGGCCGTTGGACAACTAGCAACCAGCCAACCATAAAAATTAGGGTACCGATTTTTAGGGGACAGAGTTTGGCCCGAACTCTGTGTGGAGGCAGAGTTCGGCCCGAACTCTGTCTCCAGAGCACAGAATGGGTCTTAAGGTCAATGGGCTTATTTTGGTGTGTGGAGCTTATGGATTTTGGGTAGGTTTATAGGTAAGGTCTCAAGAGATCAGCACAACTCAGCTAACATCAGTCTATAATCAATAAATATAAAATTACAGACTCAACAATGACTTAAAATTGCAAAACTGAGCTGTCGTATGACTTGAGCTGGATGTAGTCGTCGTGTGTCTAATTGAATTATTACAAGTATTATTTAGTCAATGTTATCAATATTTGGTTGACAGTGACTTTGTGTCAACAAACACGTCGCCCGGTTTATTGGGACGCACGCCGTATCGGAAAATTTACTAAATTTTCTATTGTTTTGAAAACTATTTTTGTTGGACTCTGGAATCGATTTTCTCGACAATCAGTCGACGAAATTCAAATCTACAAGAAGGGTTGTAAAGCTCTATATGTTGTCTTGAACTCTGTTTAATTAGTTTTGGAAAATTCCTAATATCTAGATCATAATTTGTCTTCCAAGACAGCATCAAAACCGTTGTAATAGAGGGGATGTGTACTAGTTTTTCGTCAATTTCTCATTCGATTTATTGTCAATTTGAATCCGATTCTACGCAAACTAATTGATAGGGTTTATAGATGTATAGGTTATCTATCCATAGGAATCGACTTCTCGTAATTTAGTTAAACATGTGAAGAGAAAATCTGACACAAATATGGGTACCTTATTGTCGATCTGTCACAGAGGAGTGCTCTGGTTGGGCGCTGTTGGGCGTCGCACGACCGCGCGTCTGTCAGCCTTGCGGCGGTCTTCGGTCGTGGCAGCGGTCGCCGACATGGGTGAGGGGATAAGGGTGGTGCGGCATTGGGTTAGGGTTTTTGTCGAGAGAATTCTCTCTCCCTTTCGTGTGTATATATATACTGGGTTTTGTTTCAGTTGTTATAAGGCATTGGGGGGTTTTGAGCTGGGGCCTGGGGTCAGTTGGCTGTCTCGCGAGATCCTTCTGGATCTCGCGAGATATTGATTTCTTTTTTTTCTTTTATATATATATATATATATATATATATATATATATATATATATATATATATATATATATATATATATATATAAAACTCCCTTTCCTTTATTCTCTCCTACTAATTAAACTATATAAAATTTTAAAAGAGAAAATTTGAGTGGCACCCCACTTTTGTTACGCTTATTTAAGGTGCACCCCACAAGTTTACATGAATGTATGACACCCCCCACTTAAGACGTTTTCCGTCCAAGACTAACAGTTGACTGCTTTTAGGTGTAATTTGTGACCAAAATAACCCTCACATGCTCAGAGCAGTTCAGGTGAGTAAAACATACTTTTGAAATACCTAAAGTGCCCTTTCTTCTTCCCTACAATAGGAATCACATTCTCTCTCTTCTATTTTTATGTCAGTTTTGACCTAAACCCTAATCTCTCTCCCCTTTCAAATCTGAAGCTTTCTCTGAGCTCCATGGCCGACCTTGGAAGCCAGGTAATGTAAAATTGACTTGTTTTTTTTCCTTTAATATATGAAAGCCTTTGCTTTTGTGGTTTCTCTGTCTCAATTCGTGAGATTTTCTCTTTTATTTAGGACAAATGTCAAATATGCTCGATGAATATCCATCTTGTAGACGAATGTGCTTTTTTGAGCTCACCATGCAAGATCGGAGGTTGCAAGGGGATTATGTACGTTTCGAAGTCCAGTACTAAAGCCAATCCCGGTCGAAAATTTTTGAAGTGCCCCATCTGCTTGGATTTTCAATGGCTGGATGTTGCTATGTTGTGTTCAAGCTCTGGAATTTTATCTTCAACAACTCAAAGAGAAGGTTGTTTCACATTTGGTGACTTAGGTCATTGGAAAAAAATTGTCCTTGGAGGGAAACCATTTGCCCTAATCCAAATTGTGGAGGAAGAAAAGTCATCTTAATGTCAAAGAGGAGTCACAGCAAGGGAAGAAGATTCTTACAATGCCTGAAGTGTAACAATGCATTCCAATGGTTGAACGAGGCTACAACTAGTGATAGTAACTCTAAAATTCCTGTCCAAATTGTATTGAATACAACTTTAGAAGAGTTGTGTAGAAAATTTGGAAAAAATGTTGCTATGTAATGTTTAAATCTGAAATCTTGTATTTGATCTGAAATTCATGTATGTTGAAATCTGAAATTCCTACATCAAAAGATTACATCTACTGTAGTTTACAAAAGCTCGTACCTGTGTTGGTTGTGCTAAAGATTACAAAAGATTACATCTACTGCAGATTACATCTACAGCAGATTACATCTACAGCAGATTACATTTCATCTACTGCAGATTACATTTCATCAACTGCAGATTTCTACTGTAGATTACAAAAGATTACAACTGCAGATTACAACTACAGATTACAAAATATTACAAATGTGTTAAAGATTACAACTTCAGATTACAAATTCAGATTACAATACATCTATAAAATGGTCACTTGTACTTCACAAAATGTTCAATTTAACTGCAGATTACATCACTAACTGGAGATTTTACTTTATTGTACTTCACAAAATATTCAATTTAACTACAGATTACATCACTAACATGAGATTTAACTGCAGATTACATCACAAAATGTTCAGTTTAATTGCAGATTACATCAATTTAACAGCAGATTACATCACAAAATGTTCAAAATGTTACAATACATCTACAAAATGTGTCATTTGCCTCCTTCCTTCTAACAAAATGTTCACTTCACATTAATATGTCATTTGCCTCCTTCCTTCTAACAAAATGTTCAGTGAACAAAATGTTTACTTCACATTAACTCTCCATTAATGTGCACAAAATTTTACTGCACAAAATGTTTACTGCACAAAATGTTCACTTCACATTAATATGCTATTGCTGCACATTACTGCTGCTGCTATTGACTCTCCATGGAGGTCTAAAAACTGAATTGTTTGAGCCCCTTGGTGGTAGACATCCTACAATGTCATTAGCCCTTCCAGGTACAATGTCTAAGGTAAAACCTGTGGGGATGCCCATAGAATTCTTTGTCAATAGCATTGCCTAGGCCTTTCTGCCTATCAGAGATGAAAGAAATCTCTCCTGGATGTTGCAGCAGCTTGTGTTTGAATATACTAAGAAAATGGACCCATGTAGATTCACTTTCTGATGTGCAGAGGTAAATGGCAAGTGGGAACAACCCATTGTTGCCATCTAGAGCTGTTGCAGACAAACATACCCCACCATACTTCCCTTTCAAATGACACCCATCTAAACCAACTAAAGGTCTACACCCATTTATGAATCCAGTGAAGCTTGCCTTATACCCTATGTATAAATAACCAAACTCTGTTGTCCCAGGTACATTCCCACAATAAGCTACACTACCAGGGTTGGTTCTCAATACCTGCTTTGCAACTTCAGGGGTTTTTCTATAACTCTCATCATGTAAAGCCCCTAAATTTTTACTATAATTTTAAAATTTTATTTATTTATTTGGTATTGATTTTTTTTTCAAATTTGAACGTCGCGCACGAATTTGCGTTTTTCATATTTGCTCGTCGAGTGCAAATATGTGTGAGGTACATATTTTGAAAATATTTTATTTATGGATTTTGTTAATATAGAAACCATACAGTTCAATTCAATATTAGTATAGTAAATATTTATTTTAAAATAGAAAATTTTGTCGTACTAGTGGTAATTTTTATTTAATTACACCGAGTTCAAAAATATTATATACCTAGATAATTTGTACTAGTTGAATGCGAAGTACACGAAATTTGATTCGTGTAGATGATTTAAATTTTCGAAATTTAGTTTATCATTATCTATCTTAATTTTACTACCAAGGTAATTTTTGAAGTATTATTCATAATTTCAAAATTTTAAGTTTTTATTATACAAATAGTAATTCCAAGTATTTTCTATTCATATTTAAATATTTATTGCAATTTTCAACATTATTTAATATTGATTATTTTATTATTTATAAAAGATAATTTGGAAGTTTGTTGGTTTAATATTTAATTAGTTATGGTAATTTAAATTAAGATTTAATTTATGGATTTCTAATTGAAGATAAGTTTTATCTAAGATTTAATATGGATTTGGATTGATTGAACTAATTTTGGTTTGATTTAAATTAGATGTGAGAATTAACTAAAAAAAGGGTTTTAAATTTTTCCAATCATTATCAATCTAGGAGTCCACCTCCTACATAAGGAGAGGCTCCATGTTCTTTTTTATCATAACCAAAATTTTCTCCACAAATATTTTCCCACCCACGTGCATCGTGTCCATGTTCTCCCATCCAAATTCTTATTCCAACTTTTACATATACATAAATTTCTCCCGTGTCAGACATACCCCGACACAAAATCCCAAACCCAAAATTTCCCTCCGTCGACCCGGCACAGCCTGCCTCTCCGCCGATCGTCCCCACGTCGCCTTCGACTTCCATGACCGCTCCTACCACCGCGGTACATCCCCCGGCCGCATCCAGCCACCCGAACCCATCCACGCCAACCACCACCACTGCCGCCATCTCCCATTGCCACCACGCCAGTACCGCACCATCGATGTTCCACCACCATTGATACCCCACTGTTGTCGTCATCATCATCCCTACCTCCGCCATCCACCACCGAAGACCACGACAGCCCACCACTGGTGCCAAGCCCGGGCCTCCCCGACCATCCCTACCAACCACCACTTCACACCGCCCCTGGCCACAATTAATCCGGCCAACCATCACCCACGCCCCGCCACAGTCATCCCCGGCCGTGGCTGCTACCCAAAATTTCAAACACCACCGCCACCCAAAAATACCAAGAGAAGACCAAACCTTACCTCCTCCGCCTGTGCCACCGCCATCGTCGAGTCCCAGCTCGAGCGACCTCCGGCGTCCGCGGCAGGCCACGCTAGCATGGAAAAACTTCCAGCGTTTGCGGGTCATCCCCGAACGTGCGCCGCCGTTGCTCCTTCTCCAGCTCCGAGACGTCCCAATCTCACGCAAGATTCTCTGTCGGTGCTCTGATCTCGATGTCGTGATCCCCACGACGCTGCATGCGAGCCGACTTGGGACCAGTGTTTTGGCCGAGCTCTCCATCGGAGACGAAGCCAGGACTTTTTCCACAAAACTTTTCTCTCATGGTAATTTCTCTCTCTCATCCCTTCTCATTTTTTTCTTTATTTTGTTTGTGTGGGAAATTGGGTTCCTTCTCCTTCCCGAGCTGTTAGATTCTTTATGGTCATTCATGCTTTAAATTTTTTTTATTGTTTTCTTTTCTTTCTACTGTTGGCTTAGTGGAGAACATATAGGTTTATTAATAATTATCATATTATTACTTATATTACTATCAATGTATACAGTAGGTATATGCCTATATATGTATACAATATATATTATGATTATTATTATTGTGGGTATTGTTATTACTATTATTATTTTTATGTCTTACTAGTATTATTGTTAATTATAAAAATCTATATATATTTCAAATTTTTTTATATGTGTAGTATAAATATAGAATTGGGCTTGGACCCATATTATTTTCAAATTTGGCTTAAACCCTAAAAGTAAAATTTTCTAGATTATTCATTAATTACTAGAAATATTTTGACCCGTAAGAAATATAGTTTTCCAAATAATAAAATAATTTTCTAAATATTTATCTAAATTATATTTTTTCTATCTAAATATTTTATTTTCTAACTTAGGTTTTTTTTAGCCTAAAAATATTTTAGATTTTCAATATTTATCCAAATCTATTTTAACTACCAAAAATATATTTTTAGGTATTTTAAAAATAGTACAAAGTGTCTTTCTCCGAATTTTTTTCCATTATTATCAAGGTTGATCATGACTAAATCTTGCTTTCCAATTTTCCCGCGACTTCGAACCCTTCACGTCAACCATGTCTATTAGACAAAATAGGACTTGGCGGATCATCGTACCACATCAGACGTCACACCAGACAAGATATCTTGCCATTAGCTGATTATTTTATTTTAGCTCATATTCATGCATTTATTTATTATTTATTTTTCTGCAAAATAAACTGTGATACATGGCACAAGTAGATAAACTTTTACTGTCTAGTTCTATTTCCTGCTATGTACTATTTTCTTATACATTGAACTTAGAGTTAAGGGACCACCCTTTGTGAGTTGCATTCATAGGCCTTAACACATTTTTACCACGGAGTTGCGAATCGCATGTAGAACTCGTACATGCGTGACTGGCTGGCCACCGGTGCGTATAAGCCGTACGATAGGAATAACCGCTAATAGATGTTGCATGTTTAGTTTGACTTAGCGGTTAATAGAGGTTCTTTGTTGTGGATACAACAAAGTAGGTATTGGACGGGCAGGACAATACCTTAGCGTATGGGCTACTATGCACTTTCCCTTTTGTAACCCGTGAGCTCGCCGGAGACGCGGATGAGATTACCCATGATTACTGACGGCCACTGACGTTCTGCGGAACGTTATGCTCTTATTGATTGGGCCTCTGGTGCCCCAAGGGAGGACCATACCGATTCCATTTTAACCAGGGCCCATGCGTTGAAGGATGTTCTTAAAAACTGCATGCACTTAGATTGGTTAGGCACCCTTATCCGTTAAGTACGAGTACTCTTGGTTTGGGTACTTGTATCTGACCGTGGCTTGGAACAATAACTTATCGCGGACTAGTTTGCCACATCTTGTCCTTGTTTGGTTGTAGGTATGGCTCACTGCTCCGATGAGAAGGTATTAAAACTTGTTGGGTTCCCGATACCATATTGGATTCATGACTTGGAAAGATACTTCATCGTGGGTTAATGTTCCATCTCCTGTCCTTGTTTGGTTGCGGGGATGGTACGCTAATCCAAAGGGTGAGGTATTGTACCATGTTATGATCCGATCTTACTTATTATTATTGAGCAGTATTTATTCAGTTTATATGGCATGATATTATGTATCTTGTTACGTCCCTCTGAGGACCTGGTTATCTTTCCAGGTGTGTGTTTATGTTTTCCGCAGGTATTCTAGTCGAGATCGTGGTCTTCTCTACTTAATCGAGGATGACGTGTCTTGGATCTATCCTGCTACCTTCGTCATTTCTTTTGTATATCATGTACCTCTTCCTTTTATTTTGTTGGTAGTTGATGTATCTCCACCCAACATATTGTATCAAGACAATTTATTATCATTATATGATATCTTTATTTTTATTTATTTTCTGTGGATGAGATTAGTTAGTTGTGGTTTACTGCATTTTTTAGCTTATATATCCATACGAGGCCATGTACTTAGTATGAATACAGCTGGCATGTCTATGTTTCTAGTCCTACGTATTTTGGGACTGGGGCGTTACATGTTTTTGTGGTGGTCCATGCAGGTCAAGATAAATTGTTTGATTACTTTACCATACCAAGCAAACCTGCGTATAGGATTAGAGTCTAGGATCGCATCCACATACTTGACCTCTTTCCTCGATTCTATTTGCGAACTACCGCTTGACTCATCGAATTGCATCTTTCTTGATTCCTTCTACCATGATTCTTATTTTCCTTCGTGCTTGCTAGAGGTTAGAAAGGTGACCCCTACTAGTTAGACATGTTTCATTTGTTCTAAAACACCCTTAGTTAACTCTTGTAAGTTGGGTAGAATGCATTACGACCTAACCTTCCTTATGGCCTTAACCAAGCCTTAGACAAGTAAACAATATGGCAACTGTATAGGCACCAACATGACTTAGATTCTTAAGAAGTTCGAACTAATTCTACTCTTTTTCAATCATAATCTCACGTGCCTATGTTTTTACCATCTTGACTAAATGTTGCTACTATAGCCTATTTTTACAAGTTTAACCGTTATCAAACTTGTTCAAGACACATGCTATTGAGCGCGCGATCACTAACATATTGTCGAATCAGAACCAGTACATGATGGTCTGATCAACCTAGTGCACTTTGGTTCGCTTTAATCTATCGTTCTACGTTGATGGGGATATAGCTAAACTTGCCCTCTAGAGTCTCATCCGCGACAGCCTTGACAATTCTCTTTTGAATTATTCCGTCGCCTTTGAACCACGTAATCGTATGTTATCTTCTTCAAACTTTATATTGCTTTCGTCCTTCACCTATTTTAGAAGGACGAAGGCACTTGTACTTGAATTTCCTCTAGCTGTCCTATCACTTATGACCATTACCACTCAATGTAACTATATCTTTGTGTTAAACTACTCGTCCCTTCCTTCGACCCTATATCTACTATCGTGATTTCCTAACCGTTTGGAAACCTTATAATGATTCTAGTCTCTTAATCATATCTTGTCACGACCCGCACCCGGTTTTCGGATACGAGACGTGTCCAAGCCAGCCTACGCCGCAGAGTCGGCGGTAGAACGCTGTCACGGCCAATATGCTCAAAATCACAAAAGAATAACATTTATTGCTCATTCATATTTCTAAGTTATTACAACATTTACAACATTTAAAATTAAAGGAAATATAAGGCTTTACAATTAATGAAAATGATACAACTGTTTTCTATTTCTAGGTCGTCTTCAGCATACCCAAGTCTCCCAGTGCTAAGAATGATCGCGGCTAAACCTGAAAAATGTTGGTTTCCAGTCAGGAATGGAACAAGTACACAAACCGACGACAATGCGAAAACACAATAGAATTAACAAGACATGAAAATAGCATATGGAATATGAAAGCTAGTAAGAAAATTGATGACATGGCACGGTGGAAAAGTAAACAAGGAAAAACTAATAAAAGATATATATCTAGGTGGTGTGAAATATCTGTTTCGACATGTGAACGGCTAGGGGGTAAATCCGGCTCACTGCATGTGTCGTGTGCAGCTGCTATCATGCAATAATAGACATTTTGGGGATATTTCTGGGTAGTTCACATGTGTACTAAGATATTTCCCCTCCAGACTACTCCGTGTGACGAGCGTGTCAACAACCAGCAAGATATATGTATAGACATGAAATGAAAAGACTACTATGAATCGGAAAGCAATCAGAAAGTGCACTTGCTTGAGGTCCTTAGCTGGAGAAACCAATAACACTATACCACTCACGAGCCACAATCAGTCAGCACATGCAGAAGTATCCGGATGCTGAAACAAACAGTACCAACGTTCTCAGAATATTCAAATTAGCTAGGATTGCCTGTCCTTAAGTCCAATTCTGGACACAGGGGCAAAACGGTAATTTCGGACAAAAACGATGTCCGCCGTTGGACCCGCTTTGCACCGAAAAGCGTGCCAGAGTCAACGGTCTCTAAAGTCGTCAAACTACATGTCTACGAATCCAGTTTTTCGATACGAATCCAACCGTATGTCCAAAGTTGACAACAGAAATATGGACACGATTAGTCGTAATCAGAAACAATCTATTCTAAGGGGAACGAGAGCTTGTCTAGGGTATGCAATTCCTTAATATATATTTTAGAAACTTATTTAGAAAATAACCCTTACTTACAAAAATTTATACATATCTATTATTAGAAAAAAGTTTATACTTACTTAGATGGTATTAAACTTCTTTATGAACCATTTATTTAAAACCCTTGAATAAAATCCTAATATTAATATATATAGCTTTTAGGACGTATCAATGAAACAGTTGGAAATAATATTAGCATGTATAAAGGAAACTACCTAAAACAGTTCTTGGAATCAAGGCAAAACATTCCTTAATGATAGGCAAAAATTATTTAGGTAGTTATTATATGTATTTATTTATAAACATAAAATAATAATTTAGGTATGACACAAAAACTCTAATAAACTTCTCTTTTCCAAATATTTATTTAATAACGCATGTACTTATTATTCAGATAGGTAAAATATTGATACTTACACAACATTCAATATATGGAAATATATACTACCAATACAAAACATATCCCGTATTATAATGTATTTAGTACATAAACTGTATTTAGTATATAAACTTGTGAATAGCAAAATATTATATATATACATATAAATATATTGCTGAAGCATGTGCTTATCTACATACTAAATAATTCTCAAACGTAAGGAAGGGTTAACCTACAATATATTATGTGAAGGGAAGCTCTGCAACTATAATGGGTTAGACTAAATTACAATTTCCAAGAGATGAGGGTGCTAAAAGGAAAATTTACCTCTTAAAAGTCTCTGTCAAGTACATAGAGTACTCTCCACCACACGTTTCCTTCTTGAGAAGTCTTATAGCTCCCACTCTGCTTGGAATTGCAAACCATCAAACGAAGCAACCCACCCAGCTCCTTTCTGGTCCACGCTCGGGTCAATGATATGGAGACACGAAACCTTGTCGACTACGACAAAGGCCTGGGATTAAAACTAGAGAGAGGGATTTGATGGCGATGCCTCAGTTAGATGAAGCTTTTGGTACTATAGATCGAGGATAGGTTCCTCCGGGGTTGCTTGACGAAGGGGCTTCGATTACCGGAAAGCTCGACGGAGATGGGGTTGCGTGGCTCGATGGCCATGTCATTAGCCCGGCTAGGCAACGGAAGCGGGGCCGACCTTGGCACGACGGTGGCGGGAGGCCAGGTCGCGGCGTGGATCTTGTAGTCGAGAGGGCGGTGACGATGGTGAGCCCGGCGACGATAAGAAGCAGAGAAAGTTCATCTACAGGAAGGAAGCCAAGCTGGAGAAGGAGATCACCAAGATCGTCCACTCCGGCAAGGGGCACGAGACCCTAAGGGCGAATTCAGGGCAGTCGGTCTCGACCGGGGACCACAACATCTGCGTCGGCGTGCACGAGGACGAGAGCGGGTCGGAGTACCGGGTCTGGGAGTGGCACGGGCACATCATGCTCTTCGACGAGGTCGACGGGTACTCACCGGAGTATATTTACGGGAATTACTTCGAGAGGCTGACGTAGAGGAAGGAATTGGGGTGGGTTTTAAGGAGGGAGATGAAGGTCAGCAAATTACGGCTAAGGTTTCAGGGTTGTGCTACAGCACCATATTGACAAAATATATATATAGGGAAGTAAAGAGAGTTTGGGCCGGGTTGATCTTGCTGTTATTGGTGACTGGTATGACTCGACCCTGTTTGGGTTAATTATTAGTGTTGGCAAAGGTTTGCCCTTAGCATATATAAGGGAAAACGGTGAGAGGTCCCAATTTCATTAATTATAGGGGTTTAAACCCCAACCACATATCCTACGTACATATGGCCAAATAAGATATATACATATATGCTAAGGTCCTTCGAAGGAGGAAAATTACCATACATGATTGTTTATAATAATTCAAAAAAATAAATCTTTATAATACTAAATTATATATTAAATATTTATAAAATTCTAAAAATTGCAATTCAAATAAAAATAAAATATATTAAAATTTCGGGAAGGGGATTACAAATCTACCCACCTTAGAAAAATTTCGTCCTCGAAATTGAAGGACTAGGATGATCAACTCTTCCTAAGATTTAAATATATATTGAATCAAAATCAATCCATAATGATTTAAATAATAATTCTACATTTTATTAATATCTAAAAATACTTTAAACCCGAATATAAATATAACACTTGATAGCGTTAATAAATTAAAAGGTACTAAGGATCATCAAATAACCTTTAAAATATATTTGTATAGGTCAGAATTTTTAGTAAACACTTATCTAATAATTTGCCACCATAAGTAAACTTGATATCATTCAAATAAATTTATATATTAAAATCATAGAAATAGCTGGCAAAATCTGTAATCTATCATTATTTTTTTAAAAATACTACTACACACTTAGCGAAAACCAAACTTACTATTTCGTAACAATAACACTTTTCAATAATACTTTTAAAATGGTACTCAATAGCATCAGATAATATTTGAAACGTATCATGTAAGTTTAAATCATAATAATAAACGATCAAATACTTTTAGAAGTCTATTGTGCAAAATCCTTTTAAGAAAAAAAAAAAAAAGAACTTTGGTAAAATTCTTTCCTTTCAAAATATCTATTTTAGAAGATATAAAAAATGCTTCCCACTAGAAAACAAAGATAAAATAAATAAAATTTCACAATCCGGGAAGTAGGCTTACAAATCTACCCACCTTAGAAATATTTTATCCTCAAAATTCAAATTCATAACTATTTCTTAAATTTCAAAGTCTAGTATTTCCTTAATCTCCTCAATTTTAATTCCTCAAAAATATTTTATAACCTCGAATACTTGAGGACTTCTACCCACCTTTGGTCACACTACTCCCTTGAAACACCGGTCACTAAAATCATATAATCTTCTACTAGTGACCAATAATTCTACCAACAGATATCTAGGCATATGGCATCTAGGATCCTCTCCTATCTATCAATTGCGAGTTTTTGACTTTCCAATAAGTGAAAGGCAAAAACAATAAAGAGTTCAAGAGAGATGTCACTGAATACAATTTACGTGATTCAAAGGCGAATGTATAATTCAAACGGAATTGTCAAAGCAGTCGTGGGTGAGATCCTAGAGACATCTACATTCCAATCCATGTAGGGTAAATAGATGAAGAGCGAACCAATTGTATCATGGTTGATCAGACCGTAATACAATGATTCTGATTAGACGATATGTTAGCGGGCGTCCCCAATAAACATATGTCTCGAATCAAGCTCGATAAAAGAGTAAGCTTGCAAAACTAGACTGTAATAGCAGCATTGGTCACGATAGTCAAAATATAATTTTGCAAGATTTTTGGGAATGAGGCACAAGTAATTCGAGTTTTGAGAAAGACAAATCCTTACCTGGTGTTCTTGCTTACACAGTCTTCCTACAATCTTACTATCCCTAAAGTCTTGGTCAACTACAACAGAGTTTTAGCAATGTTCTATAACCTATGATCCTCAAAAATGGTTTCATTTCTATGGGTTGTGCCTCGCCAGTGTGTTGCTGGCTGCAGTGAACCCATATCTCCACTCTCAGCTAATTGACGACAGTGCGCTGCTGTCTAAACTTTATGGGTTAGCTAATATTTCTCTAACTATAACCGTAAAAATTCATGAGCCTCTAGAGATTTAAACAGGTGACTAAAATAAAAGCGTAGGTAATTGTCCTATCAGTCACAACACTTAAAATAAAAGAGTTAATATAGAGAAAATAACCAAAGACAAAAGAGATACAAACATTCTAGTATTAATCTCATATGCATTTCTATGGTTGAGGAAAAATCTCAAAGCAACCTACCTCGAGATTCGCACCCGAGTTGCAGAATCAGAAATTATAAACTAAATTCTTACAGCAAAAGAGAATTTAAAATAGGCAATTCTAAATCATGATATAAAATTTATATCTAAATAGAGTAAAAGAGAAATGAATCAGGTTATCAAGATCAAAGCCTTAATTATATGTAAGCCTAACTTACCAAGTGAATAGCATATCTGCATGGGGTCATATTGTCATATCAAAAATAATAGTGTTTCTATAGGGATCTAGCAAACTATCTGAATTTAATACTTCTAAATTGTATAGCCTATTTAACAACCTTAGCTACCCAACCGGTCAATTTAAACAAGGGACTCCTAGTCCTAGTCATTATCTTAATTCATTTTAATCCTAGTTGTGAATGAGCATTTTTCGGACGCAGGCTCGCAGTAGTACGACTAAGATACGTACCACCACGAGTTCGCAGTCTTTTGCGAAGACTGACCTGCATGGGCCACCACAAAAACTTGTCACGATCCGCACCCGGTTTTCGGATACGAGACACGTCCAAGCCAGCCTACGCCGCAGAGTCGACGGTAGAACGCTGTCACGGCCAATATGCTCAAAATCACAAAAGAATAACATTTATTGCTCATTCATATTTCTAAGTTATTACAACATTTACAACATTTAAAATTAAAGGAAATATAAGGCTTTACAATTAATGAAAATGATACAACTGTTTTCTATTTCTAGGTCGTCTTCAGCATACCCAAGTCTCCCAGTGCTAAGAATGATCGCGGCTAAACCTGAAAAATGTTGGTTTCCAGTCAGGAATGGAACAAGTACACAAACCGACGACAATGCGAAAACACAATAGAATTAACAAGACATGAAAATAGCATATGGAATATGAAAGCTAGTAAGAAAATTGATGACATGGCACGGTGGAAAAGTAAACAAGGAAAAACTAATAAAAGATATATATCTAGGTGGTGTGAAATATCTGTTTCGACATGTGAACGGCTAGGGGGTAAATCCGGCTCACTGCATGTGTCGTGTGCAGCTGCTATCATGCAATAATAGACATTTTGGGGATATTTCTGGGTAGTTCACATGTGTACTAAGATATTTCCCCTCCAGACTACTCCGTGTGACGAGCGTGTCAACAACCAGCAAGATATATGTATAGACATGAAATGAAAAGACTACTATGAATCGGAAAGCAATCAGAAAGTGCACTTGCTTGAGGTCCTTAGCTGGAGAAACCAATAACACTATACCACTCACGAGCCACAATCAGTCAGCACATGCAGAAGTATCCGGATGCTGAAACAAACAGTACCAACGTTCTCAGAATATTCAAATTAGCTAGGATTGCCTGTCCTTAAGTCCAATTCTGGACACAGGGGCAAAACGGTAATTTCGGACAAAAACGATGTCCGCCGTTGGACCCGCTTTGCACCGAAAAGCGTGCCAGAGTCAACGGTCTCTAAAGTCGTCAAACTACATGTCTACGAATCCAGTTTTTCGATACGAATCCAACCGTATGTCCAAAGTTGACAACAGAAATATGGACACGATTAGTCGTAATCAGAAACAATCTATTCTAAGGGGAACGAGAGCTTGTCTAGGGTATGCAATTCCTTAATATATATTTTAGAAACTTATTTAGAAAATAACCCTTACTTACAAAAATTTATACATATCTATTATTAGAAAAAAGTTTATACTTACTTAGATGGTATTAAACTTCTTTATGAACCATTTATTTAAAACCCTTGAATAAAATCCTAATATTAATATATATAGCTTTTAGGACGTATCAATGAAACAGTTGGAAATAATATTAGCATGTATAAAGGAAACTACCTAAAACAGTTCTTGGAATCAAGGCAAAACATTCCTTAATGATAGGCAAAAATTATTTAGGTAGTTATTATATGTATTTATTTATAAACATAAAATAATAATTTAGGTATGACACAAAAACTCTAATAAACTTCTCTTTTCCAAATATTTATTTAATAACGCATGTACTTATTATTCAGATAGGTAAAATATTGATACTTACACAACATTCAATATATGGAAATATATACTACCAATACAAAACATATCCCGTATTATAATGTATTTAGTACATAAACTGTATTTAGTATATAAACTTGTGAATAGCAAAATATTATATATATACATATAAATATATTGCTGAAGCATGTGCTTATCTACATACTAAATAATTCTCAAACGTAAGGAAGGGTTAACCTACAATATATTATGTGAAGGGAAGCTCTGCAACTATAATGGGTTAGACTAAATTACAATTTCCAAGAGATGAGGGTGCTAAAAGGAAAATTTACCTCTTAAAAGTCTCTGTCAAGTACATAGAGTACTCTCCACCACACGTTTCCTTCTTGAGAAGTCTTATAGCTCCCACTCTGCTTGGAATTGCAAACCATCAAACGAAGCAACCCACCCAGCTCCTTTCTGGTCCACGCTCGGGTCAATGATATGGAGACACGAAACCTTGTCGACTACGACAAAGGCCTGGGATTAAAACTAGAGAGAGGGATTTGATGGCGATGCCTCAGTTAGATGAAGCTTTTGGTACTATAGATCGAGGATAGGTTCCTCCGGGGTTGCTTGACGAAGGGGCTTCGATTACCGGAAAGCTCGACGGAGATGGGGTTGCGTGGCTCGATGGCCATGTCATTAGCCCGGCTAGGCAACGGAAGCGGGGCCGACCTTGGCACGACGGTGGCGGGAGGCCAGGTCGCGGCGTGGATCTTGTAGTCGAGAGGGCGGTGACGATGGTGAGCCCGGCGACGATAAGAAGCAGAGAAAGTTCATCTACAGGAAGGAAGCCAAGCTGGAGAAGGAGATCACCAAGATCGTCCACTCCGGCAAGGGGCACGAGACCCTAAGGGCGAATTCAGGGCAGTCGGTCTCGACCGGGGACCACAACATCTGCGTCGGCGTGCACGAGGACGAGAGCGGGTCGGAGTACCGGGTCTGGGAGTGGCACGGGCACATCATGCTCTTCGACGAGGTCGACGGGTACTCACCGGAGTATATTTACGGGAATTACTTCGAGAGGCTGACGTAGAGGAAGGAATTGGGGTGGGTTTTAAGGAGGGAGATGAAGGTCAGCAAATTACGGCTAAGGTTTCAGGGTTGTGCTACAGCACCATATTGACAAAAATATATATATAGGGAAGTAAAGAGAGTTTGGGCCGGGTTGATCTTGCTGTTATTGGTGACTGGTATGACTCGACCCTGTTTGGGTTAATTATTAGTGTTGGCAAAGGTTTGCCCTTAGCATATATAAGGGAAAACGGTGAGAGGTCCCAATTTCATTAATTATAGGGGTTTAAACCCCAACCACATATCCTACGTACATATGGCCAAATAAGATATATACATATATGCTAAGGTCCTTCGAAGGAGGAAAATTACCATACATGATTGTTTATAATAATTCAAAAAAATAAATCTTTATAATACTAAATTATATATTAAATATTTATAAAATTCTAAAAATTGCAATTCAAATAAAAATAAAATATATTAAAATTTCGGGAAGGGGATTACAAATCTTCAACCTAGACTACGACCATATAAACTTCTTTAAGAAACCATATCTCCAAGTCACTCATCATTTTATCTTAATTCCTCACCAGGCTTCATTCGTGTTTCATCTTGAACCTAATTCACTAACTAATTAGCGACTCTCAATACCAAACCCATAACTATAATTTTATTTTCACGGTATCGAAATCATGATTTTTCTAAAACTATCTATTTTATTATACATCGTTTCCTTCTACGATGTCGTGATCTTATCTTCTTATCTACCCTTGTACCTACTTACCCCCTCATCATTCTTAATTACGAGGACGAAATTCTTGTAAGTTGGGTAGGATATAAAGCCCCTAAATTTTCACTATGATTTTAAAATTTTATTTATTTATTTGGTATTGATTTGTTTTTCAAATTTGAACGTCGCGCACGAATTTGCATTTTTCATATTTACTCGTCGAGTATGAATATGTGCGAGGTACATATTTCAAAAAAAATTATTTATGGATTTTGTTAATTTAGAAACCATATAGTTTATTTCAATATTAGTATAGTAAATATTTTATTTTGAAATAGAAAATTTTGTCGTACTAGTGGCAATTTTTATTTAATTACACCAAGTTCAAAAATAATATATACCTAGATAATTTGTACTAGTTGAATGTGAAGTACACGAAATTTGATTCGTGTGGATGATTTAAATTTTTGAAATTTAGTTTATCATTATCTATCTTAATTTTACTACCAAGGTAATTTTTGAAGTATTATTCATAATTTCAAAATTTTAGGTATTTATTATACAAATAGTAATTCCAAGTATTTCCTATTAATATTTAAATATTTATTGCAATTTTTAAAAATATTTACTATTGATTATTTTATTATTTATAAAAGATAATTTAGAAGTTTGTTGGTTTAATATTTAATTAGTTATGGTAATATAAATTAAGATTTAATTTATGGATTTCTAATTGAAGATAAGTTTTATCTAAGATTTAATATGGATTTGGATTGATTGAACTAATTTTGGTTTGATTTAAATTAGATGTGAGAATTAACTTTAAAAAGGGTTTTAAATTTTTCCAATCGTTATCAATATAGGAGTCCACCTCCTATATAAGGAGAGGCTTCATGTTCTTTTTTCTCATAACCAAAATTTCCTCCACAAATATTTTCACACCCAAGTGCATCGTGTCCATGTTCCCCCATCCAAATTCTTATTCCAAATTTTACATATACATAAATTTCTCCCGTGTCGGACATACCCCGACACAAAATCCCAAACCCAAAATTTCTCTCCGTCGACCCGGCACAGCCTGCCTCTCCGTCGGTCGTTCCCACGTCGCCTTCGACTTCCATGACCGTTCCTACCACCGCGGCACAGCCCCCGGCCGCATCCTGCCACCCGAACCCATCTACGCCAACCACCACCACTGCCGCCATCTCCTATTGCCACTACGCCAGCACCGCACCAACGATGTTCCACCATCATTGACACTCTACCGTTGTCATCATCATCATCCCTACCTCCGCCATCCACCACCGGAGACCACGACAACCCACCACCGGTGCCAAGCCCGGGCCTCCCCGACCGTCCCTATAAACCACCACTTCACACCGCCCCTGGCCACAATTAATCCGGCCAACCATCACCCACGCGTCGCCACGGTCATCCCTGGCCGTGGCTGCCACCCAAAATTTCAAACACCACCGCCACCCAAAAATACCAAGGATGCAAGTGGTGCTCCTCCCCAAGAAGACGATTCAGAAGATTGAGAGTATGTGCGCTAGGTTCGTTTGGAGAGGTGGTGTTCAAACTATAGCGTGGAAGGACTTGTGTCGCCCCAAGGAAGAAGGGGGGTCGGGCTTCGATCTCTGATTAGGGAGATGGCTGCGCTGAAAATGGCTTGGACTTTGGTGGATGGGAAGTCCAATTGGTCTTCTTGGATGAGCAGCAGGTATATTAAGAAGGATAATTTTTGAACGATGAGAAGTAACTCTAACTTCTCAGTTGGATTCAAGAGTATCCTGCAGCAGAGACCTAGATTGAAGTCATGCATCCAAAGGATTATTCATGATGGGGAAGGTACCAACCTGTGGCTAGACTCGTGGATTGATCATAATAGTATCTCAGAAATGGCTGAGTTGGATCTCCGCAGCAGGACGAGAACTGAGAAGGTTAGCTCCCTGATTCACCAAGGCTCTTGGAATATTCTACCTGGGTCTAGGTTATGTCGTTGGGGTAGGAAGATTACAGGGATTCAGATTGAGGGAAGCCCTGGACAGGACCATTGGAGGTGGGAGGGATCGGATAATGGGAACTTTCGTACTGAAAAGTGCTTACAAGAAATACAAAGATAAAGGTCCCTTATCTAAAAGGTCGGGATTCATTTGGATTAGGGAGGCTAGCCCCAAGTTTAGCTACTGTTTGTACAAGGCTACGCTAGGGAGACTCCTTACCAGGGATAGACTGAGCAGGTTTGGCTTCCAGCTTGATTCTATTATGTGTCCCCTCTGCAGCATAGAGCAGGAATCCCATTCCCACTTATTCTTCCAATGCGGAGTTAGCAGCAGGGTCTGGAATGAGCAGCGAAGAGTGCTAGGCATGAGTTCGAAAACCACTAAGAGCATAGAGGAGGCTTTTGCAGACCTGGACTTACTTAAAGATACGAACCATCAGTGGTTCCTGAGGGCGAGGCTTCGCCTGTCCTGTGCGGTATGGCACATCTGGCGTGAGAGGAACAGGAGAGTATACGAGTCCGTTCAGTCGTCGGTGGCCGGTCTGGTTCGGAGCATAGGGACGGATATTGCCATCATGGTCCCAGTTCAGCTAGATTAGGAGTGGTGAAGGAGAGTTTTTTGTTGTGTTGATGTTTAGGTTTTAGAGAAGGTGGGTCCTGAGCATTTTGTAAGCCTCACGGAATATATATATATATATATATATATATATATATATATAGAGAGAGAGAGAGAGAGAGAGAGAGAGAGAGAGAGAGAGAGAGAGGTTACCAAATATCGAACTTTGGAGAGAATTTGAAATAGTAGACAAAAACTTAAAAATTTACATGGTATTATCATGTTATTATCATTTTTAGTATATGAAATTTAATTGGTATCCATTCTTAATATGGAATTTTCATGCAGAAAAAGACAATTAAATCTGTTTGTAGTAATGACAATTAAATTCGTTTATAAAAACTAATATATTGTATAAATCCGTTTAATATGACAATTAAACTTCGACAATTAATTCATTAATATTCAAATCATGTCATTGGTCATTTTTAGTATATGATAATTAAATCCATTTATAAAAATTAATTGATAGCTATTCAAATTATTATCATATATGGTAGTTACTCAAAAACGGTCATTTTTAAAATATATAACAATTAATGGCCGTTCAAAACATAAATGGTATTTTTTTCCAAATTATATGTCGATTAAATATGTTTATGGTATATGACAATTAAATTTATTTATAAAAATTAATATAATGTATAAACCCGCCTAGGGCCCAAAAAAAAAACCTAATATAATGTAGGACGATTTATCATGGTGTCAATCTTGGAAATACAACCTAAAAATTGCGTCCGAGCTCTCTAGCCTAGTGGTATTAGATCGGACATCCGGAGGGGCCGGCAAGGTTCGAGCCCCCCAATTGTGTGTGTACGTGTGATTTCAAAAAAAAAAAAAACCTAAAAATTGCCAACCGCACCTTACCTAAAAAAAAGGGAGAAAGCCATAATTCTAGGAGAGAGACAGGCGGAATTCAAATATAAAACTGAAAGATTTTGCAAAAATTTCTAAATTTAAAGCAAAACAAGGGTTTTTTTTTTTTTGAAATCACACTCACACACAATTGGGGTGCTCGAACCTTGCCGGCCCCTCCGGGTGTCCGCTCTAATACCACTAGGCTAGAGAGCTCGGACAGCAAAACAAGGGTTATAATTTTTTTGAGGTGTCATTTTCTCAAAATAAGTTTCTATTAGTTATAGTACATACTATATAATCATAATTATACAGCAGATTGGCAAAAGACGAAACCGCATAGATTTGTAGAGAGAGAGAGAGAGTGAGAGAACGATGGATGCCAAGGAATGAAAGAAGACAACTTCTTCTGGTAAAATCAAAACTTTCTTCAGAGAGATTTTAAAGATTTTTTGCCCCTCTGGTTGATTGTTATGGACGGCTGGACTTCAAAATCAGCAGTTTGAGTTAGGATTCTAGGAACAAATCCTCGTGATGTGAAAAATAAATATGATCAATACTTATGATTGTGTTCTTTTATAGTTTTTTTTTTTGTTTGTGTACAATTTCGGTTCTTTAACATTTTTTTTTTATTGTGTGCGCTTCTATGATCAAAATCTTTCTTACTATCAGCAGCAGCAGCAGCATCAAAATCGCTTCTATGATGAAATTAAAGCCCAGCATTGTGCTGCCTCCCCTCCCACCAGGCTTGATCTATTTGCCAAAGTAAAGCCAGAGGCAAAGGAACCGGTGATCGTCGACTTCCCGGTCGACGACGTGGTACTGATACTTGCCAGGCTTCCCGCAAAGACCCTTCAAAAATTCAGATGCGTATGCAAGTCCTGGAACTCGCTGATACAACAAGACCATCACTTCATCTCTCTGCACCTCAACCACAACAACAACGTCAAGAAGAGACCGCCTCCCCTTATAACAACTTTGTTTGACACTTTCCGTTCCCCCCTGGTGAAGTATTGGACTGCATCCTAAATTATTCCTCCTCCGACGACGACGAGAGGATACAACAACGACTTACAAGATCGACATCCCTCCACTCCAAAAAGATAGATTATATTACATCACAAACTCCTGCAACGGCTTACTCGGCCTCTACAGTAGTCTCAGCTTCTTCGTAGTAAACCCCACTATCAGAAAACTGAGACCCCTCCCCATGACCTGTGTCACTCCAGCTTGGCTTCCGCAAGCCGCCCTAGGTTTTGACGTGTCGACCGGGGTGTACAAGGCGGTCCGATTCTTCAACCGCAGACACGACTGCTTCATGTCAGTCGGATTCGGATGCGAGGCGTGTTACCTAGGCGGTGGCAGAAGCGACGGTTGGAAGCCGATCGGTGGTCCTCCGGTCCAACCCTCTTATGGCTCATTGCCTGCTGTAGTCGAGGAGCCATAATCTGGGCATCCGAGACGATTGACAATCGGGAGGTCGTATTTGCACATTCGACATTTGAACATATGGCTTCTGATGAAGGAGTTGGATGACAAAAAGAAGAAGAAGAACTCCAACAAATGGGTGAAACAATATGTCGTAGATTTGACCTATGCGTTTGAACATTTTGGTCCTTTTATAAGAAGGCACAACCACTGACAACTGACCACGATGGGAGGATCGTGATATCCTGGGGACGAGGAAAGATACTTTACTACGATCCTCGGACAGGAAGCTTCGACAAGCATGAACTAGATGCGCCTCATGTCGATGGCGCCGAGGAGCACGCCGCTTCTTACACTGAAAGTGGTCGGGCCGAGCTAGGCTTTGCAGATCAGCTCAGTAGCTAGCGTTCAATATTGGTGAAAATCTCAAACTTACTTAAGTTAGTGATTTGAAACTTTCCAATGATTGTGCTCCTCTTTCTTTCTTCCATGTAACAGAGTGCAACTGCTAAACAATATTTCTAGTGAATTTTCTTCTTCCACCGAACTCTGATTTGGCAGTGGATATTGATGGTTTCGTTTCAGGGTGGAATCAGAAATTCAAATTCACCCTTTACCAGTTTGGTTTGGTTGGAGTTGAATTTGGATTTGAAAATTCATGATTTGAATTTTGATTTGAATTTTGGATTTTCAAATCCAAATCCAAATCCTTTTTTTACCAAACAAGCCCTTATGTTTCCGATGCCGTTAATTTGAATGTTTGTTAGGTTTTCATTCGGATAGCTGATCATCTTTTGACAATTTGATGAATTGTATAGGCTAAGATTTTTGTAATAGATTGCCCTGTTTGCAATGCCAGGGATATGTACTTTTGGTTTATGTTTTTTATTTGGAGATCGATTTCTAGGGTTTTGGTTATTGATCTCAAATGCTAATAGATCAATGGGCATTTGCTTATAAAATTTATTTGAGTAGATTATTTTTAACGATAGGGTATGGAATTTCATTTTTGAATTTTAGCGAAAGATGATAGGGTTGTAGATAGGCTTTGCATTTTAGTGAAAGAGAAGATGTAAGGGGATGGAGATTTTTTTTAGAGATATTTTTCACATAATTCACTTAGGATCTCCTCGGCAATTACAGGGAGAGCGGTTATGAGATATTTTTAGGGTATCGGTTAATGAGGGGTCCGATTTTGCGTAGTTTGAAGGAGCGGCTTTTAAACTAGTCCAACTCATGCTTGGTAATTCATTAACGAACGTCTGGATGAAAGTCGGAGGCAGAGAAATTAAGTAAATGTAGTTTGCAAAAAAAAAAAGTAGAAGAGAAACACATATTGGAAAGAGAAAAAAATTAAGTAAGTTATTAGTTCTTATAAGTATATATTTTAGAAGAGAAACACATATTGTAATATATGAAAATTGCTCAAAATCCATAGATTTGGGTATTTATAAAGACACTCAAAATTATATTACCGAATTTTTGGGAGGTTTTTGACCCAACCAAAATCAGTGCATCAAAAAAATTAACAAGCAAGGATTTTTAAAACACTTCATAAAGGGTCGGTTCAAAAATACCTCAAAATTTGTGAAAACACCATTACCAAGCAGACCCTTGGGGTCTGCTTTGATTAAGGGTTAATAGAGTTAAGTGAGAAAAAGTTAAGTGAAGGAAAATAAAACTGTTTTAAGGGTGGAGGGTTTTGAGAGAGGGTTATAGAGGGTTAAGTGAGAGTTTATTTTACCCTGTTTTGTCCATTTTTTAATCCCCTCCTCCCCCCAAAAAAAAAGTTAGAGGGTTAACGAGGGGGAGAGATTTTGTTTAAAAAGTCATAAATATTCCTCATTTGTTCTATAAAATATCATGATATTTTTCTCTATTTTTTTGTCTTCAACATGTTGCTCCGTACCTTCCTAATTTGTGAAATTTTTTGACAATTACTTAGTAAAATTTCAATCAAATTTAATTTTATGACGTACATAATAAGATTATTTTGGTAACTATCATATTCTTATTAATTCTTCTCTCCCTCAAAACATCCAATCCACGCAAGAGTTACTAAACATCCCCCACTTAACTTTTCTTCCAATCCAAAAAAAGTTCTATGCGTTGACTCTACTCCCCCTCACTTAACTCCTTTTCGTTTAACCCCACTTAACTCTACTTATTTTTCCCCCTCAATCCAAACAGACCCTTAGTGAAAGATGATAGAGTTATAGATAGGCTTTACATTTAGGGCCCGTTTGGTAAAATATATTTGGAGGTGAGATTTGGATTTTTATGAATTTGGAGAGAAATCTATGAAATCTATGGAATCCTCCCTCCCCCTCCCCCCCCCCCCCCCCCCCCCCCCCCCCCCCCCCCCCCACACACACACACACACAAACACAAACACACACACAAAAAAAAGTTAGAGGGTTAACGAGGGGGAGAGATTTTGTTTAAAAAGTCATAAATATCCCTTATTTGTTCTATAAAACATCATGATATTTTTCTCCATTTTTTTCTTATCTTCAACATGTTGCTCCGTACCTTCCTAATTTGTGAATTTTTTTTGACAATTACTTAATAAAATTCCAATCAAATTTAATTTTATGACGTACGTAATAAGATTATTTTGGTAACTATCATATACTTATTAATTCTTCTCTCCCTCAAAATATCCAATACACGCAAGAGTTATTAAACATCCCCCACTTAACTTTTCCTCCAATCCGAAAAAAGTTCTATCCGTTGACTCTACTCTGTAGGAACGAAATAGTAAAGCGTAATACTCTAGAGGGGGGGTGAATAGAGTTGGCAGCGGAATAATGCTAATTAAAAAATGTTAGTAGCACAATCACAGAATATTAATCACAACTGAAATAAAGTAAAGACAGAGTTAAGAGAGCAAACGCAAAGACAGCGATGTATACTGGTTTTTCTCTGTTGAGGACTAATCCAGTCGGTAGAACTCTTGCTACCAGTTGAATCCACTATTGGAAAAACCGCAAGTTTTCTTACGAAGTCGTTGCAACTTCTACAACGCGAGCTTTGATACGAAGAACTCGTCCAACTTCAAATGTGAAGAGGTATTCTTCAATCAAGCCTTCTGATTACAATCTCTCAGAAACTTCTAGACCGTACCGTACTGGCAAATCGACTAGAGGATTGTAACTGGCTTGGGATCTGAAATTGAAAGCTCTAGAAAACTCTTTGGAAGACTGAAAGCTTTAGATAGAGAGAAGATTGAAAGTGAATGAGTGAATTGAAATGATCGAAATCCTTCTCTATTTATAGGTGTTCCAAAGGCAAACTTCTAACAGAATTCAGGCAGAATTCGGGCAGAACTCTATGAGCAAATCTCGGTCAAATCCGCAACTGCAGGAGGACCAAGTAACAAGGATTTAAAATCACAACGGCCACCAACCGAACTCTGGCCGAACTCGGTCCGAGTTCTGTCAGGGTTAAGTCAGGGTTTAGTTAGGGTTTTTAAAAAGCTTTTTGGTGATTTTTGAAAACATTTTTGAAAACCTTTTTGTAAACCTTTTTGAGAGGTCATTTTAAAAATATTTTGAACTCATTTAAGGGTAGCCTAGTTGCCAGTACGACTCGGTGTACAACATATTCCTAGACTCAAATAAAATAAAAAATAGATTGCATAAGGAATTACAGACTCGAGTAGGCAAACAGATCTTCGGTCTTGAATTCAGTGGATAGCCATTCTTGATCATGTCCAAGAGTCCGAGATGTCCCGACTAGCTTCGTATATCCAGACAGAGTTTAATCAATTATTAAAATCAGGTTGACCATATGACCAATGGGCCAACAATCTCCCCCATTTTGTTAATTGACAAACTATGAATGATATAACATTAAGCTTGTTCAAAATATCAAAAAGTAGAATTGTTCAAATCCTGTATTTTGTTCAAATCCTGTATTATCTCAAAAAAATGTTAGATCTTTAATTTTTCTCCCCTTTGTCACTTAGCAAAATAATTGCAAAAGATAAAGCTCCCCCGCAATCAATGCATAAGTAACAAATAGTGAGAAAACTCAAAAAGAAATAAGGCATAAAACTAGAGAAAATATCACAGGCATATATTGTCTAAAAAAAATCATCACAGACATGTAATTTCACAGGCAGTCATAAAGAATGAAGCAATATAAGAAATAGTGCTATCATAGACTGAAAACTGAAACATAGTGCTGAAATAAACTGGAATGCCATAAACTGAGGCATAATAAACATGTCCATGAAAATAAAAGAGTACTGAAGCAAACTAGAAAGTGCTAATAATAATCAAAAAGTACTGATAATAACTTGGAATGTCGGAGCATTTCCAAGTGTACAATAAAATATCACTCAAAATCATATCGTCACATCTCCTCATCATCATCCTCATCATCATCATCAGCTCGACCAGCATGTCCTGAAGTACCAGCTCCAGAGGTACCAGCGCCAGAAGGATGAGGAGGGGCGCCAGCATAGAACTCACCAACAAAGTTACGAGGTGGAGCACGATCAGGACGGTACCAATCATAGGCGTTACCGGGCTGGAAGTAGGCATGAATAGCCTCATCCTCACAGCGGTAACCAGAGAAAGCTGGATCTCTAGGGATGGAACCGGCTGAATGACCAGTCTGGGCGAAACGAAGATCAGCTAAGGAATTTGCAAGCGCCTGATAACGGGTGACGTCGCGAAACTCACGCTCGCGAGCCATGTCCGTCATCGAGACGTGCAAAGCAGATAAATGCTGATGTATGCCCTCAAATGTCATGGCATACTGATGAGGTGGTGGAGGAGGTGCAGTAGAAGGAGCAGGAGGTGGAGCTGAAGCAGTCATGCTACGACGAGATAACTGAAGAAACTTGGGCTCAGGGTCCTGAGTACAAGTCGACAGATCGATATCGAAGCGCTGAAAGATGCGTGGAAGAATCATCGCGTAAGAGATATTTTTATCTCTTACACGGCAACGACCCATCATCTGAATCATGGTCTTAGGGGCAGAAAATGGAATCCCCTTAAGAATGTGCTACATGGCGGACAGCTCAAGAGAAGTCACATCATCCTTTGAAGTAGATTTTGGAAGGATAGTGGAATAGATGATGCAATGCAATTCATAGTTAAACAAGTTCAGGTTGTTAGCCTTGAACTTTCCAGAGCGTACTCTATCAGGTGCACAGAGTTCCGCTTTGAAACTGGCGAGTGTCGTGCCTTCGGAAAAATCAAACTCAGTGATGTCAACTAGCGGTTCATCTTCGTTAGGGATACCAATGATCTCCGCTAAGAGGTCATCATTGAAATTGATATCAATACCTCCAACATGAGTGCTCACATTAAAAGTGTTTAATATGAGATTGCAATAAAATAATCTAATGGCATTAGTTGCTATAGGGAAGCAAATTTTAACAAAAAGATGTAACCCTAATGCCTTAAAGAAATAACGATGATCAGGAAATACAGTCCATTTGACTGGAGCGCCTGTGCATATGGATCTCATGGAGAAGTCTCCATACCACAGTAGGGCTTGGTCTAGGGTTTGAAAGAAAAACCCGTCGAACGCACCATCGCTCGTTTGGACCGGCGAGAAGAGGGAATTCGTATGCGGATGCGAAGATGACCCTTCCTCACTAGGGTTCGTCTTCTTCCTCTTTGAAGGATTGAATTTGGGTGCCATTTGTGCAAATTGAAATAAAAATACACTAATTGAAAAGTGGACAAAGATGGAGTTGTACCTCTCGAAATCAAAGTATGTCGAAGAGAACGACGAACTCCGCACGAATCCAAATTTTGGATTGATTTCACCACTTGGATTGGAAGAAGGAGGGTGGTGAAAAGCTAGTGTTCGGGGCTCCTTCGCGGCTGCTGCTGCTGTTGTGATTAGTTTGGAAGCAATGAAGAAGAAGGGCTGCTCGAGTTCTGTATATATAACCTGACACCCTCAACCGAACTCGGGCCGAATTCGGTCAGAGCTCTGGCCGAATTCGCCTAGGGTTCTTTATAGTTGATTTTTGCCATTCTTTTTCATTGTCTCATTTCAAATATTTAATTCAAAGATTAGTCATTTCAACTTCAATTAACATAATTAATATTATTTTATAGATTAAATGTCGTTACACAGCGACTATTTCAGATTAGCTATAGGAGTACTGTCCCAGCTGGCGGAGGTTCACCGGTGAACTCTTAAGTACCGCTTCGCTTCAACCGTAGTTGTGGTGACAGACAGACTCTTTATTGGCTTGTCTCTAACACAGTTTTTGCATAATGATATATAATCATAAAACAAAATTAATTAATATTATTGACGTCCAAAATTCTTAATTCTCGACGTAAATAATTGAAACGATCTTCCGTTAGAGGTTTAGTGAAGATGTCAGCTAGTTGATTTTCAGTATCTATGTACACAAGGTTTATATCTCCATTTTGATGATGATCTCTAAGAAAGTGATGTCGAATCTCGATATGTTTAGTATGAGAGTGACATACTGGATTCTTAGTCAAATTAATAGTGCTCGTGTTATCACAGAAAATGGGAATATGTGTGTAAAATAAATCATAGTCTTCTAGGGTTTGTTTCATCCACAAAATCTGAGCACAACAACGTCCTGCGGCGATGTACTCAGCCTCTGTTGTTGATAGGGCTACAGAATTTTGCTTTTTACTAAACCATGAGACTAAAGCCTTGTCTAAGAAATGACATGTGCCACTGGTACTTTTTCTATCAACTTTACATCCAGCAAAATCTGCATCCGAATGACCAATAAGGTCGAAGGACTTAGTTTTGGGATACCACAAGCCAACAGAAGAAGTGCCCTTAAGGTATCGAAAGATACGCTTAACTGCGGACAAATGTGATTCCTTTGGGTTAGCTTGAAAACGTGCACACAGGCAAACACTAAACATTATATCTGGACGACTAGCAGTTAAATAAAGTAAACTACCAATCATACCTCGATACTTACGTGTGTCGACTGGCTTGCCTTGTTCATCTGAATCAAGCTTTGTTGAAGTTGCCATTGGAGTGCCAATAGGTTTGACATTGTCCAGATCAAACTTCTTTAGCAGGTCTTTTGTGTACTTGGCTTGATTTATAAATGTCCCATTATCAGTTTGTTTGATTTGCAATCTGAGAAAGAATTTCAGCTCTCCCATCATACTCATCTCAAACTCATTCTGCATATACTTAGAAAATTCTTGACACAGAGATTCATCAGTAGATCCAAATATAATATCATCAACATAGATTTGAATTAAAAGAAGTTTGCCATTAAAAGACTTAATAAACAGTGTAGTGTCAACCTTACCTTTTGAAAAATCGTTGTCAAGTAGAAAAGAGCTTAGACGATCATACCAAGCACGAGGGGCTTGTTTTAAACCGTATAAGGCTTTCTTCAACTTGAAAACATGATCAGGGTTTTTGAAATCCGTGAAACCTGGAGATTGTGCTACAAAAACTTCTTCTTTTATAAAACCATTTAAAAAAGCACTCTTGACATCCATTTGAAATAGTTTGAAATCATGAAAATATGCAAATGCACATAACATGCGAATGAATTTTAATCTCGCAACTGGGGCATAAGTCTCATCGTAGTCGATACATTCTTCTTGATTGTATCCTTGAGCTACGAGTCGAGCATTATTACGAGTTACTAAACCATTCTTATTTAGTTTATTTCGGAATACCCAACGGGTGCCAATGACCGGATGATCAATAGGCCTGGGAACAAGTTTCTAAACTTGATTCCGTTCAAATTGGTTCAATTCCTCTTGCATAGCATCTATCCAAAAACTATCACTACATGTTTCATCAATAGTTTTGGGTTCTAGCTGTGAAATAAAAGCAACACTAGAAACAATATCTCTGCTGGATGTACGAGTACTTACTCCTTTGGTAATATCACCAATTACCAAATCTTTTGGATGATCAGCTGTAAATTTCAACCTTTTCGGTAGATTCTGAAGGTAGCTGGTTCCTGGATCTTCTCTAGGAGGTTCAGCTAGTGCAGAGCTTGGTTAAGGATCAGCTGATGTTGAGCTTGATGCAGTCAGATCTTCATCACTGTCATCGATAGTCATTTGATTTAGTTCATCAAAAGTGACGTTGATTGACTCTTCGATGATCATGGTTCGTTTGTTGAAGACTCTGTATCCTTTGCTCTTGGCCGCATAACCTAAAAATATACCTTCATCGGCCTTTTCATCAAAATTTCCCAAATTGTCTTTTGTATTAAGAATAAAACATTTACAACCAAATAATCTAAAGTATGAAACAGATGGAATTCTATCAAACCATAACTCAAATGGAGTCTTCTTCGATTTGGGTCGAATTAGAACTCTATTGAGAACAAAGCAAGCTGTATTGACAGCTTCAGCCCAGAAATATTTGGGTAGACTAAACTGGTATAATATTACTCTGGCCATTTTGGTTAGAGTTCTGTTCTTACGTTCCACAACTCCATTTTATTGTGGAGTCCTAGGACAGGAGAACTCGTGTACAAAATCGTGTGTGTCACAAAATTGCTCAAAATCAGCATTCTCGAATTCGCCTCCATGATCACTTCTGATTCGAGTGATCATGTAACCTTTTTCATTCTGTACTTTCTTGCAAAAGGCGACAAATTCAGATAATGCATCATTCTTGCGTGTCAAGAAATATACCCACGTGTATCTAGAGAAATCATCTACAATTACGAAAGCATAAAGCTTACCTCCGAGACTAGCAACTCTGCTAGGACCAAATAAGTCCATATGAAGCAATTGTAGAGGTCTAGTAGTACATACTGCGTTTACTGACTTGAATGTGGATCTGGTAGCTTGTTCTTTTCACATTGGCTGCATACCGAATCCTTCTTGAATGTAATGTCCGGTAAACCGCGTACTAGCTTCTTTGTGGATAATCTTGAGATCGTATCCATATTAGCGTGACCGAGTCTCATATGCCACAGATGACTCTCATCACTCTTGGCCATTAAGCATCTACCTGAAATGTTAGTTTCTTCTAACAAATAGAAAACATATATATTGTCTTCCCTGATACCTTCAAAGATAGTACTACCAGTTGAGCTATCAACTATAGTACATTTGTCTTTGCCAAAGTTGATGCCATAACCATGATCAGCTAGATGACTTATGCTGAGTAGATTATGTTTCAACTCAGTAACCAGACAGACATCCTTAATCACAGGATAGGGAGACTTACCAACATCACCGATACCAATAATATACCCTTTCAAGTTATTACCGAAGGAGACATAGCCTTCCTTCTTTTTCTTCGACAGTGTTGCAAATAGGGTAGCGTCACCGGTCATATGCCGTGAGCAACCGTTGTCGAGGATCCATTTGCTTCTAGCATGTGAAGGGTGTTCCACCTACAAAACAGTTTGCAGATAAAACTTTTGGTACCCATTTCTTGTAGGGTCCTGAAATGTTAGCCTTTGGTATCCAAGCATAAACATTTAAATCAACAAGCTTTCTCATTCTACATGCAGATGAAATATGACCAATAAGGCCACAATAATGACATTGTGCATGTCGAGTGTTGATGTCAGATCCCTATTTTGGAAATAGGTATATGACTGTATTGATGTATTTTGAGGATTTTAATTTTGGGTATTCTTAAAATTTTATTATTGTTTATTTGGAATGTGAGTTTATCCTCATTATTATTCTTTTATTATTATTATTATTGTTATTATTATCCTACCTACCCTCCCCTTTACCTAACCCTAAACCCAATCCATGCTCTCACTCTTATTTCTCTCTTCCCCCCTCACTTTTCACTCAGCCGCCCCCCACCTTTAACTCACTCTCTTCTCTCTCCTCTCTTCTCTCCCTTGCTGGAGAAGCCAGTCCCCAGCCCCTCTCTCTCGAGCTCTCCTCCTCCTCCCTCTCGGTCATCTTCCACCACTGCCACCGCTATCAGCCTCCACCGCCACCATCACTGCTCCGACCACCACCATCATCATCGCCATCTCCTCCACCACTCACCACCGCCTGCACCACCTTCACCACCGCTATTATCGTCACCATCTCCTCCACCACCACTGCCCCCATGGCCTCCGGCGACCGCCACCCGCCACCACTACTGCTCCCATCACCACTTCCATCTCTCCCTCTCCCGCTGTTCCCGACGCCCGCCTCCGCCGCGGCCAGCCCCTCCGGCCACTTCCCGTCATCCGCAACCACCAGCGCCACCATCGTCTCCATCTCCCCCTTCTTCTTCCTGTTCTTGTCGTGGTGCGGATCACCGCCGTGAGCCACCCCCTCCGCCTGGCTGGGCCCCCATGGCCTCCGTCCGGCCAGCTTCGTCGCGACCAGCTCCTCCACCGTAGGCTGGAGCTCCTCCTGCTGCTGTCCTCCCTCCGCCGGAGCCGCCGCGACATGGCCAGCACCGGTGAGCTCCTCCGCCTTCCCCCTTTTTCCTTTTCTGGCGACTATCGTCACCGTCGAGCCTGGCTGGCTGCGCCAGCCTCGAGTGGCGGGTCGCCCTTGGGCCCCGCGCTGCTCGAGCAGTGTGTAGCCTTGGGAGTCGCGCTCTCCTCGGGCCGTGCGCACGCTTGACTTGCGTGTTCCCTCGTTTCCCGTGCTTCTCGGGATGTGTGCCTCGATTTGTGTGCTGTCCCAGTTTTCGTGCACCCTGATCCACGTGCTGCCTTGGGCAGCGGGACGCCTCGAGCCCCGCGCTGCCTCAGGCACCGTGCCATCTCGATTTGTGCACCGTTTCGATTTTCGTGTCTCGGCCTTTGTGCCTACCTCGTGACCCGTACTGCCTCGATTTACGTGTACGTACCGATTTGCATGTCGTATCGATTTGTGTGTCATATTATATCTTGTGTTGCCTCAGTTTGCGTGCATGTACCGATTTGCGTGCCGCCTCGTTTGTGTGCCGCATTGGACTCTGCACCTTTTCGATTTGTGTGCACACATCAATTTGTGTACCGCATCGATTTACGTGCTCCTTGGACCTTGGGTCGTCTCGATTTACGTGCACGTCTCGATTTACGTGCACGTTTATGTTTCTCGTTCGTCTCGATATTCGTGTTCTCTCGATTCTCGTACGCGTCTCGATATACGTGCAAGTCTCGATTTACGTCCCCATATCGGTCCGCTTGCCTCGGTTTCCGTACCAGATCCCTGCACTGCTTGCGGGACCCATACGGTATAGCCTTGTGCCACTCTTCGTGATTTTGTCATTATTTTATTATTTAATTCTAATAATTGTTTATTGTGTGTTCGGAGGATCTCGATTGGCGTGCTAGCTTGGATCGCGACTGCCGAAGACTTGCTTACCTTGCCGAGCCCTCTAGGCAAGTATCCCTTGCTCATCGACGGCTCTTGCCCTCTCTCCTGGATTTTATTTCATTTAATTAATTTGTACTTATAAATTTTATAACCATGATTAGTGTAGCCTAATAGTAGATCTGCCATGATGATAACTTAGCATAGCTTGGTCCGATACCGGGGTAGACCGTATCGGACAACTCGGATGGATCATCCACACCTCCGAGGACACGAGCACGACTCACATGTATGGATTGTCCCTGTATGCCCCGTGTCCGACTCGCGGTCGGGTAACGGCTTGGCGAACTATTCTTGTGGCTGTGATTGCGCTTGGGTTAGAATTACGAACATGTGTTGTGATGTGCCCTGCGAGGCGGTTATTTTATTATTATGCATGTTGGCTTGGCGCCCAGTACGCATTGTAGCGCTGCTGGAGGCCGGGACTTAGTGGTCTCGGGTTCGAGTGATTTCCAGTACGCATCGTAGTGCAACTGGAGGCCGAGACTTAGTGTTTTCGGCTATCGATTTGTTCCCAGTACGCATCGTAGTGCTGCTGGTAGCTGAGACTTAGTGTTCTCAGCCTGCGATTCTGCGATTCTGCGGCGGGTTGCGTCGAGTGGTTTTAGCCCCTATTTGTAGGGTGCTTCCATCCAGATTACAAAGGAGACTCTGCCGAATTTTTCCAGAATTCCTAGTTGGGAATTTGGTTCGAAGGATTAGGCAGAACCATTTCTTTGGTTTACTGGACTGGATTCATGCATGTTCATCTTGGTATAGTATACCTGATCCCATTGCTTGCTAGGTAGACTCCATACTAGATTAGTCGCCTAGCTCCTGACCTGTCTTGTCCGTCGAATAGCGTAAGGAGAGCGGTTCCACTCGGGAGACGGTCTGCAACCCTGGTCCTTGTTTGGTTTAAGGGTTGTGAATTTGCTCCAGAGCGGTCCATGTAATCCTTGCCACTTTCGGCGGCATTTATTACCAGACTCTTGTTCCCTGACCCTCCATCCTAGGAGTTATCCTAGTTCATTCAGATATAGCTGACAGTTGTCCTATGTATTGGGAGTTGTGACTTGTGGATATGACTGAGGATTAAGTATTATGGAGAGTAAGATCTCGGGATATTGACTTGGTGGATCTATGTGGGTTCTTGGATTTTGGTGATTTTGAATATTTCGTGGAACGAGGAGAATATCGAGGGTATTATTATATAATTTTTACTCGACTTCCCAAACGCCCAAAACCTGGTACCTTTGTGTATTCCGGTAGTTAGGGAACCTGGTTTGATTGCTATGTCTTGGTAGTTGAGGGGCTTGTTTTCTAGTGGCTTGTGATCATTGACTAGGAGGATTCTCGTGAGCCAGAGGGTCTAGCATTGCTTATAGTGATTAGCTTGGTATTTGGTTATTGACCTTCCTGACATGATATTGATTCCATCGTAGAGGGGTGACTCTTGCTAGATTGATCTGGTGGATGGACCGACTTGATGATTGAAGCTGTAGGCTCCCATATATGTTTGAGATGATATTGTGGTAGAGATTCTGATCTTGTACTTGACCTGATATCCATGCCACGATGTGGGCAGATGACTCCATGTGATTGATAGAATTGACCCCGACTTGACTTGACTACTTATATCCGATCCATGATTCCAGTTTACCCTTGAGGTACTGGCCTTGACCTTGCACTGTTGTGCTCCTTGTCTACTGGCATCTTGAGGTTCTACCTGATTTTATGGTACTGTAGTGCCATCCTGATATCCCAGCCATATCACACGATAACCTGGACCTGTCTTGATTCCTAATAGTGGCCCGTCGAGGCGCACTCCTGACTAGCACTCTGGACATGACGAGTAAACCTGACATATATATCTTGATTCCTGATAGTGGCCCGTCGAGGCGCACTCCTGACTAGTACTCTCGACATGACATGTTTACTCTTGATCGCTGTTGCGATAGCCCGTCCTGACTTGCTAAGTATAACCTTGTCTTGACACCGTGGTTGACTTTCCTGATTGTGCTTGTACAACTACCTGTCTCGTCTTGCATCATGTCTAGGACATGGATTCCTGGTTACCACGGTCAGGAATTCGTAATTAATTTGACTAGGCTAACAACTAGATGGATCAAGTAGCTCATATAGATCGAGGTATTCCGGCTACAGGCAATCCCGTTATCTGGGCGCTCATGTGGACTTGTAGCCTGCCGTCGAGTAGGGCACATTTCCAGCCCGCTGTCATGTGGGGCACCCCTCCAGCTTGCTATTAGGGTACATTTGTCTTCCGGGCGATGTACCCACTATATGTATTCGTCCTGGATAACCTGGATAGTCTGCAGGGCTTGTGGCTATAGGAATACCTCAACTGCATCTTGTTAGTAATTAGGCCTGTGATAACCCTAGTTAGCTAATAATAGCAAGCCGTAGGCATTGTGTGGCCGCTTGTCCTTCTGTATTGTTTGGCTTGTTGCCTGCTAGCCAGCTGATATTGATTTCCAGCTGGCAATGCAGGTGTTAGTGGATGCTAGGGAGATTGTGATTGTGTTAGCTTCACTATACTTGTGGATTGTTATCGTGCGTTGGTACCGCACGATCCCTTACCTTTATTTACTATTTTTAGATGTTATTCTGGTCTTATTTCATCCTGCTGGTTTTCTTCGCCCGTCCTTGAGCCTTCCTTTCTGGTACTTGCTGCGGTTGGCCTGACCAACCCTGGATTGTTCCCAGATTGTCTGAGACTGACCCGGTGGATCTTCCAGACTTGACTTGGAGGGTGTGCTTCAGTTCCAGACCATGCTAGGAACTGTGGGTAGGTATACTTGTCTATATTATTATTCTGTACTGTAGATTCCAGATTTTTATATGAGTATTTCCTGTTTTTCATATAATTATCTCTCTTGATGTTGTTTCATTGTGATTTGCCTGTGGACATGAGATCGGATTTAGGCCATAGATTGATTGCATGCTAGGATACCCAGCAAGACTTGACAGCCGTCATCGCCGTATAGCGTATTCGTACCTTATACGGTGTAGCTGGCCTACGTCCGTCCCCGTATTCTGGTACTGGGGCGTGACAGTTGAAAGCTGAGTGGTGTGCATGGTTGGTAGGTTTAGGTTTTCTAGTATAGAAGAAAGCATACCTATAATCTTGTTTGGGCTTAACCTTTTGGGGTATAGGTTTGATAGGGTTAGGTCTGACGGTGTTTGGCTTGGGAATGTTCCGATTTTTCGGTAAGTGACACGTGTTAGGGTAGGAAGCAGCAGGCTCAGGCTGTTTTCCTAACCTAATTTCCAATCTTTTGGAAGTGTCATACAACTTAGTATAATCAGAAGTGAGTGATTCCATTCTGATTTGTGCACATCGAAGACTTTTCTTCTCTATAGAAAGTTCTTCCTTGAGTTGGTCAATAATTTTGTCTTTCTCTTCAGATGACTTGGTAGTCTCGTGTAATAAGAGCTTTGATGAAGAAAGCTCACCAGACTCACTAACATTATTTCTAACCTCAGCTAGTAGGGTAAGTCTACCTATTTCACCTTTGTACTCTTTGAGTACCTTCTTAGAGGTCTGATACTTACTACGCAGTTTCCTGTAATCAGTCATCAGGTCACTAAAGGCATCTCCTAACTGCTCAAAGGTGAAGTCATCATAAGTATCAACTACAGGTTCAGTAGGTACCTGATTGGATGCCATAAAGCATACATTTGCAGCGTATTCTGATTGTTCGTCTTCTGAGTCGCTGGCTTCACTTTCATGCCATATGCTGGTGTTGGCATACTTTCGTGAGATGGATCTCTTCAGGTTCCCTTTTTCATACCTGTTGCTCTTCTTGCTTGATGATGAGTTTGTGGGACAATCCTTCTTCATGTGTCCCTTCTTCTTGCAACCATAGCAGACAACATCTTCTTGATACCAGTTGTTGCTATTGTTTTCTTTGACTCTCTTCTCATGTCTCATGAATCTTTTGAACTTCCTTGCTAGGAGTGCTTGATCTTCAGCGTCAGATCCACTGCTGTCTGAATCACCTTCAGCAGCTTTTCTGTGCTGAGCCTTGAAAGCGATCGTCTTCTCCTTTGGTGCAGGCTCTTCAAAATCTTGTAGCTCCAGTTCATGAGTGAGTAGCTTACCCATGAGTACTTCGAGTGTCATCGTAGTGAGGTCGTTTCCTTCAATAATAGCAGTAGCCTTTGGAATCCAGTTCTTGGTGAGAGCTCGCAGGAGTTTGCGAATCTTTTCATGGTTACTGTAATCTTTGCCTAAGAAGGACAAAGGATTTACAATATCCAAGAATCTCTCGAACATTTGTGTGACTATTTCGTTGGGCTTCATCTTGAACGCCTCGTACTCTTGAGTAAGTCTGCTAACTTTAGATTCTTTGACTTGAGTCGTACCTTCATGTGTGACTTCAAGTAGCTTCCACACTTCATTAGCCGTTGTGCAGATAGACACCCTGTTAAATTTAGTTCTGTCTAAAGCACAAAAAAGAGCATTAATGGCACGTGCGTCAAGACTGGCCCTTTTCTTTTCTTCCTCTGTATATCTGCTATGGGATTTTTCAACTAAAACTCCATCAACATTTATACGAGGTGGCTTTTGATAGCCATCAAGAATAATTGACCATAAATCAAAGTCAAGTGATTTCAAGAAGAAACTCATCCGTGTTTTCCAATAGGTATAGTTTGTACCATCAAACAGTAGGGGTCTGTTTGTGGCCTGGCCTTCACTTGTGAATTTTACAGTTGTCATGTGTTGTGTTGTGATCTATATAACAGTTAATTAAAATGAATAAATAATTGCACTGTTACCTTTGCTTTACCTGTAACACCCGCTCTGATACCAATTGTAGGAACGAAATAGTAAAGCGTAATACTCTAGAGGGGGGGGGGGGTGAATAGACTTGGCAGCAGAATAATGCTAATTAAAAAAATATTAGCTGCACAATCACAGAATATTAATCACAACTGAAATAAAGTAAAGACAGAGTTAAGAGAGCAAACGCAAAGACAGCGATGTATACTGGTTTCCCTCTGTTGAGGACTAATCCAGTCGGTAGAACTCTTGCTACCAGTTGAATCCACTATTGGAAAAACCGTAAGTTTTCTTACGAAGTCGTTGCAACTTCTACAACACGAGCTTTGATACGAAGAACTCGTCCAACTTCAAATGTGAAGAGGTATTCTTCAATCAAGCCTTCTGATTACAATCTCTCAGAAACTTTTAGACCGTACCGCACTGGCAAATCGACTAGAGGATTGTAACTGGCTTGGGATCTGAAATTGAAAGCTCTAGAAAACTCTTTGGAAGACTGAAAGCTTTAGATAGAGAGAAGATTGAAAGTGAATGAATGAATTGAAATGATCGAAATCCTTCTCTATTTATAGGTGTTCCAAAGGCAGACTTCTGACAGAATTCAGACAGAATTCGGACAGAACTCTATGAGCAAATCTCGGTCAAATTCGCAACTGCAAGAGGACCAAGTAACAAGGATTTAAAATCACAACGGCCACCAACCGAACTCTGGCCGAACTCTGGCCGAACTCGGTCCGAGTTCTGTCAGGGTTAAGTCAGGGTTTAGTTAGGGTTTTTAAAAAGCTTTTTGGTAATTTTTGAAAACCTTTTTAAAAACCTTTTTGTAAACCTTTTTGAGAGGTCATTTTAAAAATATTTTGAACTCATTTAAGGGTAGCCTATTTGCCAGTACGACTCGGTGTACAATATATTCCTAGACTCAAATAAAATAAAAAATACATTGCATAAGGAATTACAGACTCGAGTAGGCAAACAGATCTTCGGTCTTGAATTCAGTGGATAGCCATTCTTGATCATGTCCAAGAGTCCGAGATGTCCCGACTAGCTTCGTATGTCCAGACAGAGTTTAATCAATTATTAAAATCAGGTTGACCATATGACCAATGGGCCAACATACTCCCCCTCACTTAACTTCTTCTCGTTTAACCCCACTTAACTCTACTTATTTTTCCCCCTCAATCTAAGCAGACCCTTAGTGAAAGATGATAGAGTTATAGATAGGCTTTGCATTTTAGGGCCCGTTTGGTAAACCGTATTTGGAGGTGAGATTTGGATTTTTATGGATTTGGAGAGAAATCTATGAAATCCTATGTTTGGTTGGAGATGGATTTGGATATGAAAAGTATGACAAAATCCAAAACTTGGATTTTGGAGGAAAAATAATAATTATTCTTTAATAATTTTTTTAAAATGTTTATTATTTAATAATTTTGTTAAAAATTAGTAAATTAAAAATTAGTTATTCTCTAATAATTTCGTTAAAAATTAGTTAATTAATAAAAAAATAACTATTTTATTAGTATTATTAATTAATAAAAAAATACTATTATAATTAAAAAAAGTTAATTATTTAATTTTGTTATAATAGTAATTAATAATTTATTAGTATTATTATAATATTAATTAATAATTTGTTAATTAGTTAATAATCATAATTTACTAGTAATATTATATTATTATTATAATATTAATTAATAATTTATTAGCATTATTATAATATTAATTAATAATCATATCCTATGATTAGTATTATTAATTAAAAAATTAGTTAATTTTTTTATAATTATATTAATAATTTATTAGTATTACTATAATATTAATTAATAATTTGTTAAAAACTATTTTATTATAATCTTAATTGATAATATTTTAATCACAACTAGAATCATATTTTATAATAATTTAATTAATAATTTACTAATCATAATAATATTAATTTATAACTACTATTTTTAAAATATTTAATTTATAGTTACTTAATCGTTAATTATTAATTATTAATCAATAATTATAATTATTAATTGTTAATAAAATTATCAATTTTTAATTATTAATTATTAATCGTTAATTATAATTTATAGTTATTAATTATTAATTATTAATCGTTAATTATTAATCTTTAATTATTAATCGTTATTTATTTAAAAATTAACTAATCATTAATTATTAATTTTATAATTAATAATAACTAATCGTCAATTATTAATTACTAATCGTTAAATACTAATCGTTAATTATTAATTTTATAAATAATAATAACTATAATTAATCATAATTAATTAATAGCTTAATTATTGATCATGACTATAATTTAATTATTAATCATAAATCCAAATCCTATGTTTGGTTGGAGTTGGATTTGAATCTTGAAATCCATGATTTGGATTTGGAGGATTTCCAAATCCAAATCCAAATAGTGAAATCCGGTTACCAAACAAGTCCTTAATGAAAGAGAACATGTGAGGGGGTTGAGATTGGTGGTAGATATAAGTGATTTATGTGAAAAACATATCTAAGAAAATATATATTAATTACATATCTAAGAAAAATATATATTAATTATTCTTTTCTTGACCACAAGACCATCAAAATCACATTGAACTTTACCATAAATGCTTCAAGAAGATGCCCTAATGGATTCACAAGGGTATATTTCATTTTTGTTTCCAAAAGTCACTTAAATTGCACGCTAAATTTAATTCCTCTAATACCATATAGAGATAGAACTGGAATTTCGGTCAATCCTACATCAAAACAAATTATGTGACAATGCCTAATGGGATTTTTCGGGATATCGAAGGCAGAAATTATGTGACAATGCCTGCAACGGCTTGCTTGGTGTCTACAATTGTCGCATCTTCTTCATAGTAAACCCCACTATAAGAAAACTGAAAACTTACCATTCTCTTCGCTGTGAACAAAATATTGTTAGCCACACAATTATCTATGTATGAAAGTCACTAGCAACACATGCCATCCTAGACTATAGCTTAGTTAGACGACGATCCTTTGAACGCGGATAGCGGGCCCCACTGAAAGTTTTCGAATCACCCGTACATGTATGCCAACACAGCCATCCATGTTCCTCATATGCCTAATAGGTCCCAAGGCCTCCGATAACTGTTCGAGGGACTAAATCCTTTTGCATAATTTGCCAATGATAGTGCAAAACTATGAACTAGTTACTCAAACAAAATCTATAAGATAATAAAAAATTTGACATTTTCAGCGTTCTACTATCATTCAAACAATTAAAAACATATTTTGCATAAACATTGCATATTCATTAATTCAATCTCTATCTAGTACAATATGATAGCGTGCAAAATATAAGTAAGCATGTAACATTTCTTCGAATTCACAGTTCATGAAGTAACATGCAATTTTGTTCATCCTCTTATCTAGAAATTACTACAAATTCGGTATCATTGATTGAAGAGCAACAGGGTCAAGGAGAGAAGGTTTAAGGCACTCACAGTTGAAAATTGCATGAGAGAAAGAGGTCTTCAACTGTTAGCTCGTGTTGTCCCTACACGATCACCTGCTCGTACCAACAGAAGATCAATACTTTTCTCTTCTCTTTCCCCCAGAATTCGATACAAATGCAAAGTTCAAAGAACGCAAGCAATAAAATCTATCAAAAATATTCACAAAAATGATCGTGTACGTAGGCACGTAAATTTTTTGACTCTTTGCATATCTCTCTTTCTCTCCGCGACAAAAATCCATTTTCAACAGACTTACACCTCTTTTTTGTAGCTTGTAGAATTTGAAAGATAGAGGGGGATAGGAATTAGATTTGTCAAAGATTCTCTACTTACACTGCACATACCACATGTTAACTAGACACCAAAACCGCCTTTCCAATGGCCAAATACAACGGAAGTGATATTTGTTGGTGTTTTATTCTATGAGTTGTGTGTTCACAACACTCTATTGTTAAAAGATAGTCCCACATCGAAAAATCACACCAATATGTATCTCTATATATTACTTATGAAGGAATAGAGAGATGCACATGGGTTGAGGCCCAATGGAGGGTGCCATGTGGGAGGATTTTACATAGATGTGAGAATAAGAAACCAAATTTTGGCCAAATGAAAATAGATTTAAATCAATTGGAGCTAAGCCCCGAAGGGGCTTAGCGACTCGGACTCGGACTCGGACTCGGGCTCGGGCTCGGGCTCGGACTCGGGCTTGGGCTTGGGCTAATGGGCTTTTGAGGCTTATTGTGGCTTTTTGATGGCACTTTGCACTTAGCACGAGCGTACGGGTCGAGCTGGTCGAGCGGATCGAGTGGGCCGTTCAAATTATGTAACGTCCGCGGGTCTTGTGGGCTCAGATCCGGAAATGGCTCAGATCCAGAAAATCCGGATCTGGCATTAATCCAGGGCGTGCATTCAGAATTTGAAAAGCCCACCTCGTGCCTATAATATCAGCAGTATCTCCTCTCTCCAGGGTTACAGAAAATAATCAGAGAATTTCCAGAAAGAGAGAGAAGTGCTGCTGCTATTCCGAGGAGTCGTCGACATTTTTGGCCAGCGTTCTAAAGTTCTCTTCGAACTTGCTGGTTCCTGGAGGCTTGTCCGTAAGGCGGATATAGCTTTGAGCGCCGGTGATCTTTCAACCCAGCAGGCTTTCTTCTTCCTCTGTTGCCTTCGAGAATACCGTCGCTTCTCTTTAGAAGTTATACGGTTCTGTTGCCTTCGAGAAATATTACGAAATAATCTTTTTAGATTCTCGTAATACAACATCACCTTCTTTAGGGTGTTGTTGCTGGAAACATTGTCTTTACAATAGTTTCAGAAATCGTGTTTTTCTATCGATTTTTCGCCAAGGGACTAACAATCTCAAAGCTATATCGAAAAGATAGATAACTCACGTGCATCGCTCGTCAATACCGACTTTAACAAGTTGGAGAAATTTGACGGCGAATATTTCCAAATCTGGAAACGGAAAGTAACATTAAACATTCAACTCGTGGAAGTTGATCACGTGCTGAATGAGGAAGAACCGGTCGTTCCAACAACCGGAACCGCAGAAGTTATTGCCGCTGCTAAGTCCAAGCAGGCAAAATGGATTAGAGAAAACAGTATCTGTAAACTGTTGATTCTCAATAGCATGGAAGACTCTGTGGCAGAGTCTTATTCCAAGAAGAATTCTGCCAAAGAGATTTGGGACTCCTTGGGGAAATTGTACGAAGATGACGAGAATCGGTCTAAGATCTTCTTGGTTGAAAGATACCACAAGTGGACCTTCGAAGATGAGAAGGCTATGCTGCCCCAAGTAAAAGAGTTTCTGAAGCTGCGCCAAAAATTAGATGACGAGAAGATGCCTCTTGTCGACAAGTTTGTCGTTGGAGGAATCGTCTCTAAACTTCCTGCGGGGTGGAGCAACTTCTATGTAAGGATGCACCGCAAGAAGCTGGACATATGTATGGAAGATCTCCTGCAAGAGATCCATGTTGAGGACGAGATGCGCTCTCAACAGAAGATGGATTCTCTGTCCAAACAACTGGCGAAAGCAAATCTGGTCCAAACCAGAGAGTACAAGGGGAAGCAGGCGTCTTCTCCTCATAAGAAGAAGAAGGACTTCACTAGTCTGAAAGTGAAGAGTCCTTCATTCAAGAATCAGAAATCCAAGTCCCATGTGACTTGTTTCAAATGTGGCAAGAAGGGCCACTACAAAAGTGACTGCAAGGAACCAGAAAAAGGTGAGCCTAGTAAGGTTTCTTTGGTTACTAATCTGGTTGCAATGATAGCACAGGTTGCAAATGTGGGAGTTGACTCGGACTGGTGGATAGACACTGGTGCGACATGTCATGTCTGCTCAGACAAGGAATGGTTCGAGTCATATGAGCCAACTTCCGAGAAAGTCTTAATGGCAAACCAGGCACAAGCTGAAGTACTGGAGATCGGGACGGTGGAGCTGAAACTCACATCGGGGAACACTTTGACACTTCAAGGAGTGAAGCATGTTCCTGCAATTGCTAAGAACCTGATCTCTGGGAGCCTGCTTTGTAACGCAGGCTTGAGGATGGACATCAATGCTGGCTAGATGGTGATGTCCAAGAAGGGTACATTCTTCGAAAAAGCTTTCCAAACTGAAGGAATGTACAAAATTCAGCTTGTTGTAACCCAGAAAAATGATATTAATGCTATTTCTACTTTGAACTATTCTTTTGAGTTGTGGCATAATAGGCTAGGACATGTTCATTGTAAAAGAATTAACAAAATGTCTAGCCTAGGACTTATCTCCAAGTGTGGGGGTAAGGTAGAGAAATGTGAAGTGTGTGCTCAGACGAAGATCACAAGGAAACCCTTTCATAGGGTCCATCGAAGCACAGATCTTCTGGAGTTGGTTCACTCAGATATCTGTGATTTCAAGCAATTCTCTACAAAAGCCGGGATGAAGTATTTTATTACTTTCATCGACGACTTCTCAAAGTATGCTTTTGTCTACTTGCTCAAGTCTAAAGACGAAGCATTCGAGAAGTTCAAAGAGTTCAGGGCCGAGGCTGAACGGCAAACTGGACAACAACTCAAAAGGCTAAGGAGTGATCGAGGCGGGGAGTATCGGTCTCATAATTTCTCATCATTCTGTAAAGAACATGGAATCATAAATGAGACGACGGCTCCGTACTCTCCTCAATCCAACGGAGTAGCAGAAAGGAAGAACATAACGTTGACAGAGATGATGAACTCTATGCTGTTGACTGCGGGTCTTCCAAAGTGCTTCTGGGGAGAAGCTGCATTAACGGCTACTTTCATTCTCAATAGAGTACCGTATGCAACTTCGGATATAACCCCTCATGAACTCTGGTTCAAAGTCAGACCTAACTTGAATGTCATTCGAGTGTGGGGGTGTCTGACTTATGTGAAGCTCCCAGATCTGAAGATTCAGAAGCTGGGGACTAGGACTACTAAGGCTATCTTCTTGGGTTATGCCGAGAAGAGTGACGCTCGGAGATTCCTTGATATAGAATCAAATCATATCATTGAATCTCGCGATGCTGAATATTTTGAAGACAAGTTTGCAAGGCACAAAAATATTATTCTCGCGGATCTTTCGGAGAATGATGAGAGTGCAAAGCAGACAGAAGTCCTTATCGAACCAGTAGTCCAAGAAGAAGCTATTGTCGAAGAGACACCAGTTGAACCAGAACTCGCTGAGCCGTCAACTAAGCGAGTAAGGAGGCCGAAAGACTTCGGAGATGACTTCGTCACCTATCATGTGGAAGCAGATCCGCTTACCTATGATGAGGCGATGAAGACCAGAGATGCTGTATTCTGGAAGGAGGCGATAGACAACGAGATTGACTCAATCACCTCCAATAACACATGGGTGTTAGTTGACCTGCCAGAAGGAGCAAGACCCATCGGATGCAAATGGATCTTCAAGAAGAAGATGAAAGCAGATGGAACCATTGACAAGTTCAAGGCCAGGCTAGTGGCCAAGGGGTTTGCTCAGAAGCAGGAAATCGACTACTTTGACACTTATGCTCCAGTAGCTCGGATGACAACCATCAGATTGTTAATTGCTCTAGCAGCAATACACAAGCTGGTGATACATCAGATGGATGTGAAAACGGCATTCCTTAATGGCGAGCTGACCGAAGAGATCTACATGCAACAACCAGAAGGTTTTATCGTCAGAGGTCTGGAAGACAAAGTCTGCAAGTTGATGAAGTCTCTGTATGGCTTGAAACAAGCTCCCAAAATGTGGCATGAGAAGTTTGACAAGGTTATAGGGTCAAATGGCTACAGGGTCAGTAAAACAGACAAGTGTGTCTATACGAAGTTTGCTGACGGAAGAGGAGTTATCGTTTGTCTTTACGTGGACGATATGCTAATCCTAGGTACGGATTTAGACTGCGTCACAGAGATAAAGAAATTCCTCTCGACCAAGTTCAGTATGAAGGACTTGGGGGATGCCGACGTAATCTTGGGGCTCAAGATCATCCGGACAGGTACTGGAATAGCGCTGTCACAATCTTATTATATTGAGAAGATGCTCACTCGCTACGGGTATCAAGATCTTTCTATAATTGATACACCGTACCGGAGTGATCAGAAGCTGGAGCCAAATTCGAGGGAAAGCGTCAGGCAGTTGGAGTACGCTAGCGTCATCGGAAGCTTGATGTACGCTACTACTGCCACAAGGCCTGACATAGCATTTGCGGTGGGAATACTGAGTCGGTTCACTAGCAACCCAGGCGTTGAACACTGGAACGCTGTGAAGCGTGTTATGAGATATCTAAAAAAGACTCAGACATTTGCACTATACTATAGCGGAGATCCGTCAGTAGTGGAAGGCTTCAGTGATGCTAGCTGGTGTTCAGAGGTGGAGAGCGAGTATTCGACAGGTGGATTCATATTCGCTTTGGGCGGAGCTGCTATATCGTGGAAATCGAAGAAGCAGACAATGTTATCTCGCTCCTCCATGGAATCTGAATTCTTTGCATTGGATGCTGCTGCAGATGAAGCAGAGTGGCTTCGGGAGCTCATGTATGATCTTCCAGTGGTTGGAGCTCAGATACCGCCAATCCCGATATACTGTGACAACCAGGCGGCAGCAGCAGTAGCATCAAATGAACTCTTTAACGGAAAGAAGAGGACTGTACGGTTAAAGCACAGAGCAGTGAACGATCTCATCAAACGAGGAGTCATTGCAGTGATCGATGTTCGGAGTCAGGAGAACCTGGCGGATCCGTTCACGAAAGGCCTCAAACGACAGCTGGTCGAGGACACAGCAAGGAAGATGGGTTTGAAGGCATTCTAATATTGTGTCATTATAATCCTATCAATAAATTTTATGTTATTGGTTCAAAGAGAAATCTACCAGATATCTAATTTTTTGATTCAAAGGAGGACTATTGACTGGAAAAATATTAGTTAACAGTGGGTACTTGTTCTGCGGAACATGTAAAGGTTTCGGACCCAGAACCACTGTTGTCTACTATGAATTTTCTACGGAAAATTGATCCTGTGGAAAGGATGGCATAATGCCTTAATGAGTTCTGTCACGACCCGATCCCAACTATTTGGGTCTAGTCGGATCATGCCCAGCCTGCACCGTTGTTGAGACGGCGGCAGTAAGCTGTTCAGTAGCAGGTAACCATACAACAACACAGATACATTTGTCACAACTATTCTATTCGGAATTAAAATTCAGTTAATAAAATATTCAAAATACAACTGGAAATGGATATGCAGAAATAAATACAAACTCCAAAACAAAAATGCTGGAAAAGAAACTATCTAAGCATCTGGTTCAGTTGTTCCAGGTTCAGCGTCCCCCGGAGAAGGCTCCGGTACCGTCGCAGGGAAGAGAACCGAGTCAAAATAGCTATTAAAGAATAGCTCGCCATCCTCAGTGTTACCTAAAATGTTGTCTCCAGTCAGGAGGGAGCAAGAACGAAATATGCATCTCATAATTTAAGTAGTAATTGAAAAGTGCAGGGTAAACAGTTTGAAATAGTATTTTCAGCAGTTTAAAAACAGTTCAGTGTGATTTGAATATGTAAACGTCTATGACCGGCTTGGGTTGATCAGTAGTATCCTAGCGATACGATATGGCTTATCCCCGTGTGTGAGAGGGGTAAGCTAACACAGTCAGTTCAGTAGGGGCTTTGGTCATAAACGTTTACACTATTCCCCCAGTCCCAGATTCAGTAACAGTAACAGTCGGTAAAGTTCCGTGCCAGCAGTGTGGTTTAACATGCATCTTAACTTTACTAAATAAAATACAGGAATACACAAATCGTAACTTGCCTTGTATTAGATTGACTGGAAGGACGAGTCGGTACCGAGGAGGAACGTCGGTTGTAACTTCGAGTTCCTACAGTTGAGAACTCGACTTAGATTCCTGAATAACCAGACTAAAAGTGCTAGTTGCAATCTCTGGTAGTAAGTCCTAGTCATGTTTTAAGTTGTATTTATTACAGCTAACGATTACGTCGCAACTACGTGCGTTGGTTAGGCCGGTTAATTGGTTTATTTGGAAAAATCCCGAATATCAAATACAATTTGGAAAATCGCAAGAATCAATTATGATTTGGAAAACTTTGTGTTTTGTAATATTAAAATACAATTTCTTTTTAGTGATAAACTGTGAATTAACATTATTTTATTCATTTTAGCTAACTTCGTAATTAAACCGTAAATTACGTCCTAAACTACGAATATGCAATCAATCCTAAATCCACCCAAATCACATCCACCAGAAAAAGAAAAGAAAATAACTACGCTACACAACTACATGGGCACAGCTACTGGTCCTAGGGTGGGCTTATGCCCGGTACAATTTTCTTTTACATAAATAAGAAAATGACTGAAATTAAATAATTAAAATGCGGAAATTAAAAGACTATAATAATTAGCCTAAAAATAAAATAATTAAAATAAGCTAGGAGTCTCAGACTCGGTCCATTCCTCAAATTCGGTTTATGCCTCAACGTCCGGTCGGACCGGTGCGTTTGCATTTCGCCGGGGCCCACAGACCGGTACGGTCGTCGCCCAAAAATTGGTTTTAGAAATCATTTTCGAAAGCCGGTTTTGAAATTAATAAGAATATAATTTTTCAAAAATTTGGGCAGCACTTCCTCTATTCCGGGATAAACCCAAAACTGGGAAGCGCGCCAACAAACACCTGCAAAATGTCCCAAACCAGGGAAAACCCATTTCCAACCAAAATAGTCCACAGAAAATATCCACCAAAATAATTCCAACATCACAGAAAATAATTCCAATCCACCGAATAATTCCCGAAAAATCCGGGAATCCAATATCAACTAATTCACGCCAACCCAGCAAATAAAACACAGGCAATCAAACTAACACAGCTAATCGAAATGTAAAACGCAGCTATCCGGATTCCCAGGAGGGAACCGGGGGACCGATTTATCATCATAGACTCGACACGGGAGGGACGAACTACTCTGATTATCAAGAAGTTACCGAGGGGCTCGATGACGGAGTCCGAAGGGTGGCCTCGGACTCGGGACGCGCCATCATGGACTCGAGAGTCCCCAGACAGCGTTACGATGCGCTGCGAAAGCCACCGACAGCGGGAAAACGGCCGAGATCGACGGGAGGCGGATCCACGGGCGACGAGGGGCGATGGACCGGGCACGAGACCGGTCGGGGGTCCGACGGGAGGCCGCTGGGGTACGCGCGGTGGGGCTGTCTCCGGCGGGGCAGCGACTGCGGGGTCGGGGACCCGCGAGGTCGCCGGGAGGCGCTCAGCCTAGGTCGACCGAGAGGGGTTGCGGACCGGCGTGGTCGGACACGGCCGGCAGGGAAGGGCGCGGCCCACTGGGTTGCTGGAGAGGTCGCGCGCTGGAGGCCGCGGTCGCCAGAGCTCGGGGAGCTCGCGGATCGGAGCGCGGGGGCGGTAGGCCGGGGCTGGCCGCGCGGGAAGGCGGCGGCGGCGGCCTCGGAGGTTGGCGGAGAGAGGAGGCCCGCGCGCGCCGGAGTAGGTCGAGGGGCGGTCGGCCGACGTCGGCTTCGCCGGACGGGGAACGGTCGGCTAGGGCTAGGGCTAGGAGGGTTTGGATTGGGTGGGGGATGGGTTCTCCAGAGAAATGGGGAGAGAGAGAGAGAGAGAGTTGGTTTAAGAGTTAAAGAGAGGAAAGGAGTTGGTCTCCTCTGTGAGAGGAGTGGAAAGAAAAAAGGAATAAAAGTAGGGAAAGTGGGGTGTACGGGGAGAGTGGGTTGTTGTAAATGCGTGGAGGAGCAAAAGCCAGGGGGAACTGATTTCCCAAATCTCAAGTGTTGGTCCTACGGGACCAGACCAAGTATATATATATATATTTTTATTATACTAAGTCCAAAATAATTTGATTTAAGAAATGGAAAAGATTGGGCTCAGGCTTGGGTCTGGGCTCGGACTCGGGTCTGGGTCCGAAAACAAAATCCATGTTATTAATAAGTTTCGAAATCATTTGCACTCAACAGAATTTAATAATAATAATAATAATTTTAGAAGTACTAATATTAATAATACTAAAATTACTATTTAATAGTTACACAAAATATGGGTTTTACAATCTTCCCTCCTTAGAAAATTTCGTCCTCGAAATTAAAGTAAGGTAGGAAAGACAAACATGTACGGGTACTGCGCCCGTAACTCAGGTCCAACCATAAGAATTTCCAAGGCAGTCGTGGATGAGACGATTTAGGGACAAGTTTTATGATATCATCCACGCAGAAAAAAAACAAAAGCGAACCAAAGTACACGAGGTTGATCAGACCATCATGCACCGGTCCTGATTAGACAATATATTAGTGGGTGCACCCAATAAAATATCGTCATGATCAAGCTTGATAAAGTGATAGCTTGCAAAACTAGGCTAACTTCGTCAGCATCAGTCAAGTTTAGAACGAAAAGATGAGAAAATAGGTGATGGCTCGAATTCTGATCTTCTTCTTACCTCTGACTAGGCTTGCAACTGATTTCTCTGGCACTGAAAGGTTAAGTCCAAACTTGAGCTCTGAATTATCCAAATTGTGACTCGAATCCGAAATGTTGCATCTGAGCTGTGACGTAGAAGACGTTGCACACTCTCAAGATTAGCTGGTAGAGCTAACTGGTATGCCACTTCCAACACGTCTTAAACTTCAAATGACCTGATGTATCTGGCCTCAACTTCCGGGTCCGTCAAAACTGATTGTTCCTCTGGTAGGAAAACTTCACCAAATGCAATTTGGTCTTCCCAAGACCTACCAAATTCCGAGACGCAACAAAACGTCTTCAAGCGTCTGGATTGACCTATCTGATCGCTTGTTCCGCGGTACTCCATGAATCCGGTAGATGTGCTTCCCGTATAATGCTGCCCACTTCTTAGTGGATAAACCAACTTGAAGGAGATTAAAGTGTGCTGACTAAGTCAGTCGGTCTATTATAATCCAATTGGTGCCCTTCCCTCCTTAGGAACAAGGCAATCCTTACTCAAGGTCATTTGTTATATACTCCTACTTCCACTCCAAATTGTCCAGTGGCTCCAACGAACTTGTTGTCCTCTTGCTAAATTCCTCATGTTGACAAATTCACATCTAATCCCATACCTGGAATTGTCCTTCTTTATTCCATAGCACCAATCAATGGAGGCTTATTCCGACACGTCTTATTATCTCCTGAATTTATGGAATACTGCAACTGGTGCATTTCTTTCATCAACTCGTTCCTCTGTTTGTCAGCCGATACGTAAAGTCTCGTACCATTCTTCAGAGTTCCAATGATGATTAATTTAGAAACCCTCAAGTGTTCCTGCCAACACTTGATCTCTAAGCCTGCAAAGTGCCTCGTTTGGAAACTACGTTCTCTTGACTTTTATCCCTCAGCCTCGAACTTCATCAATACTGAATCGTCATCCAGCTTCGTCCTTCTATCTCCAGGTAGTATAACCTCCAGTCCAAATTTCTCGATGTCTTCTAGCAGGTGCTAGTCCTCAGTTAAGAACTTCGCCATCAGTATCGACCACGTGCATCAACAACCACATTAGCCTTACCTGAATGGTACTGCAGGTTGATGTCATAATCCTTCCTCTGCTTCAGCCATCTTCTTAGTCTAACATTCAGCTCTTTCTGAGTGAAGACATATTTCAGACTCCTGTAGTCCGTATATATTTCACTCCCTTTCCATAAAAATTCATGCTTCAAAGCTTCAAAGTAAAGATAATTGCAGCAATTCAAATTAGGCGTTGGACGATTCCTCTCATGAGTCTGTAGTTGCATACACGTGTAAGCAATTACTTTCCCATGTTGTTGAAGAACGCAACCCAGTCCTTTTCCAGAGGAATTACTGTAAATTGAGAACCCACCGGTTCCTGCGGGTAGCGCAAGGATTGGTGTAGTGGTAAGTCTCTTCTTCAGCTCCTCAATGCCGACTGGCAAACTTCTCGTTCAGATGAACTCTTCATTCTTCCAAGTGAGCTTCGTCGTCGGCTCTGCAATCTTGGCGAAATCCTTCACGAATTTCTGATAGTAGCCGGCCAAGTTCAAGAATCTTTCGATTAAACTTGGGGTATACCACTCTTCAACAACAGCTATCTTCCATCGAAATTTCTTCTCTTGACAACATGGCCAAAAGTCCACATTGTCAAAAATCCTCGTTCAGATAACTTACCATAAAACTTCTTTCCTTCAAAGTTTCCAAAACTTCCTCAGGTGTTCTTCATGCTCTTCTTCAGTCTTCAAATATATCAAAAGGTATCTATGGAGAAGATAAACTGATTCAAATACTCATGAAAATCTCTGTTCATGAGATTCATGAACACAGCAGAAGCATTTGTCAGTCTAACGTCCTAACCAAAGAAAAACTACCCATACTTGGTGTTTGAACGCCGTCTTGGAAATGTCCTCTTTCCTGACATTGACTTGATGGTAGTCAAATCTTAAGTCAAACTTCAAGACACCCTAACTCCACATAACCAGGTCAATCAGATCCTCGATCCGGACAGAAAGTACTTGTTCTTTAGTGTCTGGAAATCGATGCACATCCGTTGTTCCATCCTTCTCGGACATAAACAAGATAGGTACTCTCTAAGGTAAAGTTCCACTCTGAATAAATCCTAGAGACTTCCTTGATCTGGTCCTTCACCTTCTTGGCCACCTTCGGGTTGACTCTGTAACATCCTTTAGAGTTTAGGGAAAGAGCCAGGGGCTAAATCAAGGGTGAAACCTATGTCTAGATCTGGGATAATCCAGGGAGACTATCAGGGAAAACATCTGCCATGAGGGTGTAACTAAAAACTTCTATTCATGTGGAGACTTACAGCAAAAGCTCTTATATTGATCTAAGGACATCCTGTTACAACTTCCAAAAGATGATGCTATTCAGCGGTTCTAGGTACTATTCTTCATGGTTCTGGCTCTTGCATGAGCAGTCTCCAACTGCTTCATCTTCTATGAACCTCGAGTCTGTATCATGCCTTGTTGTGAGGGACAGGGTCTGCTGGATAGGAAGAGGGTCCCTAGGTTGTGGCCTAACAGGTGTTGCTGGAATATGAGCTCTGGTTTGATAGACAGATATGGGCAGTCCTTTACCCGATGTTCAGCAGATCCACATGCCAAACATTGTCCTAATCTCTTGCGACAACTAACGGCCTGATGACCAGGCCTCTTGCATTAGTTACAAGCCCATAGCTTCTTACTGCAAGACTGCCGGAAAGTAGAGTACTCGATGGGACCCAATATCTTCTAGATTCAGGGGTATCCTTCCTAGGACAAAAGTTCTGCTCTAACTGGTTGGGAATAACTAAGGCTACATCATGACGTTCTTCATGTCTTCTCTCGTGATATTCTTCTGCTCCTGCTGGACTTCATCTTGAGCTTTCTGGATCTCCAGGGTTTCTTGAGATAGGACAACCATTTGAAAGATGATTGCTGGTACTGGTGGAGCAACAAAATGAATAATCCACCAGGGAAATGCAATTCAATTGGAGATGAGGTAGGAGTCGCCAGTGTAGGAAAAACTTCACTGGATGCATTATGCGGACAGTCAAACAGCCGCGAGGGAAAGGACCCTGGGCTTGGTTGAGGGGATGGGGTATGATCCGGAGATAACACCTCATCGCCAACATGATTTGGTCAGCGGTCATTCTATGGAAGGTTTAGGACGCACACATAAGCAAGGTAGCCTACCGGTCTATAATCAAGCAAAAATATTTATTTATATATAAATCGGACCTATGTCGTGACAAATCGATGTTCTAGTGTTCTAATTGTTTCTAGATAGGTTTTCCTAAATTGTTGTTGTTGCGACCTGCATGGGCCACCACTGAAAACATGTCACGACCCGATCCCAACTATTTGGGTCTAGTCGGATCATGCCCAGCCTGCACCGTTGTTGAGACGGCGGCAGTAAGCTGTTCAGTAGCAGGTAACCATACAACAACACAGATACATTTGTCACAACTATTCTATTCGGAATTAAAATTCAGTTAATAAAATATTCAAAATACAACTGGAAATGGATATGCAGAAATAAATACAAACTCCAAAACAAAAATGCTGGAAAAGAAACTATCTAAGCATCTGGTTCAGTTGTTCCAGGTTCAGCGTCCCCCGGAGAAGGCTCCGGTACCGTCGCAGGGAAGAGAACCGAGTCAAAATAGCTATTAAAGAATAGCTCGCCATCCTCAGTGTTACCTAAAATGTTGTCTCCAGTCAGGAGGGAGCAAGAACGAAATATGCATCTCATAATTTAAGTAGTAATTGAAAAGTGCAGGGTAAACAGTTTGAAATAGTATTTTCAGCAGTTTAAAAACAGTTCAGTGTGATTTGAATATGTAAACGTCTATGACCGGCTTGGGTTGATCAGTAGTATCCTAGCGATACGATATGGCTTATCCCCGTGTGTGAGAGGGGTAAGCTAACACAGTCAGTTCAGTAGGGGCTTTGGTCATAAACGTTTACACTATTCCCCCAGTCCCAGATTCAGTAACAGTAACAGTCGGTAAAGTTCCGTGCCAGCAGTGTGGTTTAACATGCATCTTAACTTTACTAAATAAAATACAGGAATACACAAATCGTAACTTGCCTTGTATTAGATTGACTGGAAGGACGAGTCGGTACCGAGGAGGAACGTCGGTTGTAACTTCGAGTTCCTACAGTTGAGAACTCGACTTAGATTCCTGAATAACCAGACTAAAAGTGCTAGTTGCAATCTCTGGTAGTAAGTCCTAGTCATGTTTTAAGTTGTATTTATTACAGCTAACGATTACGTCGCAACTACGTGCGTTGGTTAGGCCGGTTAATTGGTTTATTTGGAAAAATCCCGAATATCAAATACAATTTGGAAAATCGCAAGAATCAATTATGATTTGGAAAACTTTGTGTTTTGTAATATTAAAATACAATTTCTTTTTAGTGATAAACTGTGAATTAACATTATTTTATTCATTTTAGCTAACTTCGTAATTAAACCGTAAATTACGTCCTAAACTACGAATATGCAATCAATCCTAAATCCACCCAAATCACATCCACCAGAAAAAGAAAAGAAAATAACTACGCTACACAACTACATGGGCACAGCTACTGGTCCTAGGGTGGGCTTATGCCCGGTACAATTTTCTTTTACATAAATAAGAAAATGACTGAAATTAAATAATTAAAATGCGGAAATTAAAAGACTATAATAATTAGCCTAAAAATAAAATAATTAAAATAAGCTAGGAGTCTCAGACTCGGTCCATTCCTCAAATTCGGTTTATGCCTCAACGTCCGGTCGGACCGGTGCGTTTGCATTTCGCCGGGGCCCACAGACCGGTACGGTCGTCGCCCAAAAATTGGTTTTAGAAATCATTTTCGAAAGCCGGTTTTGAAATTAATAAGAATATAATTTTTCAAAAATTTGGGCAGCACTTCCTCTATTCCGGGATAAACCCAAAACTGGGAAGCGCGCCAACAAACACCTGCAAAATGTCCCAAACCAGGGAAAACCCATTTCCAACCAAAATAGTCCACAGAAAATATCCACCAAAATAATTCCAACATCACAGAAAATAATTCCAATCCACCGAATAATTCCCGAAAAATCCGGGAATCCAATATCAACTAATTCACGCCAACCCAGCAAATAAAACACAGGCAATCAAACTAACACAGCTAATCGAAATGTAAAACGCAGCTATCCGGATTCCCAGGAGGGAACCGGGGGACCGATTTATCATCATAGACTCGACACGGGAGGGACGAACTACTCTGATTATCAAGAAGTTACCGAGGGGCTCGATGACGGAGTCCGAAGGGTGGCCTCGGACTCGGGACGCGCCATCATGGACTCGAGAGTCCCCAGACAGCGTTACGATGCGCTGCGAAAGCCACCGACAGCGGGAAAACGGCCGAGATCGACGGGAGGCGGATCCACGGGCGACGAGGGGCGATGGACCGGGCACGAGACCGGTCGGGGGTCCGACGGGAGGCCGCTGGGGTACGCGCGGTGGGGCTGTCTCCGGCGGGGCAGCGACTGCGGGGTCGGGGACCCGCGAGGTCGCCGGGAGGCGCTCAGCCTAGGTCGACCGAGAGGGGTTGCGGACCGGCGTGGTCGGACACGGCCGGCAGGGAAGGGCGCGGCCCACTGGGTTGCTGGAGAGGTCGCGCGCTGGAGGCCGCGGTCGCCAGAGCTCGGGGAGCTCGCGGATCGGAGCGCGGGGGCGGTAGGCCGGGGCTGGCCGCGCGGGAAGGCGGCGGCGGCGGCCTCGGAGGTTGGCGGAGAGAGGAGGCCCGCGCGCGCCGGAGTAGGTCGAGGGGCGGTCGGCCGACGTCGGCTTCGCCGGACGGGGAACGGTCGGCTAGGGCTAGGGCTAGGAGGGTTTGGATTGGGTGGGGGATGGGTTCTCCAGAGAAATGGGGAGAGAGAGAGAGAGAGAGTTGGTTTAAGAGTTAAAGAGAGGAAAGGAGTTGGTCTCCTCTGTGAGAGGAGTGGAAAGAAAAAAGGAATAAAAGTAGGGAAAGTGGGGTGTACGGGGAGAGTGGGTTGTTGTAAATGCGTGGAGGAGCAAAAGCCAGGGGGAACTGATTTCCCAAATCTCAAGTGTTGGTCCTACGGGACCAGACCAAGTATATATATATATTTTTTTATTATACTAAGTCCAAAATAATTTGATTTAAGAAATGGAAAAGATTGGGCTCAGGCTTGGGTCTGGGCTCGGACTCGGGTCTGGGTCCGAAAACAAAATCCATGTTATTAATAAGTTTCGAAATCATTTGCACTCAACAGAATTTAATAATAATAATAATAATTTTAGAAGTACTAATATTAATAATACTAAAATTACTATTTAATAGTTACACAAAATATGGGTTTTACAAGTTCTCAGACTGAGTGAAGGTCTGTTATGCTTTACAGGAAGCATGGTGGCGCAACAACCACAAAGGAGTGTTACAACTCCATGCTACAGTGGGGTGACTCCACCATGAGGTTCCCAGGTAGGGGTAATGCCTCGGCTTTGTTAGCCAAGTCACAGGCGGCGTAGCACCGCATATAGACAGGTAGCCTAATGTTGTATAATCATAAAGAGGTGTAGACAGCACTACAAAGAGGACAGTATTCTCATGTTACAGTGGCATGACACCACGAAGAGGTACCAGGAAGGGTAAATCCTCGGCTTTGCAAGCCATGTCATAGCGGCGTAACACCGCACGGAAGCACAAGGCTTCATGCTGAGTAGTTTGGCACTACAAAGAGGATTGTGACCTCATGCTACAGTAGTATGACACTACGATGAGGTACCCAGGTGCGGTAAAGCCTCGGCGTTGAGCCATGTCATAGCGGCGTAGCACCGCAAAGGAGCGCAATGCTTCATGCCATGACTCTTTATAAAGAACTCACCTATAATGTATGGAAAGAGAAATAGGCCGTCTCTTGAGGATAAATTTATAGACGCCCAAAATACATACATTGAAATCCAGGCTGGCACAAGGCCTTTAATGTGCAGCCAGAAGCACAGATAACTACATTATGTGAGTGGGAAAAATTACAGCTGTGGTACAGAATTCAAGGCGTAGTCCATTCTTGTATCATACTGTTGTTCAACCCATGCGGGGAGATTCAAGTCGTCAGCGACATCTATCCTAATGCATAATGGACAGTTATTATGTGGAACGCTTAACTCATATATATAGAGATATGTGGGGGATTGTTGGTGTTTTATTCTATGAGTTGTGTGTTCACAACACTCTATTGTTAAAAGATAGTCCCACATCGAAAAATCACACCAATATGTATCTCTATATATTACTTATGAAGGAATAGAGAGATGCACATGGGTTGAGGCCCAATGGAGGGTGCCATGTGGGAGGATTTTACATAGAGGTGAGAATAAGAAACCAACTTTTGGCCAAATGAAAATAGATTTAAATCTATTGGAGCTAAGCCCCGAAGGGGCTTAGCGACTCGGACTCGGACTCGGACTCGGACTCGGACTCGGGCTCGGACTCGGGCTTGGGCTTGGGCTAATGGGCTTTTGAGGCTTATTGTGGCTTTTTGATGGCACTTTGCACTTAGCACGACAGCTCGTCGCAAGGCGCATTGTGCGCTTTAGTTGCGCTCGTGCGCGGCCCTGCGTGGCGTGCGAGGCGTACGGAGCGTACGGAGCGTACGGGTCGTACGGGTCGAGCGGGTCGAGCGGGTCGAGCGGGTCGAGTGGGCCGTTCAAATTATGTAACGTCCGCGGGTCTTGTGGGCTTAGATCCGGAAATGGCTCAGATCCAGAAAATCCGGATCTGGCATTAATCCAGGGCGTGCATTCAGAATTTGAAAAGCCCACCTCGTGCCTATAATATCAGCAGCATCTCCTCTCTCCAGGGTTACAGAAAATAATCAGAGAATTTCCAGAAAGAGAGAGAAGTGCTGCTGCTATTCCGAGGAGTCGTCGACATTTTTGGCCAGCGTTCTAAAGTTCTCTTCGAACTTGCTGGTTCCTGGAGGCTTGTCCGTAAGGCAGATATAGCTTTGAGCGCCGGTGATCTTTCACCCCAGCAGGCTTTCTTCTTCCTCTGTTGCCTTCGAGAATACCGTCGCTTCTCTTTAGAAGTTATACGGTTCTGTTGCCTTCGAGAAATATTACGAAATAATCTTTTTAGATTCTCGTAATACAACATCACCTTCTTTAGGGTGTTGTTGCTGGAAACATTGTCTTTACAATAGTTTCAGAAATCGTGTTTTTCCATCGATTGTTCGCCAAGGGACTAACAATAGTTCCATGCCACTTTCAACACACTTGTCATTACCCAAACAACCCCTTAGTAGTTATCTTTGAACATTGAGAAATAAAGTCAAACTGGAAAAAAAAAACTTTTCCAACAGAAGGAGATTTAAAAACCCTCTTCCTATGTCAACATATTCTTTCGTTTTTCTAGTGACCCATCAACCAAAATCGATGAACGTCCGACTCGATTGCAAAAAAAATTCAATCTTTTACTCGATTATGATAAATATGATAAAAGAACTTAAGGAAAAAAAATACTTAAGAACATCAAAATTATTCCAAATGAAGCAAACTTATATGATAAATCCAAGAATTAGCACGAGAACATAGCATAACGAAAATAACAATTTTTTTGAAAGAACTAGAGAAAATGGAGATATTTGTGACGGAAGAGGGGCAATCTAGAAAGAAAAGACAAACTTCCACGAGAATTTGGCGACAACGAGGTCCTTAGTGGGGGTAAAATTAAGCGTACGGGAGCCAAAAAAAAATTTCTCTCATGCAGAACTTCTTCTTCTATTTTTATGGGTGCAAAAATTATATTTTTTTGTGTATATAGATTCACCTTCTTGTTACTTTCTAAGCCATATATGTGGAGGAATATTTTGAACATTTTGTATTTCTCTCTTATTATCATATGAAACTATAAAACTGAAATAGGTTGGTGGGTGAGAATATTTAGTTACAGTTAAGCCATAATTAAAATTAATTAATAAAGTTATTATTATTTTTGGGAGCGGATTTCTGGTCGGGTTCGGATCTGACCCGACTCAGAAAAGAACTGTGGTAATCCCTTCAGATCCCCAAATCATTCACCTCCCTCTCTTCCTTGCTAATATACACAGATAGGGTGTGTGTGGTTTCATTCCAACATCAACTCCATCAGAGAAAAGAAAGAAAGAAAGAAGAAGAAGGTCAGTTCCTCTCTCTCTCTCTCTTATTTTTTTTTCTCAATCAAAACGACGCCTATCGTCGTTATATCAAGACCCTAGCTATTTTCACTGTCATTAAAACTACGGCTCCTATGATCTTCATCAGAACTTACCGAGAGAGAGAGAGAGAGAGAGAGAGAGAGAGAGAGAGAGAGATGCGGATTTCTCGGAGTCAGTTTTGCAACGATTTCCAAATGTAAAACACCTAATAAAAAGGCGAGAGACAGGCGGAATTCCAAGCAAGATTTTATTTTCCAAATTTATTTTCTAGAGTCAGTTTTGTAAAGATTTTCTTTTCCAAGATAAAATTGCAAGATTTTGCAAAGAATTCCAAATTTAAACAAAACAACGGTTAGATTTTGTTTTCGTTTTTATAGTATATAATTATATTAATTATATACCTATGTCCTATGAGTATTAAGATCTGAATTACTATTGAAGATGTAATGTTGATTTGTGCTTGTCCAACCTACCCATTGTTGGTCTAAAATCCATTTTGGGAGCTTGCAATAACGATAGCGGAATCAGTATCGGATCATTCCTATGTCCTATGAGTATTAAGATCGATGGTATCGGTAGTATATATGATTTCGTATCAGACTATCAAATTTTTTGATACCAAAAAATTAATAATTTTTAATATTTTAGAAAATATATTTTATATATTTATATAATTTTAAATATTTTCAGTGTTGTTTCTTAGTAGTTTTAAAATGAAATAAAATAATAGTCACCATTGCCAGTTAATTTACTTGCGGCATATATGTTTTCTTTTTCTTTTTTTTATATCTACACTCTTGTTGATTGGCCTTTTTTTGTTCAATTTTTTTTTCGAATTGATCGAAAAAGAGATCTCAAATGTCGATATCTGTCAGTATCAGATATCGAAATTGGTATCGGATTGAAACATATGTATCTGTATCGGTCGTATCGGAGAGGTATTGACTGATACTGCAAACTATATTTTGGGCTGAACCTGTCCAACAATACTTTCTAGAACAAATTTGAAAATAATATCATTCAACCTCTAATCTCTTTTGTGCAGAGGAATATATCATTTATTTTCATATGAAAACAACAACAGCCTTTAAAGGTCAGAGGAGCACATGCATGTCTATTAATATTAGAAAAATGCTAAGTTTACTATCAAATTCTTACAACCTCACTCACCCACATGTTACACATGGGATTTAGAAAGAGAGAGAGAGAGGGTCGATGGAACACGAGAACAAGACCGAGATATGTGGAGTTCCGATGGAACACGAGAACAAGATATGTGAAGGAATAAACGAAGATGAACTTCTTGTGGTGAGACATTTTAAAGTTTTTTCCATTCTCTCTGATTAATTGTTATTGATGGCTTCTATGATCAATTCTACAGCAGCAGCAGCATCATCAAAATCGCTTCTATGGTGAAATTGAAGCCCAGCATGGTGCTGCCTCCAACTCCACCAGGCTTGATCTTGTTGCCAAAGTAATGCCAAAGGCACCGGTGGAGGTCGACGATGGCCTGATCCTGATACTTGCCAGGCTCCCCGCGAAGTCCCTTCAAAAATTCAGATGTGTATGCAAGTCCTGGAACTCATTGATACAACAAGACCATCACTTCATCTCTCTGCACCAACTGCACCTCAACCACAACAACAAGAAACAGCCTCCCTCCCTTGTAACTTTGTTTGCCACTTCCCGAACTCCCTATTACAGAGGATTGGAGTCCTGCGTCCTAAATTATTCCTCTTCCGATACAACAACACCTTACAAGATGGATTTCACTCGATTCCTGCCCGAAGAAGATCCATTTGACTTCACCAATCCATCATACTTCCTCACAAACTCCTGCAATGGCTTGCTCGGCGTCTACAGTTGTCACAGCTTCTTCATAGTAAACCCCACTATCAGAAAACTTAAACCCCTCCCCACGACCTGTGCCGCTCCAGCTAGGTGTGCGCAAGCCGCCCTTGGTTTTGACACGTCGACTGGGGTGTACAAGGTGGTCCGAATCTTCGACCGTGAACGCGACGTTGTCGTGTCAGTCGGATTCGGATGCGAGGTGTGTTACCTAGGAGGCGACGGAAGCGAAGGTTGGAAGTCGATCGATGATCCTCCGGTCAAACCCTCCTATGACTCCTTGCCTGTTGTAGTCGACGGAGCCATAATTTGGGCATCCGAGGCGATACGGGGAGACCGGGAGGTCGTCGCTCTCTCTTTCGATCTGAGGGAGGAGAAATTCAGTGTCATTCTACATCCGGAGGTAAGCTCCAGACCTACGGTCCAACCCAAATCGCATGTTTTCGTCTCAGAAGGACACATCTGTGTCGCGGACGAGATACCTAGTCCTGTACCTATACCGTATATGCACATACGGCATTTGAACATATGGCTTCTGATGAAGGAGGAGGATCATGACAAGAAGAAGAAGAAGAACTCCAACAAATGGGTGAAACAATATGTCGTCGATTTGACTTATGTGTTTGAAAATTTTGGTCCTTTTCTTAAGGCGCAACCACTAACAACTGACCACAATGGGAGGATCGTGATATACTGGGGACAAGGAAGGATACTTTACTACGATCCTCAGACAGGTAGCTTCGACAAGCATGAGCTAGATGCCACTCGTGTCGGTGGCGAGGAGCACATCGCTCCTTACACTGAAGGCATAGTCTGGCCGTGTCCGAGGCTTTACGGATCAGCTCAGTAGCTAGCGTTCTTGGTGAAATTCTCAAAACTACTTCAATTTGCGATTTGAACTTTATAATTCTGAAGAGCATGAGAAGGTTCACTAACATAATTTTTTTCCTTTGACTGGCTTAGGAGAAATCGAGGAGGCAGTCACCAAAGCACTAAATTGGAGCATATTGATGTGTGCTATTAATTCCACAGCCTTCGCATTGCATCAGCAACCCCTGTACTGCAGAGTGTAACATATTAAGGGTCTGCCAAAGCACCTGGAACATTCCAATTAGTGTTATAGTGAACTTGATGAAAACTTGAATTATTTTGTTTACATGAGCATGCTTTCTCGAGTTATGTGAATGCTTTATTTGCGTTTCCAAAGTTCTGAATCAATCTTTAATCATGCTGTATCTGTTGTAAGTTGTAACATAGTTTGTGGGATGGGGAAAAGATATTGCAACTTGTTGATTGTTATAGAGAATTTTGTATGATATGTTTAACGAAAAAAAAATCTTGTTCTTTTTAATTTGATGTTGTAAATCTCTTCTCCTCTTGAGACTTGTAGGGATCGGTTTTTGGGACAAAAAAAACTGATACGTACACAATCTTATTTTGTCAATAGAAATCAAGATTTGTACGAAGTCACCACATGTAGTACTATGATCTGTTTTGGCTCTTGCATATCATTTTCTTTGTTTGTTATCTTCTTTTGTGGTGAGTGACTAATTAAAATTCCACCATCTCCATAGTTATAGAAGTTAAGTGAAATATGCACATTAAATGGTCTTTCTAGGCATTCCTACTTCAAGTTACATGTTATGTACCGAAACATAATATTGGAACACACATTGATTCTTACCAACAATAGAGTCTCCTTCCATGCACTAAAACTTATCATGCTCTTCCCTGTGAACGAAATATTGTTAGCCAGATAGTTATCTATGTATGAACGTCACTGGCAGCACAAACCATCCTGGACTATAGCTTAGTTAGATGACGATCCTTTCACCGCGGGTAGCGAGCCCAACTGAAAGTTTCTGAATCACCCTTGCTAGTATACTAGCACAGCTATCCAAGTTACTGAGGAGGGAGGTTAAGCCAAGACTGCCTATTCGCTCCCTACCGACGAGCCCCACAAGTTTGCCAACATCCACATGGTCTTCAACAACAGCAACGTCAACAAGCTCCTCAGTGTACAGGTGCGTCAGCACGATCTCCTCCCATTAGCACTGGAGTCGCTGGGGAAGAAGTAATCAGAGGAGAAAGAGAAAAAAAAATTGACTCTTTCCATTTTCCTCTATTTCTCTCTGCGACGAAAATCCACTTTCAACAGACTGGTACCTCTTTTTTGTTGCATGTAAAAATTTAAAGATATATGGGGATAGAAATTAGATCTGTCAAAGATTCTCTACTTACATTGTACATACCATGTGTTAACCAAACACTAACATTGTGTTTGGTAGGAGGGAAAAGTGAGTGGAAGAAAAATGAAGGAAGGAAAATAGGAGGGAATGGTATCAGTTCTATTGTTTGGTATGGAAAGAAAATTGGAGGGAAGGAAAATAGAAGCATTACTTTTCCCTCGTAACCCACAATTACAATTATACCCATACACCCTGTAAATACCAAATAATAAATTACTCTAATTCCTACAGCCATATAGCTCCTGTCAAGAAATTCCCTTTCCCGGTCGTTTTTAGCTCCGGCCAAAAAGGCCCCCCAATTCTTATTACCTCTCATGATTTGTCCTTTATAAATTATCCAGAATATCTCTACTCAGGTGTATGTGATTATACTTTTACCAATTAAGAAGCAATTAGGAACTAGTGCACAATATGATTTGTCACTATGACAAGTTTTTTGATATCATTGCAAAGGACAGAGCTACAGGTGAAGGTGCAATTAGTGCGAGGGAGAAAGTGTGCCAATGGAAAACAGAAAGAAATTCTTCCCCCATTGATCTTAATGACAGACCTTATGAAATCAATTTTAACTTTGAGTCAACTTCGCCTATTGACACATCTTCGCAAGCTAACTCTCAGAGTGCTACTTCCTCAAAAAAAACTCTAAACGAAAGACTCCCATGAATGAATAGTTTGATAATTATATTGAGATCATGAATAATGAAATTACTAGTGTGGCAGAAGCAATTAAAGAGGGAAATATACTTGCAGAGAAAGGAATTGCTATAGCAGAGAAAGGTCGACATCGGTATTATTCTGAAGATGAAGTTTTTGCTGAGCTACTCAACACTGGAGTTCCAGAATCCCTCCAGTTAGATTCTTTTTTTTTTATTCCTGATTAAGAGTCAACCCAAGGTGAGAGCATTTTTTGGTGTCCTTTCTAACCGTCGATTGGAGTTGCTAACAAAAATGATGTATAGTTCAAATGACTCTCTTGAGGGCATTTCGTCATTTTGCGGCTGATGTAATTTTGTGATAGGCACTAGAAGCCATTTAAAACAGTGATGTGTTATTTTTTGATGTTCCAGAATGAATGAATTATAGGTGATGTTCAATTTTGTCAATCTTACTAATTATGCATGTGACTTGTAATTTGAAATCTTATTCCTTAATGTGAGAATCACGTCAACTATGATACTAAATTTTGTAGGTATAAACTATGATACTAAATTAGAAATGTGGCATGCACAATTGTAGGCAACAAATAAATCTAGATTTTGCGTCCCCAAGAACTACAATATCTTGTTACCATGTGTCACGCCCCGATCACGTATGACCGATCGTCCTCGCTAAGGCATGATACCGCGTAAGCCTATATTGCACTCACGCAAGGCAGGTTCCATAAAGGCCGATTACATGCTAAGCGATGGGGTCGTCGCACAGAAGTCTCGAGCAGAAACATTGAATAACACTAGCAAAAATTTGAAGCAAAACACAAGTCATTCAAAATGCTCTTTATTTATATTGAAACAAAGGTTACAATGTGGCACAAGGCCATGATTACAATCGCTCAGTCTCACTTTTCGCATAATACAAGTCACCAAGCTCTCTCTTATCTCTCAGTACAATACGACGAGCCAACAGATGCTTTAGATAGGCGATGTCTATACATTATGTCCCGTATAAGTTTCGACTCCAAGCGGTCGCACGTCTCGAAACGCCAAAGAACTCCGTACCTCGATGCATCCAAGCAAGCTACGTGCTAACGTGTAAAACCCCTAAATTTCTGCTATTTTTAAAAAAAATAAATTTGGTCCTGATTTTTTTATTTTGTACGTCGCATAGTTGCATTGTACGTCGCGCGCGAATTTTTTTTTTGTAATTGCTCGACGAGTGCGAATATTTGGGAGCATACATATTTTTAGAAAAAAATATTTTTCTATTTTTATAAGTTTCAAAATAATATATATAATAATTATTCTTGCTATCGTACCAAAATTTTCTAAGTTTGTTATTTTAATTATAAAAGCCTTTCGTTTATAACATTTATTAATAATAAATAATATTCTTCGTGCAAACATATATATTCCATAAATATTTTATTAGTTTACTTTAAAATAATAATGTAATTTTTGAAATTATTATTATTAGTATTTTTGGAAAATATATTTTAAAATTATTGTGGCAATTTAAATCTTGATTTAATTTTATGGATTGATTTAAATAGTTTAATTAATATCTATATTTGAAATTTGATTTTAAACTAAAAGATGGAATTTAATTAGATTTAAATTGGATTTGATTTGGATTTGATTGGTTTTAAATTTATTGAAATTAGTAGCAAATTATCTATTAAGGATTTCATTTCCTACTCCTTATCCAACTAGGAGTTCCACCTCCTATATATATGGGAGCCTCCATAATTGTTTTCCTCCATAATTATTCCATAGATTTCCACCACAAGCATGAGTGTGTCGTGTCCGTGTCCAATCCTTTCCGTGTCAGCCGTGATTGGCCTCGGGTCCGACCCCGGGTGTCTTCCACTATATTAATTTTTACAGATACACCGTCCACTTTGTGTCCGACATACCAGATCACGCGTTCCCATCTCCCTGTCGTGTCCGACAAACCCGGACACGACGCACCCCTGTCCCATAGCCCATCGGACACATCCCCCTAGTCTCTAACCTAACCGAAATCTAACCGTGCCGCTGTTCCTTGTCCACCGCCGCCCCAGCAGGAATTCGTCTCCTCCGACAAAGCCCCACATACACCAGCACCGCCCAAGTCCCTTGGCCATCCACTGCCACCCCCACCAAGACACCGTCGCGTACTTCCCGACCTCCAAACCACCATCTGTGCTACCACCAGAACCCCTTCTCATCGCCGCCACCACCACCTTCACCACGCCTACCACAAGAACCACCCTGCTGCCACCGCTCGGCCCTACCCCTGGCCACGACAATACCGTCGCCACCCAAAAACCTCGGGCACCACCGCCAAAATCGGCCACCCCCGCCGTGGCCGGCATCTCCAAACCCAAAACCCCAAATTAAAGCCGCCAGCACCATCAATTACTCACCTCGCCCTCCGCCGCGTAGCCTTCGCTCCAGCAAACTCCTGCCATCCCGATCCGATCTCGCCTCCAACGTGCTACCCTGGCCTCCTCCTCGCCGGCCGCCAAGACCATCGCCTCCGTCGTGGTGTGACCGCTGGAGCACCCAGCGAGCCAACGTCGTGGCATGTGTGTCTCCGCCGCTGATTTTGACTCTCGGCCGGCGTACCTCACCGTCGGCGTCCCGCCCAGATCGCCTCTGACACCGCCATTTCTTCTGCACCCTCCCTCCTCCGTGTCTTCCCGGCAGTGATCCGACCAACCGTCGCGAGCGACCACGCCACCCGCCTCGACGTCGGGCCCGACCCTCTCCGATGCAGCTTCCCGCGTCCCCACCACAGCCACACCGCGCTGAGCATCATCCGCCTGAGCGCTCCCTCTTCCCCGTGTGACCCACTCTCGATTCCCTAGCTCTCGCTCACACTCTTCTATCTCTCCATTTCGCTTCCATCTCTCTCTTTCCTCCCAACTATTACTTTTGAAGGGGATGAGAACAGCTGTTCTCATTCAGTTCTCATTTGATACTTTAATATATTATATTTTGTTTCATTTCTTTTTCATCTTCTTTTTACAAGTGTAAGCATTAGTAAGATTTTTCCTAGAAAATTTATCTGATGTTATTAGATATGTTATTATTATTATTATTATCTTTTTTTTCTATAAAAATCAAGTTAGCTTAGAGTATATAAATTAGGATATATTATCCCTTTGAAAAATTAGAATGTGTATATTAGTATTAGTATTAATTATATTTTATATTAATGTCTATTTTTCTAGAAAGTATCTTGTAGCAAAATATATATAGTTTGGCCTAGACCTTATACGTAGTTTCAAAATGTGGTTAGAACTCTAAAATATGTGATTTCTATGATATTTGATAGGTTATAATAATTTTGTATATTTATCTAAAAGTATTTTTCACTATTAAAAATATAGTTTTCTACCAATTCTATTTTCGACGAACTTAGAGTTTCTAGCCAAAAATATTTTTTCTTGACTTTAAGTATTTTCAATAATTATTTAGACTCAAACTAGTTTTCGAATATTATAAATAGTTTTTCTAAATTTGTATATATATTATTTACTTCGACTATCCTTCCGTCCATGACTAAATCCCATTATTCATGTTCCATCGCCAATTCTATACTTCACCATGTCAACCCTAACTAATTTGACCCTTCTGGACCCAATGGAACTGTCCGTGCCACCATCAGAGGTCACCTTGTGTAGTTGTTATCCGAAGTTGTAGTTCGTGCCACATTGATCATTGCAGTACACCAGGCGTCCTACCAGGCAAGACACCTTTCCATTTGCTGTTTATTTATTTTAGCTCATATTTTATGTATTATTCATTATTTTCTCTATGCAAAATAAACTGTGATACATGGTATAACTTGTTAGAACATACTGTTCAGTTATATTTTCTGCTATGTATTATTTTTGTACACATTAAACCTAGATTTAAGGGACCACCTTTGTGTGTTGCATTGATAGGCCTTGACACTTATTGTACCACGAAGTTGTGAGTCGCATGTAGAACTCGGACATGCGTGACTGGCTGGCCACCGGTACGTATAAGCCGTACGATAGGAATAACCGCTAATAGAGATTGCATGATTAGTTTGACTTAGCGGTTAATAGAGGTTTTGTGTTGTGGATACAACATAGTAGGCATTGGGCAGGGAGGACAATACCTTAGCGTATGGGCTACTATGCACTTTCCCTTTTGTAACCCGTGAGCTCCGCCGGAGATGCGAGTGAGATTACCCATGATTACTGACGGCTACTGACGTTCTGCGAAACGTTATGCTCTTATTGATTGGACCTTTAGTGCCCCAAGGGGGAACCATGCCGATCCCATTTTAGCCAGGGCCCATACGTTGGAGGATGTTCTTAAAAATGCATACACTTAAACTGGTTAGGCTACCTTATCCGTTAGGTATGAGTACTTTTAGTTTGGGTACTTGTATCTGACCATGGCTTGGAACAATAACTTATTGCGGATTAGTTCGCCACATCTTGTCCTTGTTTGGTTGTAGGTGTGGCTTACTACTCCGATGAGAAGGTATTGAACCTTGTTGGGGTCCGGATACCATATTAGATTCATAGCATGGAAAGATATGTCATCGTGAATTAGTTTACCATCTCCAGTCCTTGTTTGGTTGGGGGGTGTAGGAGCGTAAAAAGTGCTTCAAAGAAAGAGTCATCTCATTCGTAAGTGGCCTGCTTTACGCCTAACAGAACGGATAATTTCTTTACGCCCAAGACAAGGCTAATTGTATTACACCTAAGCAGATTGATCATTTTACGCTTGGGTCTACACCGGTGATTTTACGCCAAGGACTAAGCAGCCTCTTTCACGCTGGACAAAAGCTATCAAATCTCGCATTTAATGCAGACTTTGACATGAAGATATCAATGATGGCATTTACCACAGAATTCAATGGAGTTTGTCTCATACAAAGACCATTGTTGTCGTTTATAGAGATCGAGCTACTTTACGCTCACTGAATGGTTTCTTTTACGCACGGAGTTTTACATGAGTCCTTACGCTCATAAAAAACAATGTGTGCTGAAGTCTATTTGAGCCATTTTACGCTCAAGGTTATTCAATAACCACTTTACGCTGGAAACCTATGACAGAGCTAGTTTACGCTCATCTTTTTACGCCCTATTCGTTCTGGCCAGTTTGGAACGTGGTGTGCCTACGTGGTCTTCATGCCACATATTTCGAAGAACGTGTGTACATGTATCCTATTCTTACTGAAATGATGGGACACGTGTCAGCATATACAGAGGATGACTCTGATCGTGGATGGCAGTTGTTCGCGTAAAGACAGATTTTGATGCCCTTTTACGCACGGAAGCTCCAGTCTATAAATAGACTCATTTTTCTCATACAACAGACACGGAGAGACATAAGAGAATACAGAGATCAGAGCTTCGAGATTTTGATTCTCTAGAGCATCCTTCTTCAATTTTTTTCTTCCAGAACAGAGTGAAGCAAAGCAGGAAAGCATTCGGCCTCGCCATCAGTGCCCAAGTGCGTCGATACCTTTCTGGTGCATTAGTTCTTCCAAATTGTTCTACTTCAAGCAGTGATCTTCATCATCATCATATGGTCCAAGGAACAAAGTGATCATTTACGAATCAGACTTCCATAGCAATACTTTTCCAGAATCAAATTTGTACTTCTTCTACTTTTCTTCTTGTTTTTGTTTTCAAAAGCCAATTCCTCTCAGGCATTTTGTTAAGCGAAACAAAAATGGCGACTCTGCTGGGGACCTCCCTTCTCCTCTGACGAGGAGGTGATTGCTCAATATGATGATGTTTCGGTCGGTTCGACCAAGAAGACTCTGGTGGTGCACTTCGACCAGACTGCCTATGAAGAAATGCTCCGAACTGGGGGTGGTTCTCGCCACTCCAATGTTCAAAAGTCTCGCAAAGCACGAAAAGTTTGGATTCCCAAATCCAAAGTGATTTCTGATCTCTCTGCTGCTTCTGATGACAAGGGAATTCTTCCCACTCCTGTCGTAGGGGCTCCCGTTCATAACGAGACAGTCCCTACTTCAAAGTTGCACTCGAAGTGTCACGATTTATCTTCCGTTCGTAACGGTGAAGATAACCAGGTTTTACGCCCACTGCGTAAAAATCAAGTTTTACGCTCAGTGGGTAAGAACCAAATTTTACGCTCAGTTCATAAGAATAAGTCTCCCATTCGTAATGGGGCAGACTCTAAAGTTTGTGCTTCTGGGTGTAAGAATCAGTCTCCCGTCGGTGACGTAGTAGGCCCAAATAAATTATGCTCCTCGCGTAAAACAAAATCTTCCGTTGGTAACGTGGTAGATAACAAGATTTTACGTTCCATGCGTAAAGATAAATCTTCTGTCTATGACAGTGTAGATGAAATTCACAATGATGCTCACATGTCAAATGTGAATGTATCTAAACGTGTGCAGCGTAAAAATATTGTTGGTAAAACTTCTGTTCTACACCAACAACCCTCTTATACTGCTTTACGCAAGGTACCAAACTTACAAATCATACGCCAAGAAAATGGAGTCCTGCGTGCTAAATCTCAAGATTTACGCACACAATTCCAAACGCGTAGAAATGTACAATTTGGTTCTGCGAATGCAGCCAGTAATCTTCTCTATACACAAGGGACTAAACGTTTTTCTACCCCAAATGTAATAAAGAAGAATACTTCATCCACTCCTTCTGACTTGCGCGAATTGCTAATGCAAAAGCGTAAGAATAGACAATCTCCGATGACATTCCCCCAAGAAAAACATCTTTGTGAATACCACCAGGTTGTGATCAACTGTTGTTGTTCAGCTTCAAGACGATCAGTTTTTGATCGATTGAGTTTCAATGCACCTCCACATCAAGCTGAAGACCAAGAACATGAGTTGCCATATGTGTCAGTTAACATGGCATCTCATATTAACAGAGGACGACATCCAAGACGGAACACGTCCCAAACTCCAAGTCAACAACAGTTCAACAGGCTTCTTGATTCCTTTGAAGGAGTATATTAGAATACTCGATCAAGAAGACAAAGACAATTGCAGACTTCTGATTCAGAAGCTGGGGGAACTCAATCTTTTAAGTCTGATACCGACAGCGTGGATTCGTACTTCTATACAAATCCTTCTGTATCTTCAAGAGAGGTTGAATCCTACGCTATTGGAGATGAACCAGAGACGTCATCTGCTAATACAGAACAACGTCTCACTGCTGTTGAACAATCACTGAAGGATATGCTTAATATGGTGCAAAGCATGCATCAAATAATTTTGAATCAGCAAATTGCTCAACCGACAGTAGTGACACCGACACCAGTAGCAGCACAAACTCAAGATAGTCAAGGGGCTGAAATACCTTTGAACATTCAAGAGCCTACTGCTAATCAAAATTCTGCATCTCCGGATCCTATTATTCCAGAAGATGTACCACCTCCAGTGGGGGTCATGGTACATCCAACGACTACTCAGTCAAATGTGCTTCCTCAAACCAGTGAAGCCATTCAAGCAGTACGTGAACTTAAAGCACAGTTTGAAGTTTCAAGGCATAAAGATCAACTCCAGAGGTTAGGGATTAAGTAACCTTATCCTCCTCATTGGAATGATGTACCCTTTCCACCGAAGTTCAAGCCACAATCCATGGTTTTGTTCGATGGAAAAGCATCTCCCAGTCAATATATCAATTACTTTGATATAATGACTGTACACTTGCAGAAAAATGATGCTCTTCTCACTCGAGTGTTCATTGAGTGCCTAACGGGTTCAGCTTACGACTGGTATCGTAGCTTACCCGATAACTCTATTTCGTCTTTTGACGAATTCAAAGCAATATTTCTCTCCCGCTTCTATGAAGGAGGTATAGACATGAACATGTCCTCCTTGATAGAAATCAAACAAAAGGAGAAAGAAGATACTCGGACGTTCATTGAACGTTTCCGACAAGCTACTCTAAAGATGCCCCCTGGTATGCCAGATTCAGCGTTGATTGACACATGCAAGATGAATCTGCGACCATCCATCGCTGTCTTCACGGGTTCCCAATTCACAGATTGGGCTTCGTTCATCATAGCAGCAGTTTCTGTCGAGACCAATGATAGGTTGGCTCGCGAACATGGGATGATTTTCGCTTCAGAAGATAAAGGAAAGAAAAATAATCCTGGCAATAATCCTGGCAATCGTAATGTGAAAGGAAAAGATACTCTTATGGTCAATCTTTCCAAGAATAAAATGACATCAAATAATCAAGAATCTTCCAGGCCAAAGGAAGAATACTCCTTTGACGAAAGCGATATCCCAGGGATATTCCAATGTCTGGTAAAAAGTGATAAACTTCAGATTTCAGAGCCAAAGAGGCCTAATGAGGTGAATCTGACTGACAATCCCAAGTATTGTATCTATCAGAGATACATTAATCATCCTACCAGTGCTTGCTATGTCTTGAAAAAGAAGATCCAAGAGCTGATAAATGGTGGCGCCATCGCTTTAACCAATGATGACCATACGGTGACAACCAATATGGTTTTTCTTCAGTTTGGGGATTTTCCTCCACAGCAAGTCCCAGATGGAATTATCCCAATCCCGAAGGCGACGATGAAGATTGTGAATATCCCGCCTGCCAGAGAAGAAAATACAGGATTGCTGCTTCTCACATTGAAGAATGGTGAAATCATGTGGGTACATCCTGACTTAGTGCCTGAATTGGAAAATGAAGGTAAAACTTCAAAATCCAAAAAAGGCAAAAAAGTCAAAACTTGCAACATGATTTCTCATATTATCCCAGATCCTGATGACTTGGATCACCTATGGGACAGCCTTCCTCTAGGAGATAGACTGAAAGGACTAAACATCTGTCCTCCAAGTCTAGCTCCTCCTACCAAGCTCAAGCTTACTCATCAGCAGTGGCTAGCCATGAATAGTGTTCCTTTATACCGGGCACAACAAGTCTTTGCTGCTTATGAAAAAACTCCAACAGGGATTTCTCCTCGTATCCCGAATCCTTCTTCTCCCTTAACTACAGAGACGTCTGTACTTTATTCTCCTGTAGTTGCAGAGATTCATTCCTCTTCCTGTGCTGAAACACCTGTTCAAAGTCCACTGCCTATCCATTTGTATAGTCAGCAATCTGTTATTCTCATAAAGAAGATGGGTTACGACTTTCAAAAGGCAGAAGGTTTGAACCATGATAAAGGAATACGTCTTCCTTTACAAATTCAAAATCAGAATTCTACCGCTGGATTGGGTTCTGAAGTTCCTCGTAACAATCCTCACAAGAAGAAGGCTAAAGGAAGAAAGACTAAATCCTGTAATATGGTACTTTCTTCTCCTGAGTCTGAAGAAGAAACTTTTGCTGGTACAAGATCTGGAAAAGAGTACCACAAAGACTAAGGGATCCTCCAAAGAAGCAGAAGATGTAGTGAAAATACTACCGGTTCAACCTTCTCCTGTTCCTGCTAAACCGTCTGTGGTTGAAAAAGGAAAACAGAAGGCAGTACGCTTTGATATCCCATTGAAGTCTGCTTCCAGTCAGGGGGTGACAATGAAGCCTTACAAGTTCGATATTCTAGCTCAGTTAGCCAATACTCCGGCTAGATTGTTTATATTTGAACTGCTTCGCCTCTCCAGAGAAAGCAGAGAGACTTTGAGTGAAGCTTTACTTCAAGCAGATTCGTGCTTAGCTCAACTCAAGACTCCCGATAATATGCCAGTGTCATGTCCACAATGTCATAGTATGATGAAAGCAATTCCCAACATCATCTTTACACAAGAGGATATGCTATTGAAATACAACAAGCATGATAGGCCTCTGTGCTACACTGGATATATTAGATCCACTGAAATTGACAGGATCTACATTGATCCCGGGTCCTCAATCAGCATAATTCTTCAGAGTATGCTAAGGCCCCTGAGGATTCCTACTAGTGAGCTGACTTACACTAGTACCATTATTGTTGGTTTTAACTCTGGCAAGAGTAAGCCACTGGGGAAGATTCGGTTGCAGATTCAGATTGGTGATCTTCGAACCATGGTAACTTTCTATGTTATCAACTCGGATGTATCCTACAATATTCTTCTTGGAAGACCGTGGATTCATGAGCACAATATTGTGCCTTCAACTCTCCACCAATGCTTCAAATATGTGGATTCCCAAGGAGTTGTGAAAACTGAATTTGCTGATATTAATCCTTTCAAGGGTGTCGAAGCCTACTTCTCTGATTCAAGGCTTTATAAACAAGAGCATATGAAAGAGATATCAGACATGGCTGAAGAATCATCATCTGAGGATCAGTCTGTTAATGAAGATCCGCCAGAGGAACAACCCTTGAAGATCATGGTCAAGGGACGAATCCAATCTCAACTTGTCAATGATCAACCTTTGATAATCAAGGTTAAAGGAAGAACTCAAACTTCATCTGAGGAATCAATAAAAATTCCTGCTAAGAGCCAAGTTCAACCTTTTATGATCAAAGTCAAAGGGCGTACTTCTGGTACTAATGATCCAGAATCACCATTGATCGTCAATATTGGCAATTCTACGCAGAAGACGGATGATGGTCCACCGTTGACTAATCCGAAGCGTAGCAATCAGACTGTAAATGATGTAAATATTGCTCATCTCTTTGATATCAATGAAGATTTCCTTTTCGAGTATATGGCTGTCAAGTTTATTGAGAGAATGACTTTATCTTCTGATAATCAAAGTCATCAATATAATGACAACATAGAGCCGGAAGAAATTTTATACATTGATCATAAAGAGAATTCTTTCCCTCCTCACGTTGATGTTGGACCTTATGCTCAAAAGTTCTTGACATCTTCTCCCTATCTGCTTCCTGTAGCCGCTTCATCACAAGCTTACGTAACTTTCAAACGTATTGCTGGCCATAGTACACTGCGATGAATTCTGTCAACAGTACCAATACCCGGTACAACCCATCTTCTCAACCATAAAGAAAGAAAGCCTGCCAGCAAAGCTCTCCGAGACTACCATATCTGAGGAAGCTCAAGGCTTCAGTTCCTGCAGGAAATTCCCCAGTCTTCGTAGACAGATATTTATTCGGAAATTTGTAAGTAACCATCATATCCCGAACCTTGTTAGAAGGAATTGTCGAATCTATGTTGATTACTGGAGCTTTGTTCTCTTGAAACCTTTTTTTATCTTCCTTGGAGATCTTATCCTTGTGGAAGAAAAGATAAGTCGTCCATTTGTTGATATACGCCAAATAGGACGTACTTTCATGCATCGTGGTACAAGTCAGGTAGTGGCACATCAGTTCTTCGTATGTCTCGACTAACTGAGGGTTAACTTCTCTGATCTCAGCAAGCTCCCTGTTGGAGGGAACGTATTCTTCATATGGGGCCTCCCCCATTGGCAGCTTCGAAATAAACTGCATCTCATGAAGGGCAAGACCCATTTCACCTTTCGGAGTAGCAAAAGTTCCAGTTGAACTTAAATATAGCTCCATCAAGGCCAGAAATAAGTTTCCATTCGCAGGAATACCATAGCTGGTGGAAGCTACTGCTTCGTATAAGCCAATATCTTTCAACTCTTCCTCAAAGTTCTTCATCATCCAAAGGCTTATCTGAATCCAACTCTGGTTGAATGGAGTCAACCATCCTGGCAGTCTGGGGTTGGTTTGAGGATATAATACAGCTTCCTTCATACATTTATTGACAAACATCGGGGTTTGAACTGGCTGTATTAGGCCCGAATCTTTGCTTGGATTAGAGCCTGGCATAAGGCCAAAGATAGAAGTAACACCTCCATTGGGAACACTAGCAAAGTATCCCATATCATTGGCACGCTCTCTCTTGAAGACAATTCTACCCGGGCGTCCATGACTATTGGGTGTCAAATTCCACAACATCTGTCGAGGATGAGTGGCATGGACTAATGCCGATAAAGGATAATCTCTGTCCATATCTGGAAGATACATAACTCTATTCCCAAATTTAAAAACCCAAGACTCTTTCTTGGGGTGTGTCTGGGATTTACAATCAATGGCATCTCCAAACAGAAAGGCTGGTTTTGTGAAGTGTTGTCCGTCTAGTGAATTCAACAACTCCCCATTTATCATGGATAGCAACAATCTATCCCCTTGAGCTGCTATCAACTGCGCCCTCTCTGCCGGATACTCGGGGTTCGACTGAGGAAATTGGACATGAGATAAATCTTCCAAATAGTTTGAACCTACCATGCCAACTGATGATCCGAAAACTTCAGCGAGGGGGTGAACTTGCAGATCCACTGGTGAAATAACAAAAGAGATCAAGTTAGTTCGAAGTTTTTAAGAGTTGAGGAAAAAACTCATGCAGTATTGGTTCGACAAAACCTCTCAGAAAAGATTGATTAACTTCACGCTACCATACAGTGACATGAGCGTAATGCAACTTTTTACGCTGGCATGTACGAACATGAGCGTAGTTAAGTTTTACGCTAGCATATTAGCTGTGGGCACAAAAACAAATTTACGCTGATACGTGTAACGTGGGCGTATTCTTGTTAAACTTTACGCTAACATGTACAACGTGGGCGTACAATGTTATTTTAACTTTACGCTAACACGTATAACGTGGGCGTACAATGTTATTTTAACTTTACGCTAACACGTACAACGTGGGCATACAATATTATTTCAACTTTACGCTAACACGTACAACGTGGGCGTAAAGAGCTGAAAGATTGGTTTATCTTCTTCTTCCCCGACGGATTTATTTTCTCTCAACTGAAGATTAGGATTTTTACCTATCATAGGCGGAGCCACGGCCGGGTTAGGGTTTCATTGTGGTGGTGATGACTGAGTAGAGGTCTTCACATGATCGGTCGACGAGGAATCAATGGCTTGTTTCTTTCCCTTGCTGTCGGCGGTGGATGATTTCTTAGGAGCCATCAGATCAGAGTTTCGAAGAAAGAAAAGGCAAAGAGATTCAAGAGGATGAGTAAAAGTGTTTTCTCTCTCTAAAAAGGCCTATTTATAGAGAGATTCAAAACCGACTGTTGGATATCCCTATATTTACGCTGATTGTTGGATATCCCCGCTCTTACGCGGATGACTGTTGCGTATCCCGAATTTTGCGCTCATCAAATCTCAACTTTTACGCTTCTGTTCAAAGTGTTTCAAATTTTGGAGACATTTGAAAACTTTGAAGGGGGTCTTGTAGGAGCGTAAAAAGTGCTTCAAAGAAAGAGTCATCTCATTCGTAAGTGGCCTGCTTTACGCCTAACAGAACGGGTAATTTCTTTACGCCCAAGACAAGGCTAATTGTATTACACCTAAGCAGATTGATCATTTTACGCTTGGGTCTACACCGGTGATTTTACGCCAAGGACTGAGCAGCCTCTTTCACGCTGGACAAAAGCTATCAAATCTCGCATTTAATGCAGACTTTGACATGAAGATATCAATGATGGCATTTACCACAGAATTCAATAGAGTTTGTCTCATACAAAGACCATTGTTATCGTTTATAGAGATCGAGCTACTTTACGCTCACTGAATGGTTTCTTTTACGCACGGAGTTTTACATGAGTCCTTACACTCATAAAAAACAATGTGTGCGTGAAGTCTATTTGAGCCATTTTACGCTCAAGGTTATTCAATAACCACTTTACGCTGGAAACCTATGACAGAGCTAGTTTACGCTCATCTTTTTACGCCCTATTCGTTCTGGCCAGTTTGGAACGTGGTGTGCCTACGTGGTCTTCATGCCACATATTTCGAAGAACGTGTGTACATGTATCCTATTCTTACTGAAATAATGGGACACGTGTCAGCATATACAGAGGATGACTCTGATCGTGGATGTCAGTTGTTAGCAAAAAGGCAGATTTTGATGCCCTTTTACGTACGGAAGCCCCAGTCTATAAATAGACTCATTTTTCTCATACACCAGACACGGAGAGACAGGAGAGAATACAGAGATCAGAGCTTCGAGATTTTGATTCTCTAGAGCATCCTTCTTCAATTTTTTTCTTCCAGAACAGAGTGAAGCAAAGCAGGAAAGCATTCGGCCTCGCCATCAGTGCCCAAGTGCGTCGATACCTTTCTGGTGTATTAGTTCTTCCAAATTGTTCTACTTCAAGCAGTGATCTTCATCATCATCATATGGTCCAAGGAACAAAGTGATCATTTACAAATCAGACTTCCATAGCAATACTTTCCCAGAATCAAATTTGTACTTCTTGTACTTTTCTTCTTGTTTTTGTTTTCAAAAGCCAATTCCTCCCAGGCATTTTGTTAAGCGAAACAGGGGGATGGTACACTAGTTCAATGGTGTGTATTGGACCATGATATAATTCAATTGACTTATTTATTTGAGCAATTTATATTCAGTTACATTGGCATGATATTATGTATCTTGTTACGTCCCTCTGAGGACCTGGTTATCTCGTCAGGTGTGTTCTATTGTCTTTCGCAGGTATCCTAGCCGAGATCGTGGTCTTCTCTATTTATTCGAAGATGATGTGTCTTAGATCTATCTTGCTACCTCCGTCAAAATTATTTATATATCATGTACTTCTTTTCTTTTATTTTGTGTGGATGCGATTAGTCATGGTTCTACTGCATTTTACAGCTTGCTTATATTTATTATACGGCTGACATGTCTACGCTCCTAGTCCTACATATTTTGGGACTGGGGCATTACACAACGAGCTTCTACCTGTGCCTGCACATAAAAACTGTGTGGGTGTCAGTACTCAACTGTACTGGTGGAGTGAGCTCCTCGCCTACCCATACAAAATCAATACGTTCATTTACTTTGTGCAACATAATCCCTTTATCATTGTCTTTCTATTCTTGCCTTATGATCGATTTTAGGACAGATACTCTTAGCTTATTTGTGTCTCTAGCTCAGCACCGTACGATTGTACTGATAACTTGCTTATCGTTGTACCTCTAGACCCTTCTCATGCCAACGACATCATATTGTCGACTCATGCTTGTCTTTCGTGCCATACCTTGGGATGCAACGACTTGGTCATGCCATAAACTCTATTCGTGCTTCAATATAATTTAGGCAGTGCCTCCCGCTTAGTATTTTGCCTAACTCATGCTATAACAGCATGGTCATGCCTCATAACTTGTTACGACTTAACCAAACTTGTCTTATGGCCCTTTCTCGACTTAACTCGAAATGACTCAAGTCCGACTTATGCAACTCTATGCCAACGACTTAATACTCGATGCCACATTTCGTGCCGAAGCATGTGTCCTTGCTATAGCCAATCTTTGTCTCCATAATGGTGTTGCAACCGTGCACACCTACTTAACTCACTACAAAAAAAGTGTCTTTCTGGGACGCCAACAAATCCGTCTTAAAAAGGCCCAAATCAGTCATAAATCATAATTTGGGACAAATTTTAGGACGGTATGTGACATTGCTATTATGGTGGCGTGGCAAAAAGTTTTAGGACGAAAAATACCGTCCTAACTTGGTCTTAGGGTCGAAAAATCTAACCGTACCAAAAGAGTTTGAATTATTAATTGTCTATGACGGTTTACTAAACTGTCCTAAAATAAAATAGTTTGTGACGAATAACATCCGTCCTAAAAAATTTTACTGGACACAAAAGGATGTCGTTTATATCTAGGACATATAACATAATTCATAGGGTCATGGCCGTTGTCAAGCTTAAGCTTGTCCTCAGATGTATATCCATGTGTCGGAGCTCCCATACACAAAAATATTAACAACATCAAGTATTCTATACCATTAAGTAGAAGACAACAAAATCCATATATAACTATAATGTTCAATTGATCATAAACAACAAAAAGCTTAATATTAAGCATCATTTACCAACATTTCCAAAATAAATCCAAAACACAATACATCACACACACCATCAGTTAAAAAATGAACCCATTGTCTCCACTATTATATACAAAATTATGAACACAAAATATTAATAACCACATCATGTTTTAGTATATCCAACATGAACCCAAAAAATTAACCCAAATTTTTTCACAAGATCATCGTCTACCATTTAAGTATATCCAGAATGCTTTTGAAGGACCTGCAAATAAAATTAAGACATGCCAATATATTAGCAACCTGGTAATTGTACACAAACTACCAGAAAAGAAAGCGTAATAACAAAATAATATTAAAAAATATCTCTATCAATCCGGTACTAGTTAAAAAAAGTTCAACCAGATAATAAAGTGTTCCAGCCTTACAATAATCAGTAAATTAACTTGGCAATCCAAAAAAAAATGTTCATCTAGAACTGGAAGCTTGGTAATTGGCATACATATATAGGTGAAGGTAAAGTGCTTCTAATGAAGCACCAGATGGTATTAAAATTGAAGGTTGAACCATTTGACGGAGTTAGTTTCAACTTTCAACAAGACATTTACACTAGAAGAGACTAATGACTGGAAGAATTTAAATTATTTCCAATAACATCTGAAATTTACAAGTCGTTTATACAGATAGGTGAGAATCTTAAGTATAAGAACAAATACTTTTATGAAAGTAAGCAAATCAGAAGATCGGCATAACCATAAGGATAATGAAGCTACTTACTTATGTACTAACATGATTGGAGATACACCAACAGAACAGAAACAATAATACAAATAATTTTAGATGGAATGAAGATATAGCAAGTTATCTAGAGAAATAAATATATTGGTTGACGAAATAGATGCTTAGTAGTAACTAGTAACATCTATTATCAATTAATTAAAAAAAAGTATCCGGATAACTCAAGTAAGCAATCAAGTATCTAAAGAGATAGTACTATGAGAATAATTATAATAGAGTGAACATTTCTTTATTACAACAGGCTTACACCACCAAGAGTTGGCATTTAGGCAGTTAACCTTAGTTACAAATGGACTAACCAGGCACATAAAGGATGAGACTTCGGTAGGTAGTAGTACGTATATGTCACTACGGTATTATGTTGATGGGGCTAGAAAAAGGATTATGTCAAACTGGGAAGTGGTGGAAGAATATAGAATATGAAAATTTAGTATACTAGGGCAAGGACATAGTAAATGAAATGTGTAAATTAGACATAATCATGACAACTTACCAATCAATTGATCAATATGGGTTCAAGCCCTGAATCGTTCATTGGACAATAGCCAAAGCTGGATTCATTGCCAGAATTCAGAATTTCGATTCTAGTAATTGGGTCCAGTTTGGTTCTATTCATCAACCAGTGTGACCGATTACACACTAGAAAGTCTAGATCCTAGGTCCATAATACAAACACAACATAAGGGTAAATCAACAAACCCTCATCCCATAAGCACAAGAAATGTGACGAGGACAAATCAAAACTAGATATGGGTACGCATCGGGATAAATATGAACATAAGAGCCCCTCCAAGGCCAAAAGTATTTCATGAATCCTATAAACGATAACGTAAATATCTTCCAACAATTTTCTTGATGAATCTCTCCATCACCAACTTGCCTAAATGCCTTTTCGGTGTAAAAGCCCCTTCGATGTTCCCCACATGGTGTCTCAGTTACTGAGCATATTTCTTTGGCAACTTAAGCAAAGCAAGTATAATACTTTCCAAAGATTTTTCTTAAAAATATTGAATTAATATAGTAATTTCTCTGAAGAATGTGTTCAGCACACTTAGTGGACATTATGCATAAGATATATGAAATGAACAAGCTTGTGAAACTAGCATCTTGTCAACAAAATAAACAGTTAGTTAAAAGAGTATGAATTGCATTCTGTGAGGAAACTAACATCATGTCGACAAGATTAGATGGAACTTATATAAATACTGCAAAAGGTATATGCTTGTAGTAAGTTTTACTTGGTTGCCCTCAAAAAAATAGTTATCTGGTGACATAATTGAAATATGAATAAACAAAACTAGGATGCTTCTTCCAATAAAAAGTAATTAAAGAGAAAAGAACATATTGAAGAATTAATTTAAAGATTCTAATGTATATATTATGTAATGCAAACTTACTGAGAAGCAAGTTCCCTCCATCAATGCCATATGAGTGAGATTCATCCAGTTAGTAACATCTCCCACTACCCATACGCTATGAACATTAGTACATAAGTACTCATCCATCTGAATATGGTAGAAATAACAAGTCAGCCTCAAAGATCCATCCTACTAGAATTCAGTTCATTACAGCTATTTATGTAAGAACGGAATTACAAGTCCACAAGACTACTCAAGAATATATCTCCTTCTTGAATGGTTATGTTAAATTCTCTGTGGATTCTGTATGTAGGTTCTAAAGTAAAATATTGCATCTACTCTTCATTAGAAATGACTTTCTGCAACTTCCTTTAAAGTTGACCAAAGAAGTATTCAGACTAAAGTTGGGGATAATTACAAAATGTACCAAATTTCTTTCACTAAACAAATGCAAATTTTAATTGACAAGTATTCAGCTTACTGATAAGCTACTGAGGATATATAATAAGAATGACAAAAAATAGCATATTTGAAAGTTAAACTAGAAAGGTTGACTTAATATACCCCTAAGAGAAGCCATGCAATTTAGTGAATTTGTTTTGGCTAAATAGAATTATGCATCACTATGACCCACTTCTCAGAATATTTATACAAAATCCTTTATTATACATTCTCTCCTAATTTATGAGTTCTCCTTTTGGCATCAACTTCTTCCCATCATAATCACCCGATTATGGAATTTTCCTCTGCAGCAAAGGAACTAGAGAAGGAATTATGTGAACCTGAAACGAACGAAAGTTGCATTATCCATTTGAAATTTTCAACACCTCTATGTTAAGAACATATTCTTGTAGAAAGCATTAGAGGTATGCCACATGCTTAGTATCAGTAAGAGCCTGCTTTACTTTAGGACTAGTGGAGCTGACATTTATCAGACGACCATAGCAATGGAAGAATTTGCAAAAGTTTTGAGCAATAAATGCTAAACTCCAACCATATAGATAGGAAAACTACTCAGCTTTTGAAGGAAATCGAGAAATGCTAACAGTTGCAAGTTGGATAGAAGAAAACATTTACCTTTTGTGGAAAGAGTTGAACTAGTGGTGACCCTGTCTCATACAGCTTTTGATATAATCTTTTCTCACCCAATAAAGTAGTACAAGAATAAGGACAACACACATGATTGTAATTGATAAAAGAGACTTAAGAAAGAGAGATTCCCACTTAGAAGCTCTCGAGTAATGGTTATAGAGGGCTCAAGTGGCATCTGGGGCAAGAAGCCTGCGATGTTGGGAGCAAGTGTGTCGATACAAAAATTTATGTATCGGTGTACGAAGTATTGCCATGTGTCCATTACTATCATCATAATGATCATGAGGTGTTAAATAAGGATGGATGGATGTAAAATGGTAAAAGTTGAGCCTTCATCTATAGTTCCCTATAATAGCAAGGGAAGAAATAGAAGACAAAAAAAGATGACAACTGGAACTGCAAGGAAAAATAATAGAAAGAACAAACAAGTTACAATATTGAGATTAAACCAGTTGACCTCCGTATAATGGTAATACTACAGTTCATTCCTTAATTTCCATAAAATGAATAAACAAACTTGAGTTTAAATAGTTAAAATTCTATTTGCTTCATACAATTTTTGTTGGCCCAATGATTGTATCATATTTTTGAATATGGTTAATCTGTTAAGTTTAGCATTTCAATATCACTAATCTTCATACTATCACTATAGCATTTCTACTTATACTTATACCTTTGGTGATATGTGCTTATTGTGTTACATATTAGTGATATGAGTTTTTATTATATATACCTTAAATTTAATTGAGCTACCAAAATCAGAACTATGTTTTGATTATGGTTATTCAATTAAGTTTAACATTATGATATCACTAACTTTTATGCTATTACCGTAGCACCTATACTTAAACTTTGTATAGTCCTAATGTGCTTTATCTTATCATACTTGCTACATGTATATTGCTTTGTTCGCCTAACATGTATTTGCAGAAAAGTAATTTGTAAGATCAAATGTGGACATATGCTATGAAGAAATCATGGTGGGCCAAAGACGACGGATTCTACAAGATTTCTCTGAACCACCCGACGACATCTCTGGAGCCATGCACCGGGGGTTCCGCTGCCCGGTCAGCGGACGGGGGTCGAGGGGGCAGCGCCCCTCGTCAGGGGTTCGGGGGCGAAGCCCCCGAAAGGTATTCAGTTTTTACAAACTGGATATCTTTGGACAGCTGCCGCCAAGGAAAAAAGCCAACATCTATCAAGGAAAGAAGCCAAGCCATGCCATCATCATTTCAAGACTCTGAAGAAGCCTGCACCAGCCTAAGTATATCTGGAGTCTGTAATGAGTCTTAGGAATTATTGTAAACACAAAAAAATGGATGGCAAAATCGAAAGCTAGGGCAGAAATAAGCCCAGGATCATTTTTGGTGGAAAATGGCATACCGACGGTATATCGGCGTATACCGACGGTATACCGGTTTTTGTTCACAGAAAGTTTCTGTTTACAAAACCGGCATACCGACGGCATACCGGTCCATACCGACGGTATACCGCTTCCGAAACGTTAAAATTCCAACGATCGGATTTCCAGCCATTAATGATCCCAACGGCTATATTTCTAGCCGTTGCAATTCCAGACCGGTATACCGCCGGTATGCCGGATCATACCGGCGGTATGCCGGTTCGTGGCTGAAAAGTTGCCTTTGGCTTCTTTTCAAGCTTTGGTTATAAATAGCCTTGAACCCCTTCATTCAAGGTTGATGCTTTGAGCCTAAACATTTCTAAACCACCAAAGCCTATCCACAAACAACTCTACAAAGCTTTCATTTGCCATTCACAAATTGTGTTAGAGTTATTGAGTTGAAAAGTGAGATCTTCATCCTATTGTATAAGGAGATCAAAACCTATTGTGAAAGGTTGAAGTTGGAGAGTCTTCGTATCCAAACTCTCGGTTGAAGTTGGGGAGTCTTCGTATCCAAACTCTCGGTTGAAGTCGAAGAGCCCTTCGGATTAAAGCTCTTGTGTAAGAAGTTGGCGAGTTCTTCGGATCCAAACTCGTGTGTAACTATTTGCTCAAATAGTGGATTAAAGCTGGAGAGAGTTCCGAGACTGGACTGCCTCTTAGGAGGATACCAGGATATACCGGGTGTCGGTATTGTGTTTGCTTCTTCTCTTGCACTTATATTTTTAAATTGCCAATTAGCTTGTGCTAAGTGCTTGATTAGTTAGCTTAACCCTATTCACCCCCCTCTAGGGTTCCTACAATTTTAACTTGTTACATTTTTATTTCCTTCATACAATTGTAACTTGTTACAATATTTTTTTCCTTCTAGTTCATTCTTTCATATGCGTGATACATATTTATTTATACTTATTTATAGGACTCCAACATGAATGCAAACACTACTGAAGTTTTCTAAAAATGTTATTACACATTCCTAACCCTTGACTATTTAATTTTATCACATGACTTTTTAAACTAAGTAACTCATGACCATTTGATTTTCTAACACTGTGACTTTTAAAAACTAGTAACTCATAATAGTAATAACAAGTAATGCAAATAGATCACTGCGATCAGATTTAATTCTAACATTAATTTGTCATTTTGATGCAATTATTAACTATTAAGATGCTAAAAATTGTCAATAATAACCATTAAAAGCTGGTAACTCGTGTCATCAATGCTACGGTTAATGTCAAGCTCTTCGTCTCGATAGTAGGCCACAACATGACGTCGTAGACGTCGATTCATTCTATACCAAGCCATTCACCACCTCCTCCATGATGTTAGGCCCAGGCCAGGCCACAAACGTCCTCATGACCACCAATTAGCCACCAGGCCGATATTATATTGCTTTTTGGGCCTATGCCAGTCCTATCAGTTTTTATCTACGATAAGGCAACAACAACAACAATCATCATGTACGAGTCTGCCCAGGGCCAAGCTGGTACTATATTACATATGAAAGAATGAACTGAATAAAATTATAACATGTTTCTTTGTATCATGCGTACAATGTTGAAATTAAATAAATATATTTCAGGCATATAAAAGAATATACTGAATAAACAAACTTGAGTCTGCAATCGACATCCACTACTAATCTAGGAAGCTCACATACTCCGACTGCAGCATTGTATTAAACACATATAAGACAGTTTATATCTGCACCATACCAAGTCCATGATACATTATATCGAACACGTATTAGACAACAACTGAGAATCGAATGCTAACACTAACAAAATTTGTAATAAAATCAAGCAAAATGGACATAAATCGAGTAAAATTACCAGTTACAAATTCGTTCCTCCGACTCAAAATTGAACGTATTAACCATCTCCAACGAGGTGAATGCTTCGGTCCCAGACGCCACCACTGATTCAATAAAACGAACATCACCTTCATGAGGGGAAAAAAGCCTGAATTACATAATTTGTTAGAAGTAAAAGAAGCAGAAAGTCGACTTGATAGCCGCTGGCACCACACACGGCTTCCTCCTCGTCGGCCTCGCCCACGGCTTCCTTCTCGTCAGTCCCTTCGTCAAGGTCGGACCCTCCGCAATATCCCTATCGTCGATGCCGTCGGCTCACTCGCAGTAGGTGGCCTCGTGGTCATCATTAGAATCTGTCGCGACGATGTATGAAAGAGAGAGAGAGGTGGTTGGAGTGGTGGCGCCAATGAGATGAGGGCGGTGGTCGCGGAGGCCTGGCTCGGGGTCAGAGTGGCAATAATGGGGGAGAGAGAGAGATCGGAGCACCTACGGTTGAAAGGTCGGAGAGAGGGAGAAGGTCGGAGAGCAGCAGCCATAGTTTTTGATCGGAGAGAGAAAGAGATTTAGGTTGGTTTTGATCAAATAGTGAATAAGTTCTGAATGATTTTGTGATAGATGGTCTAGATTTAGTTCATCCGGTCGAATGGCCACAATGGTGACATGTGGACGGAAACGTTCCTCCCCAAAATTTGGCAATTAGCTACCAAATGTTTGGCATTCCCGCCGATCTATTTAGGACGATAATATAAATTATTTGGAACAAAAAGTTTTATTAGTCCCAAATAGTGATCCATTTTCACAATGTGTCCCAAAAAAATACAAATTTTTGTTACCAAGAATTTAGCCGTCCCTAGAACTACACTTTAGGACTTTTTAGACTAGTGTTCCTAATAGTGTCGTCCCAAAAAGACACTTTTTTGTAGTGCGTGCTAAATGCAGTAGGCAGAAAGATGGTTGACTGGTAATAAAAACTCAGCAGTTTGCAGCTGTGCACATATAGCAACCGACAAAAATCATGTGATGGAGAGTCATCGGGATAAAGCTATGCATTCATCATTTGGGAACGATACAAGCAAAGTATCTAAAAATTATTGTTAAATATTCTTTGGTTTATATTATGAAGGCTCAAACCCAAGTTTGCTTTTACAGTCCTTATCTATCTAACTTATGTTCCAAACAAATAAAATTTAAACTTATTTTTGTCACAAAACTCCACTTACAATGAATAAAAGCCTATATTCTAATCCATGAGTTCTTGATTAAAGTGAGGAACATCTTGTGCACTTCACTTCTTAAGAGTATTACCTCCTTGCTCCAAAATCAATATAGTAGCAAGATTGTTTTCCAACATTATGATAGGATATATTGGAACAAATGAAAATAGGAGAAATAATTGCACTTAGCTTTTATTAACACATAAATCTTGTAAAGGAATAAATTCTCAATTATGGTAACTGTAATCATTAAGTATATATTCTTAGGCCTGCTTGGAAGAGAGGAGTCTTGGTTGGTATACATGGAGGAGTAAGAGGAGAGGGACGCTCGAGCTCTTCATTAAACTTGATAAACTAATACAAATTCAAATCTTAACCATGTACATGACAAAGACTACTTGAATTCATTATGATAATACTAAAGTATTCTAGCAAGCTAGGACCTTACAAGCATAAACTCGAACACGTTACACGTATGTTACGACCCGCACACACTTTTCGGATACGAGACATGTCCAAGCCCAGCCTACACCGCAGTGTCGGCGGTAGTATGCTGTCTATGATAAGCATGATCCATACAAGTACACAGTCCACATATATCATCCACAACTAAGTTACGACAAAGAGATTAAACTAAAAAGTCTCAACAAATGATTTAAAGAAAGATCCACTACAAATCAAATAGTCTCGGGAACAAATTTGCTAAAAAATAAATATAAAACAACTAGAACTGAAGTCTGCTAAGCTCACTAGCTAAGAATAACACGAAAGAACATAAGGAAGAAATATGCTACTCCGTATCAGAAGAACCAACCTGCACATTGATAACGTCAGAGTCCCCAAGATACGCACCATAAACCTCGGGACAAACCATGTCGTCTAAAGCTGAAAAGTAGTTATCCAGTCAGGATTGGAGCAAGATCACCACAACACTACACTACACAATATAATATACAAGCACGCAGAATAGCAATAAGAAAAGGATGAATATAATATGATATAAAAGATACCACTATACATTGAAAAATAGTTTGAGAGTACAATTATGACATGGAACAGTTGAAGGTATAATTGAGACACGAAGACAATATAAGAGAACGATGAATATAAGACAAACCTCTGGGAAAATGTCAACACGAAATAAATCACGTGTACTATGTGTTTTAGAATACAAGTGTTCCGCATGTGGACGGGTTAGGACATCCGGCAGTCGGTACGTGAGGTGCAACAACTGCTATCAACATTGACATTGGAGAAAAATTATACATTACGTAGGCCACATGCATACTAGTTGTATTCCCCCTCCCGACTCTGTCACAAGTAAACATGATCACTTTAACATTAACTTTAACTTTAAGCATTAAACATTGAACACTAAATATTGGATAAAAGCAGTAAGTGAACATGTATGACCATGATATTAAGTATAACTCTCGTGCACAATAATAAAAACGATAAGACTAACAGTTTAAGAAAAAGAATAACATGCAGCATAAAATAAAGGCAACATAGGTCATAGTGATACTTGTCTTGCTCTGCTTGATGATGAAGTCACAACTTAAACGTCGTAGACTGATCTACCCCATCACATAAATAACCATAAGTTAGATTATGAAAATCCCACTCTAAAAATCCTAGAAAGTGGCTAATGGTTTAACATAGCTAATTCTATTTAATTCTGGAATAAATTATCAAAAATCTAATTTAATCTAATATAATTTTGGAACTAAAATTAAATACTAATTTTTAGCCAAGGAAAATCACTGTTTCTAATACAGAATCTATGGCACACAAATCGATGCACATCGATGACTAAGTAGTCAAACGGCACAAACACTATGACTTGAGTGTGTACCCTCGTAGATTTTAGCGCTACGAGTGCACTAGAATCGGCCGTGCCACAAAAGCATGCTTTGGTCAAAAGATATCGTCGTTATGGCTAACCGTGACCAAATCGATGATTTATTGACAAAACTAAGTTCTAGGAATTAATAAAAATACAAGATGAACTGATTAATTTTTGGAAAAACATATATGTTGTAAAGATCTATGTTAGCTTTCAGAAACTTCAAACGGTTCATGATTCTAATTCATGGTACTCCCGAAATCTCGAAAATACTGAAACGTGTCAAATTTTGGACGACTAGCACTCTACAAATTTTCCAAAAATTTAGGTTCAGAAAATATAAAAATTAATTAGATATTCAGAATCTATACCTCAATACGCTTCCAATAAAAAAAATAGAGCACAAAAAGCGAGTCGGGGTTGGCAGCAATCTCTTCGGGAAGTTGAAAACCCTATATGAACTCTCCCACAAAAAGGCTGCTGGATTTTATTAGGTTTCGAAAAACAAAAAAACATGTACCTGTATATATATGCTGCTAAGACGATCAAAATTTGGCTAAGGGTCTGCCATGTGGCAACATCTTGCGACTCCCACACTAATCTAACGGACCACAGTGTGGCCGGTTTGGCTCAGTCAGAGCCTGACTCTGATTCGGAGTGGCTCGGCTCGAGTTTGACTCGAAGACCCAATTATGAGCCCGCCTACATGGGTTACCAATGACAACTGGGCCCCTCTACTAGCCTTCTTGACCAACAGGTGGGCCAGTGTCGGTTGACTGGGTAATTTAATTTAGGAAAAGGATTCTAATTACCAGAAATTAGTTTTTAACTAGTTTTTGCTTAGAAAAAAAACATAATTAATATTAAAAATAGCCATAAAATGCTAGAAAAATTCTAGAAAATATAAAATAACACAATGAACCCTAGAAAAATATTTGGGGTCAATATTTGGTCATAAAATTTCTACAATAAATCCTAGAAGTCCTAGAAAATAGGTTTTTTCTGTATTTAATTATCTAAAAAACTCCAAAAAAGCCAAAAATTAATATAAAATATTTTTGACCTTCTAAAGCCCAAATAGAATGTTTGGCCTCTATAATGACCCCGAATGCCATCACAAAGATCAAAAAGACTTTCAAAATAATAATAATACTATAGTAAAAATTACCTAAGAATTATCAAAAATTCACAAAGAATTTTCTAGTGTTATTTATTTATTAATCACTAATCAAAATAGGAAAATTTAGGTAGCAGATGCTACAATGCATAAACTCGAACACCTTACAAGCATAAAATTCATATATAACCCTTATCATTATGAAGTGTTAACTAAGAAAACTCACCCGGGAAACCATATTATTAGTAGAGAAACCTCGTCGAATGCACCGTACTTGCCATAGCAGCCTCGGCGCCCTCTATAAAACTGACGGTATGCTTGAACAAAAAATGTTGATCCATAAGACCATAACTGAGCTTGACGTGGATGAGTTTGACCGCTTGATGCAAGCGGCGAGGCAGTCATGGTTGTGTTTCTGTGAGAGAGAAAAGAAAAATATGAGAGTTGATAAGAAGAAGATGGGGAGGCGGTGGAGAGAATACTTCCAAAGAGTATACAAATACTGTTGATGCTGGCAGAAAAATAGGATTTTTTTTGCTTGCCTATGCCGATTGCGGGAGTCGACTGGATAGTACTCCGACTGGGTTTTCAGGAAGGCCAGTTCAGCTGACGATGGTCGGCCTTCCACTACAAGAAAAAAATGCTTTTCTTGACAGGTTTTTCCCATCAAGAAAGTGGTATCTTGACGCTTGCTGATCCGTCAAGTAGTCCGGAGTCAAGAAAAGTTTCTCCTTTTCTTGACGGTCGCTGGCAGGACTTTTCTTGATAGTTTTTTGTCATCATATGAAGTAATTTTCTTGAATGTTTTTAGCCATCAAGATAACAGTTTTTAGAAACCGTCAATGTAGGCAATAACTTTTCTTGACTCCGGCCTAGATGACGGCCATTAGCCGTCAAGAAAAGCATTATTTTTATGGACAAACCCCTTCATGAAAAGCATTAATTTACGGCTATTCTGCAGCATGATTTGAATTAAAATTAACGTTTGAAAACCGTCAAGAGAAGCTATCCAAAGTACCGTCAAGAGAAGCTTGCCAAAATTCTATCAAGAATTATATAATATTAATCAAACACACATAATATCAATCCAGAAGCTACACACATCAAATTACTATGAAACCCAAATTTCATATTAACACACTGCATTGTTCATTCAACAAAAACTTCCAATACACATCCCACCACCTGTATTCTTCACTTATCCAACCACAACGTAATCTAACCATAAAGTACACATATCCCACATCTCTTGCTTCCATATCACTTAAACATCCAAACCACAAACATCCATTACTTGTCACCATAAAACATAATCCAACCCTACAAAATAAAACCAAAAAAGTAGTAAATCAGACCGAAGCACATTCCTCCCATATCCACAGCATCCCCCTATTCACAGCATGCATGCACCTTCATTTTTCAGACAAGAACACAAATTGTCAATATACTTCCCTATATGTTCTTATATAGATATTCAACTCACTATAACAGAATTATCAATATAGTTTGACTTTATTGCTGCACACACAAGAACTCAAGAATTTTTGAATCACTTGACAAGAATATGAAGGCTAGCCATACTGAAACTATAACACAAACAAGTATCAATCATGTAAAGAATCTGAAGGCTAGCAAAATTATCAATCATGTAAAGATGCATACAGGTATCCTGGAAATGTCTGGATACAAACAGGTATCAAATTAGACATAGAACAATTAATAACAATAACTGTAGGCTATTGGAAAATTTGCAAATGTCCATGCCAACCTCAAAAAGTGTAGACCATTAAACTATATACCACATTCCCAAACATGCAGCTCAACTGGCTGGTATTTTCGAAAGGAATCACTTTTATAAGAGCTCTTCCTTCATAGTGAAATGACACGCTAGTCTAAACGAAACATTCCTAACATGCAGCTTAACAAAGTTTCTGAAGGAATCGCTTTTATAGAGCTCTTCTATCCAAGTAAAATTACACCCAACTTAGTCAAAACAAAAATAGCCCAACAAATGATTTGGATTGGTATTAAAGCAACATCGCAAACTTATATTTAATTGACTATATGTTATACATAAGAAAGTTATCATTGTATAAACTTCATTAGGAAGCACTAAAGAGAAAAAAAATCTTCGATAAGATGACCAAAAAATACTCATGGAGTAACATTTAATGCAAAACATTTGCATTCAACTGATAGGAAACAAACCCCTTGGATTATGTTATACTAGAATTCAACTTTCACATATATGCATACTTGAATTCAAGTTTCACATATATGCGCAAGCAATCAAATAATCAATGAATAAAAAAGTTATCCAAAATTTCTCCAAGAACTATCATTTTAGGTTGAGTATCAGATTTTTAAGCTCAAACTTGAGTAGCAGAGTTTTAAGCTCAAGCTCAAGCTTGAGTATTAGAGTTATAACCTGCTTTTATAACTGTGATCAAGGCACACAGTTAGTTACTTGAGAACCAAAGGAAAAGGGGAGAGGAGCACAGTATATTTCACGCATTAGCAAGTTAGCAGAGGAGAGAAGCTCAGTAAAAGTCCAGTATCAATTATAAAAGTCTAAAATTAAATGTTCCAACACACAAATAAATGCATATATTCAATGTAGATAAATTCTAAAATTACATGCGACGATTTGTTAGTTAAGGAACTGCAAAACATGTTCTATCCACTTTATACGAACTTCAATAATTTCTTCAAAATTGTAGTATTCCTTTTGATTGTACTATTTGTAAATAGGAAGAGAAAATGAAACTGTTACTGTCATGATATATTTATATTCTAAATATACATGTCGATTAAGAAAAATATAACCTTTGGATTAAGTAAGGTTCGATCAGATGTGATCTCCTTCATAAATCTCATTATGTAGTACCCACATTCCACATAGTCGGCTTGTTCTGGCGCCTAATCATAGAAAATTAAGCAAAGTCCTTACAAACTTGTATTTTTTTCATTTACATTTACATGAGAGAAATATATTCTACCTTAATTGTTATCCAATTCAATTTAAATTTTTGACTTGATTTTCCATTTGAGCATGAAATATCCGAAGTCTACTATATGTAAATTAAAGTGGATAATACTAATAGTCATTATTTAATCATCTAATTAGTACCTTAACTGTAGTTGTGAAATTCCTAAAATATGGTATAAATATTGATGCATACCTTGTTACAATGTACTTAAGATCGTCATGGACGTAACTCCTCAAAGAGTCCAGATAATATGCTCTCATTAGTGACAAGTCAATGACAACCAAAATCCAATGAAAACTGTAACACCATATAGCACTAAAATATATACAAGTTATCGAGTTGGTGAGAACTTGTAGAAGAAAAATAAGTAAGAAATTACCTAGGGTTGTATGGCAAAAAAACAAGTCGACTTTGATTTCGAGATATCAAACTGTTAAAAATATGTCATGCCCTTGTATCCTGTGTTCCAAAAACGTCTTTCAAACCAGACAAGGAGACTAGTCTCGAATTAATGAAGCAAACATCCTCGATAAGGTTTAGGTCCTTCAAACGAATGTACAACTACCAATATATGTAGTTTGCAAATTATTTAGATCAACTTACTAATGTAATAACAAAAAATTGAAAAACAAAGAATTCAATTACCATATGTATATTTGGACGCAATTAGATGATATGGCACGTATTTTAGTAAAATTTTTGAAATCCTCTTCGAGAAGGCATGCAACTGTTGGGGTACCAAACAATTCGCCAGGAAGTGGTACCGAAATTGCAATTTTTTCACCGATCAAGTGTTGTACCAGTTTAGCAAAGCAGTCCATTTTGGGTAGATTTTTAAATGACCTTAGAATTCTAGTGGAAGCCCTTTTAGTTGGCGTCTTCCTTTGCTCATTGAGAGCTTCCTTGCCCATCTTGGATGCCTAAAATACAACACAATTTCAGAGTAAAAATGTATAAGACTGAAATAATTACAAGAAAGACTTCTAAATAAATATCGACTCTCTAATTAGAGTACCATGTAGAACTAAATCATTTGGCCAAAGTATGTGATATCCAGTAGCATCCTTAAACTTAGTCAGAGGAATATCTTCAGGTGGAATCGGAAGCAGTGCATCCTCATCCAATACCAATTCGATGGACATAATAACATTGGGGAGCTTGTATTCAGTAATGTTTCCTTTAGTAACAATATTATCAACGGAACCCACAACCAATTGGCAATCTTCTACCTTATTAAAAGAAAGCATATAGAAAATTGCATGTCTCTTTATTACTTCTATTTTACTAGGATTTCAAGAATAAAGAAATTGACATATAGTACCTTTGTTTTACTCTTCGGACTAGGTTTTTTTGCATCGACATCCATATCTTGATCAGTTTGGAGAGAAGATTTTTTACTTACAACCTTTTCAGAAAAGTAGATACTGGTATCAGAAAAGTAGATACTGATTCAAGTAGACAGAAAAGTCCAACTTTCTAGAAAAGTTCAAGTAGAAAGAAAATTTCAAGCAGATAGTGTGTGTTCAAGTAGGTGGTATGTGGTATCAGAAATGTTCAAGTAGACAATAAAGTTCAAGTAGACAGAAAAGTTCAAGTAGACACTGATTCAAGTAGACAGATAAGTCCATCTTTCCATAAAAGTTCAAGTAGAAAGAAAAGTGCAAGTAGATAGTGTGTGGTATCAGAAAAGTTCAAGTAGACAACAAAGTTCAAGTAGACAGAAAAGTCCAACTTTCTAGAAATAAACAAATAGAAAGAAAAGTTCAAGTAGATAGTGTGTGTGTCTACTTTACACTAAAATTGAAAGAGGGGATGAAATAAACCTGGTTCATGATCTTTTGCCTCTGTGATTCTTTGGAGGCATAACTCGGTGCATTCACGGTAGGGATTGGAGGAATTGGAAAGTTGGAACCGGTATCAGATAACGGCGTAGCACAGAGACCTTATGAAAGTAAGTTGTTTATCATCTTATTTTTTTCTCTCAATCTCATCAAGCAACTTCTTTTTCTCCTCCTCCCAACCAGTCGGAGTTTTAGGAGTGTTGAAAAAAGATCTTGGGTTGACATATTTTCCTATGGCCGTAACACGACCACTGTGCTCGGACCTCTCCATTGCATATCCGAAAGCGTCTATGTGTTGAGGAATGAACAACTCTCCAAAATTTTTTTTTCTTCACTTCATCTTATGAAAAGAATGAATTTATGTTAGCATCTTAATATGAAGTTGTGCAAAAAGAACGAAAATAAAATACAGTTAAGACTTGCTTACAATCTTATCCACCATTGCTTGTATGACTGGATCATAAACTATCGATGGATCATCACCTTCATCATCATCTTCATTATCACCCCTAGTAGTTTTTTTGTAGAACTGGTGCCTACCTTCTGCTTTTGCTTCTTTCGAGCTAGTTTCCAAAATAGACATCGGTCTACTTGGTCCTCAGTATATGTACCGTCTTTATTCTGTTATTTAAAAAACTCATTATATAAAATGAACATTCTATAAAATAATGACTTCAAATTCCAAATATGATATATAAAACACATTATTAGATCACTTACAATTTCTTCTCTTAAATCGGAATAGCCTTTTCGGCTTAACCTATGGTTATAGACATGCTTCATTCTCCGGCTTTGTTGCTCTTTGTGCCGGGACTAAAATGATAATGTAATTTGTTTACAATAAGTAAGCATTTCTGAAGTTGTAAAGTTAAACATATTTAACACTACGATAACTGAAAGTCGTTAGAAAGATGAGTTGTCACAAACTTGGACCATTCATTTTGATCGATAAAATCATAGTTTCGAGGGGGATTTCTAAGGACTGCAAGGTTGTCCATATTTTCAAGAAAATAAGCTGTCAATGTATAACGAAATAATTTTGATGCAACATCCATTGTTTGCATTAAAAAAAATTAGCTCCTGGATCAACGAGAAAAGATTGCTGCATATGAAGATTACTACAGTTTAGAACCAATAAGTACTAATAAATTAACTCAAAATAATTTTTTGTATATAAATAAAAGTTACCTCCACCAACGACCATGCATTGTCTTTAATATTTTAAGAGACTTTTCGCCAATCATCATAAGCAATGGGTATCATAGAACGTGCAATAACCCCAATCAAGCTAACATATTATGCACCATCCTCCCCAATAGGCTGTCCGGTCTCATTGAATGTGACAATTTTTTTCATTCCGTCACTTCTTCGCTTGATAGTTCTCTCGATTTTTGTAGGACCTCTTGCTGCTTTTTGTTTTTGGACTTCCTCTACTTGGGGAGGGTTCACCTCTATAACCTGTGACAAAAACAAGCATGTGACAAAAACATTCTACTACAATATTCAAGCAATAGAAAAAGAAACTCCCCCGTCAATTCACCACAACTAAACCAAATCAAGAACAATAAGGAACCTGCAGTAGTGCAGCAACATATGATCGAGCATAAGATAGCAGTATTAGCAGCAGTATATGCAGATATCAGTTATCAAAGATAAACTAAAATAATAAAGAAACTATTTGTAATGTCCGTGGTTAGTATTACATATCTAGGTATACGTATACGTATTTTAACCTATATTGCATGTCTTTCTGCTTGATTTATTTTGGCATTTCATTGATTGGTTTATCTTTGTTCGGTTCGGCTTGATTTGGTTAGGCTTGGTTCGATTTTGGTTGAGAACCAACCCACCTACCTACCACCACCATCACCATTTATTAACCCCCACCCTTTTTTCTCTCCTCATTTATTATTCTTCTTCTCCACCAATACTTCTCCACCAACCTGAGAGAGTGGAGAGCTTAGGCAAGTGCACCTTACTTCATGGAGGAATCCTATTTTTATTGTTCCATTGTCTTCCACATGTGTTTCTAACCCACTTTAGTACTTAGCATATTTCATTTCTGTGGTTAATTTCTTGTAGATTTAGTTTTGTGGTATTTTCGATTTTCATGAGTTCTGATCTATCAAACTTGCATATTTTTGCTAGTTGATGGTTCCATGTTGTAGAGAATTCTATTTTATCCAAATTTGACCTACGGGAGTTTGGATTTGGATTCCTAATGTTGTTTGGAGGAGCATGAAGGCCATGGTATTTTCCATGGACATGTTCTCTATGGGAGCCATTATTTGCACTCTTAGCCGCATGCAACATTTTGTGTTGAGTCGTATGACCATTTAATTTAATTGGCCACATGGCTGATCACTTGCTTGGCCGTATGGCATTTGCTGTTTGTATGGCCATTAAATAATATTTTGGCCGCATGCACATTTTAGTCTTAACCGCATATGCACGGTTGTGTGGCCTTTGCAAGTAATTGCTGGCATACTTATTTTTAGTGAGCCGCATATGCTTTTTTCCCCTCTATTTAATTTTTCTGAGCCGTATATGCTCCCCCCATTTATTGCTTGAGCCGCATGGCCTTAAAAATATTGTTGGCCGAGTGGAATTAATGCATTAGCCATTAATATATTAGTATTACTTGCATGTATTAACCTTAACGTGCATGCATTACCCATTATTCCATGCATTAGTACGTAACCTCCACGCATTAGCCATTAATGCATTTGCCATTAGCCTTTAACCTGCATGCATGCATGGCCTTTAATTGCAGGTATTAGCATTGCTTGCTAACATTTTGGCTGCATGGCCACTATACTTAGTTGGCCGCATGAGAACCAACACTCGGCCGCATGAGAAAATGCCTGAGCCGTATAGGCCCTTAAGGCTATTTAATATATGCATGGACCATTTGTAATAATATGCATGGACTATTAGCAGTTGTGTAACCGCATGCCATGTATTAAGTATGCTAGTCGAATAGGCCTATGAATATTTAATATAATATGGCCAAATGCCATGTTACATATTTAATATGTATTACATGCAAGCTTTGCTTGCATGCTATTACAAGTGAGCCGCATAGAGTAATATTTATAGTGGCCACATATGGTTGCTAATTGGCCGCATGTAGTTAGAGTATATTATTTATGGGCCGCATGGTGCAAGCAGTAGCATTTTTGCATGCTTATTAATATAGTTGGCCTTAGCATTTTGTATGCTTTGGCAGTAGCATTAATATAGTTGCATGCTTTTTGCATGCTTACATGCAAGCATTTTTGCATGCTAAATTTACTATCCTGGCCGCATGCAAGCAAGCTTGGCCAAGTTATGTGCATGCATGCAAGCAAGTTGCATGCTTATAAATCATTCTGGCCGCATATGGCCTTGCAAGTATTAAATGCTTGCATGTTGCAAGCATTTTTATATATTAAACTTGCATGGATTTGCATGCTTAGCAATTCATGGCCGTATGGATTATTAGTCTTGGCCACATATGGCCATGGGCCATTTATTGGCCACATGAGCCATTAATACTAGCCTGAGCCGCATAGGCCTTTAAATAATTGTCAGGTCATTAATATTTGCTTGGTCATTTAAATAATTGTCAGGCCATTACTTAGCCGCATATGCATGCCTGCAACAGTTTGCTTGAAACACTATTTTGGCCGCATATGGCCTAGTACTCTTGGCCGCATATGGTCATTGCAAATTGTAGCCGCATGGCCATTTAAATTAATTGCTTGCATTTATTTGCATACAACTTGCATGGCCGCATGAACAAATTCTCCTGAGCCACATGAGTCCCCCATGGCCCTTGCTCCTGCTAATATTTAATTACCACTTGTATGCTTGTGCTATTAATTTTAGGTGTGTTATCTGATACGATGGTGATCCGTTGTGGTACACTTTTGACAATGACATGACATGATAGTGGCCCAACGTGGCGCACTCTTGACAAGTAGACTTGACATGATAACTTGACATGATATACTTGACATGACAAACCTGACATGATATCTTGATAAGCTGTTGCGACGGCTGCCAGGCATGACAAGTATGAATGACCTGAACACCGTGGATGATTGTGCTTTTACAAATGAACCCGTCTTGTCTTGCATCATGTCTAGGACGGAGACCCCTGAGTACCACGGTCGGGGGTACCTACTGAATTGACTAAGGCTAACAACTAGAATGATCCAGTAGTCATGAAGAGATTTCTCCAGCTACAAGCAATCCCGTTATCTGGGCGCCCACTTGGGATCTGTAGCCTGCCGTCGAGTAGGGCACATTTCCAGCACACTGTCATGTGTTGCACCCTCTAAGTCACCTAAGGGTACATGCGTTTTCTGGACGATTTATCCACTTGAATTCAACCCCTAATTGAGTCCGGATAGCCTGGATGGTCTGCAGGGCTTGTGGTTGTGGAAGAATATCGCTGCATCTTGCTAGTAACTAGGCCTGTGATAATCCTAGTTAGTTAAAGTATCAAGCCGTACTTATTGCTTGGCCGTAAAATGTTGGATGGAGTTTACTCAGTCTAGTCTTGTCTTGATCATGTACAGGATTGTTACATGTCCCGATTTCTTATTTTATCTTGCCGATAAATGGTGGGAGAAACCTGGTTATCTGAATAGTCCCATGGTTATCTCATCGTATATCACCTGTCATACTTTTCCTTAATTACTGTCTTTTATTATGTAATTATATTCTTGTGCTAATTGCTGGTTTTAGTTCCTAAGTGAAGCCTCTTTTGTGGCGCTTGCTCTTTCTGGGGTCTGACCCAGCTGGTTTTGTATGGCTAGATACCAGAGTAGCTCCAGAGGATCTACCGACTTTTCAGCCAGATGGTGACCACTAGCGGGAACCCTGGTAACGAGTGGGTTTATTTTGGCTCTCCCACTCTATTGTAAAAATATTCTTTTGAGGCGTTTAGCCGACGAGCATGTGTTAGCTCGTATTGCACCTTTATTTACTGTCTGCCTACGGTCTGTAACATGATTGACAGATCCTAGGGTTGATCATGTATGACTAAACTCTTGCTAGTCCTCTCATTTTGTACGACTAGCTTCATGATCAGCTGAATATGTAATATTTGGGACGCCTTACTATTGTATATTTGGTAATCTTACATCTTGTAATATTTATTTGCTTTCTTGTGATTGAGACACTAGGCTTGTTCATGACCTTAGTGACTGTTGGCTTGTAGATAAACCCTCATATATCTAGACAGCCGTGACCGTATAGTGGAGTGGATTCTATTTCATTATACGTAGCTTGCTATGTCTGCCCCCGCTCTCCAGTGTTCTGGTTCTGGGGCGTTACACTATTTAATGGAAAATCTTCTTAAGAAAAATGACTAAAGATACAAGGTGAAAAAATGCTTAGATTCCCTATACAGAAGTACATAAGCTATCATGACTAGATGTTGACTTCCCCAAGGCCCAAAATCTTTATGAATGCAGAATTTGTTTCAACATAGCATCTCTTTAAATGAAAAATATAACTTGTTGTCCAAATCATTTCTAAAGACCCAACAGATAGAAGCCCAAGTGAAAATTATAAAGCATGGTGGCAAGGCAACAAGCTATAGAAAAGGAAAAAACATCATGATATAGTAGTTTTGAGGTATCTTACAAGAAAAGAAAATTCCTTACACAAAAGGTGGTAGTTTTTACCAAAATTCCCTCCTCCTTATTCCCAACGACAAACAGATAGATCCATAGAACTAATATTTATTATTTTATACCTGAACTTTATATGGAAGGTGATACTTAAGTAATGAAGATGTTAAATCCTGCTACAACTTTCTTACTCTTGAAAATAGTTACAAAGTTGTCCATATTAGGAGCAAGGCGCACCTCTGAAATCAAAGAAACAATTCCACATGAGGAGAAGCAAGTAACAAAAATGAATATCATAACATGCCGACAACCTCTCATGAATAGATTACCAAAGATATCAGCATACAAGAGAATTCACAAGCAGACCATCAAACCAATATATACTACTAACATCATAACAAACTTTACAAAAAAATGAAATGAAAATCTTTCAAACCATCCTCGGCTACTAGTACGAACTATGAAGACAACACTTACCAAAAAAACATAATATGATGCATACTTCTTTGATGTCTTCAAGGCGGCCGAAAAAGGCTATGAAATAATATGCAAGCATGTTGGATCAAACTATATTTGTCACAGAAATAAGTAGAGGAGATTTTATTATATATGTCTGTCACTACCATATTTCTAGTTTGAGGGTATTTTTGTCATTTTTGGGGTTATTTGAATTTATTATAATTTATTTGAATTATGGGAATTTTTAGAATTTATTTTGGAATTATTTGAATGATGGTTGACTTTGACTAGCATTGACCTTTGTAGGCCAACCTAGAAGCTAATCCTAGTTGTGTTTGGACTTGGTTAGGTCATGTAACCCTAGTTAGACTAGAGTTAACCTATGGTTTAATCATTTAACTCAAGATTAGAATAGAAGGCCTTTGGTCACAAGTCATGACTTGTGGTTTTGAACCATTATTTTTAACTAAGCCCAACCCGTTAGCCACTAGCCAAACCCTAACCCTAATCCATTGTGGCCGGCCACCTAGCATTGGGAATCCCCCTATAAATAGTCTCCTAGAAATTAGGGCTAGCCTCTTTAGGAAAGAACAAGTTTTAGAAAGAGAGGTATGTACAACTTTATAAATTCCTAGAAAATCCAAATTAACTCCTTTTTCCCTCAAACAAATTGTAATAGGTTTTAAATTAAGCTTTCTTGCTGTTGGTATATGTTATTCTCAGATTCATATCAATTTGGAGAAGTTTGCTAGCAAGGAGGAACCCCCCATTTCAGGCTTTTCTTGCATTTGACACCAATAGGTAAATCTATATAAACTCCATTAATTTATGGATTTCCTTGCATGTAGACCTGGCCCTAGGTGTCCCCTAGCCATAGGAATTGATTTCGTGTTCAGGTGGACCCATTTCATGTCCGATACCCGACCCTAGACCTAAGTGTTTGATGAAATACCCCAATGGGCATTTTGATCTGTTTTTGTGAAAGTATTTGAATAGGAAATTGTATTTTTGTCTGGCTTATCGATTTTTTTTGGACTGGGATCATTTTTGTGTCGTATCGTGTCAGGTTGGACATGCGTGCACACGCGGGTGGATACGCGTGCACACGTGGGTGGACACGCGTGCGCGGGCTGTGCGTTTCCCCTGCTGTTCGGGGGCTTTTGCACGCAGCACGTGACACGTGGACACGTGCCACTTGGCATAGAGACGGGGGCAACCATTGACAGGTCCCCCTCGAGTCTCACGATACGTCGTGTCGTATTGGACACGGAATCAGTCGTGCACTAAATTTTTACTGTCTACGCACAGTTTGTTTTCGTGCACTGATACGGCCTTATATGTTGGACACGACGACACGTGGGCCTAATACAAGGTGACACAGACCTAGGTGGACACTAGGCAAACCACCCTGCACAAGGACACGACCTAATTCGTGTCGTGTCGGGTGCACGACACGCGTGCACACACGCACGAGGCTGTTCCTGTGTAAGTGTCCAGTTGTGCTCAATTGAGTTTTTAATTATTTTGGACACATTGTGTCATCGTGGTTGGACACGAATAACTCCTGAGACACCTGCACACAAAGTATTTACATTCAACCCTTGGTTTTATATTTTAGTTGTTTTATGAACCAATTTTCCAAATTTCCAAAAAAAACCTGATACATGTCATATTCTCAGTTTTTCCAGTTTTTCAATTTGGTTTTTAGCAATCATTTTTGTTAGTTTAAATATTGTTAACTACTGTTTAGAGTCCCTAATATTGTTCTCCTATATATAATCTACCTGCATGTCAATTTTGGGATGAAATTGTGGTGTTTTGATTTCGAATTTAGTATATAAATAACTGTCATATTGACTGAACTGGAAATACTGAGATTTAGTCCTATCTTCCTATCACAGTTCAGGGGTATTGCCTGAATGAACTTGTCAGCACACCCCTCCTGAATTCCTGTCATTTGGGTTCTGTCAATCCAGGAAACTAAATTGGGTTCCCTTCCTTTTTTCTGAAAACTGAACTGTCTTGTGGGTTCCCTGTTTTACTGAGCACAGTTCACTCATTCATGTACACTCACTGTCCAGTATTGGACTGTACACATCACCCTCTCACTCATGCATACACACACTTGACACCTATATATATATATATATATTTATATATAAAAATATATAAAAATATATATATATATATATATATATATATATATATATATATATATATTTATATATATATATTATATGTTATGTATATAGTTAGCTATATATATGTGTATATATATATTTAGTTGGTCATGTATATAGATATTGGTATATATGTAGTTAGGCTATATATATTTTGTGTGATATACATGTATAGGAGATTGGTTATACCTTAACATTGTGGTATAGTATCTTAGGTATCCTAAGACAAGTTAGCCTATGGTTGATTGAGTTAGCCTTATAGAGTTTGATTAGATAGTTAACCCTTCGCCTAATTACCTTGTGGACTAGTCTATGTTGACCAAAACCTTAGTTAGTCTAAGTTTGACCTATACTTGACCTAGTTTGACCATAGTTGACCTAGTTTGACTTCTAGGGTTGACCAGAGTTGACCAAGAGTTGACTTTGGCCTAGAATGACCTAGTTTCATGTAGAGTGCATAGTAGAACTTTATTTTACCATTCTGGACATGTTATGACTTGTGCTGTTCTAAATAGGAGCCAGACACCACTCCTCGGATAGTACTTTCATCTTGGACACTCAGATACCAAGCGAGTACATTCTCTAATCATTTTATATCCTGCTTAGAATTATCTTCTTACTTTAAATTACTTTACTTGATACTGTCACGTTGGTCACACGGATTAGTACTATATGGATCCTTTCTTGAGATGTTATCCCCTCAGGGAGCATCGTATACTACATGTTCTGTGCGTTTCACTTACATGGTGTATCACTATGCTTCACGGTTCATTGATCACTTGTGACATGTACTCTTATGATCACAGAGTCTTCCTTAAATCACCCCATTTATGGGCATTCCTAGAATCACCCATTTATGGGCATCCATGTAACACCCCTTGTGGGCCTTTGCATAGAATCATAACATAACCTGGCTGGATCCTTGTGTATTGATTGGGGGTACGGGGGAGTAGAAGTAGACATGTGAATAATATCCAAGTAGTATCTCACCTAATTACCTCCTTAGTGTCTCATCAGAATCTCCTATGCCATTCACATATTTATATTATACTCTGACTCACTAGCTACTGATAGTTCTCTATTACAGTATATATATTTCCATTACAGCTTTCTCTGTTTACATTCTGTACTTTCTTTCAGTTCCTGTATCTTACTTTACTGCATGATTATATTTTCTAACCTGCTATGAACTGTTGAGATGTATTGTGCTCGCTCCTGTCCTGACTGGACCTGTTGAAAATATTATAGAGGACGAGGAGGAGGCCGGTGTGGATACCTTTTATGGTTCTACCTTAGATGAGATGTTGGACCTGGACCAGCAGCAGGCCCCACTAGCAGTGGATGACACACCACTAGACTAGGATGTTTTTCATTTATATTACTCTCTGGATGATTGTATATATTTAATACTTGGTATATGTATCTATCTTAGACACTTAGACTCTCTGTTTGTACTTGTGGATTTTCTTTCATTTCAGCAGTATTATCTATCTTTCTATCTTATCTTCTGCCTTAGTTGTGATTGAGTTTACTTTCTGCTATGTCACCCCATTCGGGGAGTATAAACTGTTTAACATTATATTGTTAGATGTTGTGACCTAGGATAGCATTCTACCGCCGACACTGCGGCGTAGACTGGACGTACCCACGTCTCGTGCCCTTACTCTAGGGTGCGGGTCGTGACAATGTCAAACAAAATAAGCGATTGTATCAGTAAAAATAGGATGAAATAATCGTATGAGTTCAAAAAACAGAATTCATTAATGTCAAATATGATAAGAAACTTGTGTCCAACATTTACTTATCAACCCAATCCCCTTCATAACCTACTCTTTTATAACACATATTACCATCGTCCCCAGCATCAAATAATATATCAATATTCATTGATGCATCAGCAAAGTGATGATGTTCCATTTTATTGTCTAGGTCTTCATCATCTTCTTTATGCATATAGTCTTTTTGACCCATGGACTAACATTGAGGATCATGTTGGTCTTTTACATAAAATACTTGCCTGATCTGTGAAGCTAAAATAAAATAATCTAATTTGTACCCAACTCAATTAAGGTCCACTAATGTGAAACCAAGTTCATCAACCTTAACATCCTTACTATCGACCCAGTCGCACTTAAATACTGGAATGTTGAAACTGTGGTAATCAAGCTCCCATATTTCTGTGATAACTCCATAGAAACACGTGTCCTCTACTATAGGATTCTTATCTTTCGAACTTGCAATCTGCATTATCGAAGCTACAGGACTAACTCCACTATTTTGGGTAACTCGAGCGTTGTCACGACCCTTCGTGTGATAGCGACAACTATTAATATAACATTTAAGCACATGCTGGCTAGGCCCTTGTGCTATCCACTTCATAGTTTGTGAAATGTCTTCTTTTTATTAAATTGACCACCAACCTACGAAGTTTCAGAATTATTAAATACAAACTTAACATCTGAATAAGTTAGAATATAACTATAATAATATTGCTACAACTTCTATCTTCTCCTGTAACCATTGGATAAATGTTTGATTGTGTTTGTCCTGTAGCCACTTTTTATTTTTAGATTTAAGGGGATGTTGTGATTGTAACCACTCCATATGCTCACTTTCAAGACATCATAACAAACTTAATCATACAAATTTCTAACAATTTTCATACAATGAATAAATAAAAATTTATGATAAAGATTCTTACTCAATATAAGTAGAATTTCATCTGTATTCTCCAAAACTTATAAATGGGCTTGTTGCCATTCTTCACGATCAACTGCAACAAGGCAACCTCCAGACAAAGGTTTGCCATCTTTAATGTTGCCTTTCCTTGCAAGTGGATTTACTACTGCCTCAACATAAGATAGATACTCACTATAAAATTCTATTGCTTCTTCTGCAATGTAACATTTTACAATGCATCCTTCGAGACGGTTATGATTGTGCACATAACCCTTCAAGGGTTTCATGCACCTTTCAAATGGATACATCCATGTCAGAAAAATAGGTCCACATATCCTGACTTATGCAACAAGATGAAGAGTTAAATGGACCACAATGTCAAAGAAAGATGGTGGAAAGTACTTTTCCAACATGCATAATATGACCACGAGATGATTTTGAATATCGTTTAGCTTATTCACATCTACTACTTTCTTGTAAATTGTATTAAAGAAGAAGCAAAACCGAGTAATAGCAACTCTAACCGGCTTAAGAAAAATTGAACAGATTGCCTCGGGTAGTAGTTGTTGCATTAGTGCATGACAATCATGGAATTTCAGACCATAAAGCTTCAAATCTCGCATTGAGACAAGATTTCTGATATTAGAAGAGTAACCTTCAGGAACCTTTACGTCTACCAATGTTTGACAAAATATCTTCTTCTCATCCTTCATCAATGTATAACAAGCACCCGGTAAATTAGTTTGTTTCTTTTCAAAATCAGGTTTTAATTCAGTCCTTAGACCCTCGTCCACAAGGTCAAGTCGAGCATTGACTCCATCCTTTGTTTTTCCAAGAATGTTAAGCAATGTACCATATATGCTCTCACAAACATTTTTTATGTGTATAACATCGAGTGTGTGGCGGATATGCAAGTGTTCCCAATAGTCAAGTGTAAAGAAGAATGACTTCTTCTTCATTCATCTTCTTTTACCTAACTGTGATGCTTTGCACTTTGCATGTTTCTTTTCCCATGAGTTCAAAATTTCACTAACCTTGTCTAATATCTCTTTTCCGCTCAACGGTGTTAGAGGATTGCCAAATTCCTGCTTACTATTGAAAACTTTCTTTTGAGTGCGATACAGATGATGTCGCAAGAGAAACCTTCTTGTACTAGTATACACATTTTTACCACTATGTTTCAGTCTAGGCTCATAAGTATCTTCCTCGCATATGGGGCAAGCATAATACCTCTTGGTAGTATAACTAGACAGATTTTCATATGCAGGAAAATCTTTGACAATCCACAAAATACAGCCTTTAAAATAAAGAACTCTCTTTTTTGTGCATCACAAGCATCAACTCCCTCTTCCTATAAAAGTTTCAAGTCCTCAACTAATGGTGCTAAATAAACATCAAAATCATTGCCCAGCTGGTTTGGACCTGATATCAATAGCGACAACATCATGAATTTTCTTTTCAAGCACAACCATGGCGGTAGATTATAGGTAACCAATATAACTAGCCAACAACTGTACCTACTACTAAGGGACCTATGTGGATTTGTTCCATCAGCTGAAAGAGCTAATCGAAGGTTTCTAGGTTCTTTCGTAAAATCCGGCCACTTATGGTCAACTAGCTTCTATGATGCGGAGTCTACATGATGACAAAGTTTGCCATCAACTACTCTTTCATAAGCATGCCAAGTTAAGTCCTTTGCTATCTTTGAGGATTGAAACATTCGTTTAAACCGAGGAATGGGAGAAAAATACCACAGAAGTTTGGCAGGAACTTTTTTACTAAAAACTATATGAGGATCAGCAGTTGCCTTCTTCCATCTTGATGTTCCACAAGTGGGACAATCCGATAAATCTCTATATTACTTTCTATAAAATATGCAATCATTGGAACAGGCATGTATCTTCTCATATTCCAAATCCAGAGTTGTTATCATCTTCTTAGCCTCGTACACTGGTAAAGGTATTTCATTTTGTGTTAGAAACATATCATGAAAAGTTTTCAACAACTCTGAAAAGCTACTGTCAGACCACCAAAATCTTCCTTTAATGTTATACAATCTCATCAATCCTGATAGTATTGTATCTGAGGCTTTTTCAGCATCTTCGAGTAGAGAAATAAATGACTTGCGGTCACCAGAAACATGTTCATATGCAGCATTAACCATTTCTACAGCATCTGCAACATCTTCAAAGGAGTCATCTTCATAGTCATGTGTTTCTTCAGCATATATTCCAAAGCTTGACGATCATATCTTCTCATATTTCTCACCATGCCAAACCCATACTATATAACTTCGATCTATAACTTTCCCAAACAAATGTTTTGTTATGTCCCCTAAAGTTTGAAATGTCAGATTTCCACATTTTTTGCATGGACATCTAATAGAATTAGGATTACTTGAATAGAGTTTTGCAAACTTAAGAAACTCTTCTACTCCTTCCTCATATTTCCTACACATTCTATCCTTTTACATCCATGATTTATCCATTTTGGGTTGGATTAGAATAGAAGTGCCTACACAGATTAATATAACATGTTATCCTTGATTTAGACATGTAACGCTACTTAGCAAGATACAAAGTGCAACTAAAAAAAATTGGAGTAAAATAGAGGATACAAATAAAGTGTCAGACGAGAACATGAAAGTTTTAGAGTAAAGTAGAGGATACAAATGCAATATATAATATTGAAACAGTCTTTGTACCTGAGCTTCAAGTTTTGATGACCTTAGTCTAGTCCTTAAGGTCTTTGCTTCATCCTTCCCTGCAACCAAAATGTGGCAGAGTTATTTTTTAAGCTACAATAGCATTTAATCATTTCATAACCATAAAAACATGTGTACATCAGAGCTCAAAAGAATAGATACTAAAAGCAATAGCCAGTATCAGAGCTCAGAAGTAGGGACTGGACACTGAAGACTAAAGTAGCATGTATTCATTTAGTGTATAACTCTATACATAATTGAAATGGAAATAATTGCTTAGAAATCACAACATGCCCTCATAAAAGGCCAAAAACAAATATGGCTTTGTTCCCTAGTTATAGAAGGCCATCAATATGCCCACTCTACATATCATGCCCCAAAAGAATACTCGAATTAACCAATAACAATCAACTTCTTCTTTTTTGATTATTTCACCAAAATGCATAATGAACTATATTCAGAAGGGAAGGGAATGAAACATGTACAATGCAAGACTGAGAAAAAATTATCTAAGAATATGCAATGCAAATTCAAAGGGTATCTGAAACTAGTAGAAGATAATGCTTGCAAGTATTTAAATCCTTCACATTGAAGAACCATTTATTCAACAAATAAAGAAACAAACAATTCTCAGGTACATGCCCCATCTCTGACTGAATTCTAAGTTACAAGCAAAAAAGGAGTCCACTTGTAACTATCATATAAACTTATCAAGTAAAGGATTATTTTCAACAAATATCGACCAAACTTCATTATGAACATGCAAGTGCTCTAACCAAAAGAAATATTTTTTATAGCTGAAGGTGCTAGACAAACACAATTACGATCTCTTCATACATTAGGAAAAGAATGTTGTCACATTAACTTCAAGGATCATAATTTTCCACTAAACAACATAGATTAATTTGACATTAAATATTAGCCAACTAATGCAACATTGAAGTAGGAAGAAACTAAGAGTTTATGCATTTCAAATAAAAAATTGAGATAAATCTAGAAATTAAGGACCAACACTACACTATCAATTTGTCTTTAGGGAAATCAAGCTTTTTAAGATTGGCCTTAGAATAGCAAAAGCAAGCATGAAATTTAATAAATCAAACATGAGAGGATTACTGTTACTTAGACTTTATTTTTCCAAGTCGAGTCTCCTTCATAAATTTTGGAAAACATATGAACATAGCAGATTCGGAAAAGGAAATAAATTTTGGAAATTGAAGAAATCCCCTCACAAAGTATAGAGTATAGTCTTATAGATTGCAAATCCCCTCATAAAGTATAATTGATATGTCATAAACGATGCCACTTTAAAAATAACCCTAATTACCATGACATGCCCTGAAATGTCAGCCACTTTAAAATAACCCAAATTTTTACGGAATAAAACACAAAAAGCATTCTCATTGACTCAAAATTAAACAATAAAGCTTACAAATTTTGAAGTTCAAAAGTACTTGAACTCCCCAACCAAAAAGAAGTTAAAATTACTTGTGACCACTAAATCAAAAATGAATGCCTATGAGAAAACATATAGGTAGCCATCAGTTTAACCCTCCAAAATGTCATCGATTGAATTTGATAAAGAATCTATGAGGAAGAAGCTATGAGTACACTGCAAAAACCCTAAGTGAACCCTTAGATGCAATGCACAAAGAAAAACCCTAAGTTGAAGAACGAAGTTGCCACCAAAAAAACTCTAACGTGAAGAACGAACGAAGTTGGCACAAGAAAACCCTAGGCATAAAATTGAATTTCATAGAGAAAAAATCAAAGACATTATACCACACGGTGAAGATCGAAGTTGCCACATTGTGAAGAACGGTTAGGGTTTTCTCCAGAACGAAGTTGTCGAAGTAGAGGAGTTTCGAAGTAGAGGGGTTTTCTCCAGAGCGGTTATGGTTTTCTCCAGAGCGATTTCTGAGAGGGGGAGAGAGGGGTTTCAAAGTGGAGGGTTTCTGAAAGGAGGAGAGGGGGGGTGTTTCTGAGAGGGGGAGAGAGGAGGGGTTTCTGAGAGAGGGTGTCACGACCCGCCCCCGAATAATTGGACACGAGTCGGACACGTCCAGCCTTCGTCGTTAGATACGATGAAGTAAGTTGTACCAATATCTAGGAAGAATCATGAATCAAGATCAGAATGAAAGTAAATCACAGCATCTAATATCGAATCCCAGAATCTCAGATACAAGTCTAAATATTATTACATTCCAGCAAATGTAAAATGTACTGATGTCTCTAATACAAGTCCAGATAAAAACTAAAGAAAGAAATACTAGGCTTCCTCAGCCTCTAGGTCCTGGGCAACATCAACTGGCTCATAGGTGCCTCCAAGCTCCTGCCCGTAGTAAGTGTCACAGATAGCCTCCAACTCACCTGCAACATATCCTAGTCAGGAGCGGAGCTAAGTATATCCAAAGAAATGAACATGAACATCATGGTATGAACAAGAACATAGGAAATATATATAGAGTACGAGAAATAAGAACAAGACATAAAAACTGAACATGAATACTGAAAGTAAATACATGGAACATGAAATGAGTCCTGAACCTGAAATACAGCCTGAAACCTGAAGTGTGCAATATATCGAAATACATCCAGAGCGTGTGATCGGCTTGGGTAGATTCAATGAACATGAAATGGTACTGGTTCGGTCCCACGTGCACGATACGGGGCCTAAGCTATTCACATGAATAGTAACACGGGTTTGATCACACATCTGTAGTATTTTCCCTCCCAGACACAAGTAAACTCAAGAAACATGATACAAGACAATCCCGTGATACATCGTGTCAACAAGGAGATACAGGAATGAATATACAAGACATGAGAAAATGGACAAGTCCGAAGAGTATACTTGTCTTGTCCAGAATGATTAAGTATGGGATGTACTGCTGGATATCCTCCTGTTTATGATTTACAATTGATAAGTCAACAATTTAAAGGTAGATATTTTTAGTCTAAAAAGGTCATTCAACGTAACTTGGTTTAAACACTAAACCTATCTTATATACATAAACCCTAACTTACAATTTATACAACAAAAAATAATATCTTGAAGTATGAGACAATATATCATTAATTTCCTATCATACATTACTAAATCATATGTGCCATGGCTCCTAGAATGGCCAACCATCAATTTGGTACCATGGTCTTCTAACTGTGGTGGTGTGAACTACCCATAATCAATTAAAGGAAATAGGCATTGACAGTTTAACATCCAATGTAGGCTGATATAGTTTCAGTCCATAGGACTGAACCCACAGTCCAGCCACAGACCAATTTTCTTCCTTCACAAGTTGATGCATAACAGTCCTAACTAAGACTAAATCAATTCAGCCTAGTAATGTGCTAAACCATTCAAAACCTTGTATTTCAGTATCCTGTTCAGTTAGGAAAATGGCCTGAATTAACCCCAAAATACAATGCTAACTGATATCAGTCAAACTATAGTCTCAGGTTTATCTCTAGGAATACTGTTATCTGTTTCAGAACAACCCCCCCAAAGGGTCAGTCTCGAATTTGGACTGGTATCACCAATCTAATGCAACTGATTTAAAACTAGCCTAGGCTACTGCATTCCTAACTGGTTATTCAACTGCAATCCTAATGTCCTGAACAGGACTGTTATCAATAAGGTTACAAAATTTTACTAGAATTTATAGGTTAGCCTAACTATAGATTCTCAGTAATTTACACAGGCACAGTTCCTCCAAGGTATAGCCTGAATTATCCCATCTATCATACCATTTCTTCAAGTTCAATATCAGTGAAACTTACCATCTAGCCAAGATTTTAGATTGTCTTAAAGCAGTTCTTAAGGTTGCACTCTAATGTAGGATTGATACAAATCAGTCCTCAGGTCACTGAATAGTTCAGGTTAGGTAGGACTGGTACACAGTCCAGTCTACAGGTAGGATTGATACCTGCAGTTCAGTTCTTACACCCAGGCTGATGTATCAGTCCCAAATGCTTGTATCCTGAATTTCCCTTATATCATTAGTATTTCAATTCTAATACATCATAAACTAACCACAGACCACTCCCAAGAACTCCTTATACTATCAGTTAAACTCATGAATCTGGCACTCAAGCTATAGTGAACAACTCAGTCCTGGTTAGGACTGATACAACAGTCCAGTTCCTATCCAGTTGTAACATGTAATGTCCACTTGTATCATAACCTATAGTACAACATATAGTCTAGGAATTGAAACCAGTACTACTGGTTCCTGAACATACAAATATTACATGTTGATTCAATGAATTTATCAGTTACAGTCCATTGTTTGAAAGGATTATGTTACTCAACCAATCTCAGTCAACAACTACCTGTCATCCTAAATTCCAGAAGTTTACACTAACTCAGCTTACCCCATATTCAATATTAGCTCAATTCCCATAAGCCAATCCCTACATCAGGCTAAAACCAAAAACTAAATCTTAATAGCAGAAATCTGAGATAGAGATTAACACCTGGAAAATCCTTTTCAAACTATGCTACTGAAAAGCCTATTTGAAATTGAAATGGCATTCAATAATCGGCAACCAATGTCATTTAAATTGTACAATTTCTTGAGACTAAACAACAGATGTCACAAGATTCATAACAGTCAATACCACAATAGATTTGATTTAGGACAACAACAGATATTACTCGAATTAACCCATATCCAGTATACAACCTGGATTCAACTGAACAGAACCTCTGCTTAAAATCCAGAGACAGAAAACTCGGATGGATCATTCCCTAGGCTAGATTTAACAATACAATAATAATATCTACCCTATTATAATTAACTACTCAATTCGATTTTAGAAACAATAATAAATAATTAGAATACATTATGTACTACTAGATGAAACTGCTATTTCATATTTAGATTTACCTGCTAGGAATAGATCCTTCGATGATATCCTTGAGTCAGACACGAAATGTCTGTGTCCAGAATTAATACTGAAACAAAATTTAAATGCAGAAAAATGCAGTTAACGGCTATGCTAAGTCAAAACGGAACATGGTTCTCCCAATCGAAACTCACCTCTCCTAATAATTGGTGAGAAGATCATAGCAACTATTCCTAACCAATTTCCTGATTCTCGATCTAAAATTTGACACAAGAATTTGGGGTGTTAAATCAAAATATCAATTAAATCAAATAATCCACAAGTGATCCTCACCTTGACTGCTGTCGAAAAGGAATTGGAGAATTTATGGTTCTTCACTCTGGATCTACACGCGATGGCAATGCTTTGGATTCAGATTTTCACAAACAAATAACTCGATCGATCTTCATAGATCTAAAATTTTCGATCGATCAAAAATAGAAGAAAATAATTGATCGAGTAATTTATTCAAAACAAGTATAGGGAAGGAATTACTAGAGTTACTGGCTTGATTGAAGGAGAAGCTCGATTCCTAAATTGCCATGACTGCTTTAATGGCTGATGATGAAGGAAGCTTGGTAGAGGGAATATTCTCTAGAATTTCTCACACTGAAGCAAAGAAGAATGAAGGATTCTTCGGTTTAAATAGGCAGTTATATGGTGGGGTCTTAGAGAGAGGGAATTGAAAAGTGCGGGAGATTGAGAATTTGGGGAGGAGCTGCACATGTAGTAGTAACTAACTTTCAAAATAATTCAAAATTTAATTTGCTCAATCGAGCAAATGAGGAAGAGAGTGAACTGTTCTTCTGTCAAGAGAACAACTTAGGTCCTATGGCTGAGCTAAATGGACTCTAATGAATGGTTTTAAGGGGATGGGCTTTGGGCTGATTAGGAGGAAAGGAATGACCAGTATTATATTTAAAAGAATTTCAAGGAACAAACACATACTTGGAAAAATTTATAAAAAGAAAGAATAATAAAAATAATAAAATAAAACAATATATTTTTTATATTTGGGAAAAGTTGAAAGTGGAGTTACAAATCTCTCCCCCCCTAAAATAATTTCGTCCTCGAAATTTGAATGAAGCATTGATCCCCAAAAATCAAAATCATGATCTAATAAATCCAACAAGTTGTTTATTGAACTCAAGTTTATTTGAAAACTGAAATACAATCAAGTGAACAAACTAGGATAACGCTCACGTATCTCGTCCTCGCGCTCCCACGTGGACTCTCCAGGAGAGTGGTGTCTCCACATGACACGGACAAGTGGAATAGTCTGGTTCCACAGGCGCTTCTCCCTCCGATCAAGGATCTCCACTGGCTGCTCCTGTAATGCCCCGCTCTGTGAAGGCACTAGATAGACAGAAAGATCGGATTGATGGCTTTGCAACAGAAGACGATTAATCTGGGTGAGGGAACAAAGTCTCATTTGCTGATTCGCTTATGCCTAATAAGAATCTGAGTTTTTGATTGAATGTTATTTGTTAATAACAAGATAGTAAATCTTTGAGTATGCTTATAAAAGAATCCACATGTTGCCTTGAAAAGAAAATAGAGAAGCTATTGCCTCGGTGCAAAGAGTTTCTACTTAGCGATGAGCTGAACCCTTGCGAGTCACAGCAGCTAGCGACGAGCTGAACCCATGAGAGTCACAGTGGTTAGCGACGAGCTGAACTCAAGAGAGTCACAGCGGCTAGCGACGAGCTGAACCCAAGGGAGGCACAGCGGCTAAGATAGATCAAAAGAGTCCCTTATATGCTTAAAATGAAATGAAACAAATGTTGGCTTTTCAAAGATGTTTTCAAAGAATGTAAACTGACTCTATATGCATGAAATGTACATAGGTAAAAATTAGCAAGATCACATCACAAGAAATATTTTTTCACTAATTGAACAGTGATCATTTCAGACAAATATAGCTCTTTGTTCACAATCACCAGTATGCTGATATACTGACCCACCATCTGTCTGCATGCAGGTGCACTATGTATCGAGAAGGATAGTCTGAAGCGATAGTCCGAGCCTTATTCTCAAGAGCCCGAATTCAGAAGAGATGCCAAGAGATGACATCTGTTGTAAGAGTTGGTTTTGTATATAAAGGGATGTAATGTATGGGAATGGGATCATTGTAATCTGTAATGTTCTGAGAGAATATAACATTGTATCAGAGAGAAATGAGAGCTTATAATCTGTTCAAATGAAATCAATAAAGAGAATTGTTTCTTGTTACCATTGTATTTAATGCATGTATTCTGAAATATGTCCGTTGCTGCTTCAATTATCTGTGATATGTTCCGCTGCGTATTGTCAATCTTGTCTTTTTTCAGGTCTTGGCCTTGTGCGAGCGTAACTTAGGCTTGCACGGCATCACGCGTTAGCGAGGATGAACGGTCCCAAAGAGCCCGAAGCGAGGACGAAAGGACTCTGCGGGATCGGGGCGTGACAGCTTCTCGTAGGTCAATCTCGAACCCACCTCTAGCTCTGAGTAGTACTCCACATGGCTCGGATCTGGAATGTAGCGTCAGAGCTGAGACACGTGGAAAACATCGTGTACTCCCTCTAAACTAGCAGGAAGTGCTAAGCGATATGCCACGTCGCTAATCCGTATAGTCACATCGAAGGGCCCGATGTACCTCGAACTGAGCTTTCCGCCTCTGTCGAAATAAATGACGCCTTTGGTCGGCGAGATCTTCAGAAACACTCTATCTCCAATTGCGAACTCCAGTGGCCGTCTAATGCTATTTTCCTAGTACTTCTGCCGATCCTGTGCAACTCTGAGACACTCTCTAATCAGTCTAATCTTCTCAGCTGAGTCTACCGCCATATCTGGCCCAAGTAAAGCCCTCTCGCCAACGTCATCCCAAGATAAAGGTATACGACATCTCTGCCCATATAGTACCTCGAACGGGATCATCTCGATGCTAGCCTGATAACTGTTATTATAGGCGAACTCTACTAGATACAAGTGATCCTTCCACGAACCGTCGAAGTCGAGTGTACAAACCCGCAGCATGTCCTCGAGTGTCTGAATGGTCCTCTCGGACTGTCCGTCCGTTTGTGGATGATAAGCAGTGCTGAACTTCAACTATGAACCCAAGCTCAGCTGTAGACTCCTCCAAAAGTTTATTGTAAAATAGATGTCTCTGTCTGAAATGATGCTCACTAGCACCCCGTAGATCCGCACAATCTGTCGCATATAGAGGTCTGCAAGCTTCTCGGTCGATAGCCCAACCTTGAACAGAATAAAGTGAGCAGACTTCGTCATCCTGTCCATGATAACCAAAATAGCATCCTTACAACTGGGCGTACGCGGTAATCCAGAGACGAAGTTCATGGTGATGTGCTTCTACTTCCATTCCGGAATAGGTAAAGACTGGAGTAATCCTGCTGGTCTCTGGCGCTCCGCCTTGACTTGCTGGCACACAAGGCATCTGGAAACAAATCTGGCAACCTCTCTTTTCATCCCATATTACCAAACATACTCACCAGATCCTTGTACATCTTTGTAGATCCAGGATGTATAGAATACTGCGACTGGTGGGCCTCCTGCATCACCTTCATCCGCATGTCCTTGGGCACACACAACTAATTTTCGTGCCTCAGGCATCCATCATCTGTAATAGTGAAGTCATCGAGCAATCCTGCCTCTGCCTGACCTCTGAGACATCGGAGTCCCTCATCTAGAAACTTGTCACGACCCGCACCCTTATGAGGGGCACGAGCACGTAGGTACGTCCAGCCTACGTCGTAGTATCGGCGGTAGAACGCTGTATATAACGTCTGTAAATACTACAACTAACAGTATAAAGGTACCTGTACAGTATATACTCTCTGAATGAAGGTGACATATCAATACAGTCTTAATCACGGAATAAAACTAAGGTAGATAGCTCAGAAAGAGAACATATGATAGATGAAAGAGTAAATAAGTCCAGTGTCCAATACAAGCCCAGATATATACAACATCATAGGGTCTCAAAATATAATATAGAAACTACAGTCTGATAAAGCTAGCTGGATCGCAGTCCAGTCAAACCTAGCTGATCTACACTACTCCGGGAGTACAAAATCTAGTGGCTCTACTATAAGGCCACGGTCCTGGACTACTCCATCTAACTCGAGCCCATAATAGGTCAAGCATTCCGCCTCAGAATCATCTGTAATATATCATAACGGTATCCTGTCAAGAAAATAAGCAAGTACAAGCACTAATAATAGTTCCACATGAATTGACAAATTCTATAAGAGACAGTATAATGAACCACAAGACAAAGATATATGAAGACTTGGGAACCGTTCGGAAGCCGAGTTACAACCCTTAAACCAAACAAGGATCGGGGTTGTAACTCTTCTCTCGAGCAGAACTTAGTCTCCAATCAAGGTACATCATAGAGGCATGTAAAATATATGAGTATCTGTAATCATAGCATGGTGAGAAGTACTGTATGTAGAACAGAACAGGATATATGATAAGATAAAGTAAATATAAAATGTGACTTGAATTATTAGAGCGATATATGATCGGCTTGGGATAAGTGACAGGACAGGCTATCCACTTGGCCCGGCAATTCGCGGTGACCTCAACGGAAAGTCATGCCGGCCAACCTGGATAACGAGCATAAGGCAAAAGGATCTCGCTACACCCTTCGTGAGGGAAGAGTGGCACGAGCACATGAATAGTGACAGGGTGGCTAGGATCACATAGCCTCTAATAATTCTCCATCCCCGAATAGTACAATAGATCTGGACATGACACGTCATGGCACGTGATTCCGTAAGAAGGTAGCAAATCCCCTTAGAAATTGGTGTCTATACAAGTACAAGGAATAAGACAGAAAGTGTACCAACATACCCAGAAATCTAGGAACAACATCTCATATCATGATCCAACGTGTACTAGTCCGTGAACTATCGTGACTGAGAATCAAGTAAGACACTACGACTGAATCGGATATAGCAGATATCAAGACAATAAAAACTATCAGTGAATGTACTCGCCTGCTGTCCTGAGCTGTAGGGTATATCAATGCTCAGAGTGGTAATCAGAGACCTAATAGATAAGATATTGCATGTTAATTTAGGTTTAACAGAGTTAAGAATGATTTATAATGAATGATATGAAATCTAGGTCAAACTAGGTCTCACTGAGTCACACTAAGTCCTGTCAAGTCAATCTAGGTCAAATCAAGTTATATCAAGTCAATCTAAGTCAGACTAAGTCAACTCTAGGTCATACCAGTCACAGCAAGTCAAAATAAGTCGAAGCAAGTCAAACGGGTCAAGAGTTGGCCTACAGTTGACTTTTAGTCAACTGGTCAACTTTGGTCAACTCTAGGTCAACCCTAGGTCAAACTGGTCAAATGTTGACCAATAGTTGACTTTTGGTCAACTGGTCAACTCTGGTTTCGATTTGGTCAAATCTAGACAAAGTGTTGACTCACGATTGACTTTTGGGTAAAAAGTCAACTCTGGATCAACCGAGCCAAAATCGGTTCAAATATGACATTTGTAGGGTGTACCTAACAAGTCACCAATGTTTCAAGTCGATCCGAATACCCGAACCCCGTATTTTGAATTTACCCGATTACCCGTAAAACATTTACCCTTAACCATTCTAACTTGACGCCAAGTGGCCTTCCCTTAGGAATTTCACTTCGAGCTTCCTAGGGTAGTAGGGTACTAGCCTATACAACCATTACCTACCAAGTTTACTAGGGTAAGTGGAATCCAGTCCATCTTACGGTCCGTATCGCCCGTTTACCCGTTATCTTGAATATTTCAAGATATGCGATGGTGCGGTACGATACCATCTCCCTAATCCCATATACAACCCCGATTCCAACACGGAAGCCTACCCACAAAATCTAAATCACATTTGCTAAGTCCCCTATAAGTTTCGACGCGTTCCGAATCACGGAACTCAAATTTACCCCTCTACTAAAACTCAAACAACCCTTCACACACACTCCCAACACCCATTTCCCATACTCACTTAGGACTAGTTTTTGGGGCTATTTTAGTGGGTTAATTAGGGTTATATAGAGCTAATAAATAGGGGCATATATATGTATATATATAGGTATTTAGGTGGGGGTCTTAGGGGCTAAACGGGGTGGTTTGGGGGTGCTACTGCTGCTAGCTGCTGCTGCTGCTGCTATTGCTGTTTTGCTGCTGCTGTGGAGGGGGGGGGGGGCAGCAGCTCCCTTGCCCCCCCCCTTGTTGCCTTGGCTGCTCTCCCTTTCCCCTTCACAAATTCCTCCATTCT
>JANAVB010040818.1:26201156-26428656 GCA_029216955.1 Iris pallida | reverse complement strand
GACAATCCTTATGAGCTCCTTAAGAGGACATCATCAACCTGATGTATCGGGACATGGATTCCATTTATAATCAACAGCCCATCATATATACAATGTTATTACCCAATTCATAGAGGTTATTGATCCATAATGAATCCCACTCTTTTATGAGTCAAAGTAATACACATTGCATATACATGTCCGTTATTATATCCGGATTAAGAGTACAAGCATCCATAATACAGAGGTGTTTGTTCTCTTATGTAGTCAGTACAAAGAGAACAACCTCAAGTGGTCCTATTCAATACACACAAAGTGTACTAGTGTAAACCTATAGTCAAGATAGACTAATACCAGATTACACTACATCCTTTCCAATAGATTGTCCAAGTCCATCTAGGTTGTGAACTATTTATATACTCCATAGGAAACTGATAATATGATCTTCTGTGTGACACCACACACCATATTATCTATAATATAGAATATCAGACATTTGCATTAACACTTGTAACAAATACAATATGCAAACATTTGTCCATATGATTCTCATTCAAAATTTAAGGAAATAAGGTTACTACAAAAGTGATGCTTTTAGTATATAACCCTAACAGTTCACTCTCTCTCCATACAAGTAGTGCGTCCACAGTTTCAAGGCAAAAATGACTGCTGTAAGCTCTAAGTCATGTGTAGGGTAATTCTTCTCATGAGGCCTCAATTGTCTAGAAGCATAAGCAATGACCCTCTTGTTCAGCTCAAGCACACATCCCAAGCCTTTCCCTGATGCATCGCTGTAGATGACGAATCCTTTCGATCTAGATGGCAAAGCTAAAACTGGCACTGTAGTGAGTCTTCTCCTTAATTCTTCAAATACTGACTGGCAGGCGTCACTCCAGATGAACTCCTCGTCCTTCTGCATAAGCTTCATCATTGGCTCTGCTATCTTGGCAAAATCCTTTACGAACTTCCTATAGTATTCTGCTAACCCCAGGAAACTACGAATCTCTGCTACTGACTTGGAAGGTGCCCATGCTTTCACTGCTTCAATCTTCTTGGGATCCACATAAATCCCCTCTCCAGTCACCACATGCCCCAAGAACTCCACTCTGTCCAAGAAGAACTCATACTTCGAGAGCTTCCCGTACAGCTTCTCTTTTCGCAAGATCTTCAACATAATTCGTAGGTGCTCCACATGCTCCTCCTCGGTCTTCAAATAGATTAAGATGTCGTCAATGAAGACTACGACCACTACCAAAATAACCAACTTTAGCGACGGCCACATCCGTCGCTCATCCGTCGGTAACATAAATTACCGACGACATAGCGACGGATATTTGATGAAAATGGCCGTCGGGAAATACGTCGTCGCTAAAATTTGTCCGTCGCTAAGCCGTCGGACAAATGATTAACCGACGAACTAGCGACTGATTACCGACGGTTGCCTTTCAACGGATTAGCGACGGATTAGTGACTTGTTCCCGTCGGTTTACATGGCATATAATATTAAAATATCCGTCGCTAAGCCGTCGTAAATAGGTCGGTAAAAGCGTATCAGAGAGGTTCCTGATACGCAAAATCGGTCGCTATTCCGTCGCCATCACGTCGTTAACCTCGACGTTATAGCCACGGATTAGCGACGGCAAATCCGTCGACATGGTTCTGGAAAGCTTCCATAATTCCAGAACCATGTCGACGGATAATGGGTCGCTAAGCCGTCGCTAGTCCGTCGTCATCCTCGACAGATTAGCGACGGATTAGCGACCCATTATCCGTCGCTAAGTCTCTGGAAACCTACCATATTTCCAGAACCATGTCGACGGATTTGCCGTCGCTAGGTAGTCGACATTCCGTCGCTAATATTAATTGTACCCAGTTAGCGACGGAAGTTCCGTCGCTAGTTGGTCGCTAGCTGCAAATTTATTTCGTCGCTACCTGCAAATTTATTTCAACCAGTTAGCGACGGATTGTCCGTCGCTCGTCCGTCGGTAACTGCAAATATTTATATAACCCAGTTAGCGACGGATTTTCCGTCGCTAGTAAGTCGCTCATCGGTCGCTAAAAAGATATATCCGTCGCTAATTAGTCGCTAGTCCGTCGCTAAATGCAACATTAATAAAAAAAATTTACAGAAACATTCTATTTCCTTTTCGTAAATATTACACATATTCATAATATCCAATATCCAAACATCCATGTACGATAAACAAATATCCAAATATCTAAATTCATAATATCCAATATCAAACAGAAATATCCAAACATCTATGTACAAATATCCAAACACAAATACACAAATTCATAATATCAAAACATTCATGTACGCTTCCAAAATATCCAGAATTCAAAATCCAAAAACAGTACAAATATCCAAAAACAGTACAAATATCATTGAGATGGATCGCGTCGTCGTTCGGCTCTGCGGATATACTCTTCCACCATGTACGCCGGCACCTGGGACAACACATGCTCTGGAAGCGTGCGGAGCTGCTCTGGCGACATCAAGTCCATGAGCCCAATGAGCGCAGTATCCGGTACCAGGCGGACCTCGGCAGAACGGTCAAATGAATAACGTCCAGGGTCGGAAGGACCGTCAACCGCACTAGACGGACCGGGAGCAGACGGATCTGGACCGGGAGCAGAAGAAGGACGCGGATGGCGCTCCAGCACATCCGACATTAGACTCCGTATTTCCGACATATCGGAGGTGAGAGTCGCAAGCTGCGTCCTCATATCGTCCGACGGGGGCGCGGGAGGAGGCGGGGGCGGTGGATATCTCGGAGTCGCGTCCTGCAACGACGCCGCCAGGGAACCTACGCCGTAGACGCGCCCTTTATTAAAGCCGCCGACAGACTCTACGAACACGTCGTCGTAGCGAGCGGCCATAGAAGAGGGCGTCTGGGTGGGCGTCGTTTCGCCGACAACCTCGGCAGGGGGCTCAATCTGACTAAGGGCCTCACGATATGTAGCCTATCCAATGAATGTGTTTATACTATAAGTTTTTCTAAGTTATAATCTAAATCCTATGTTTCCCTAAGTTATAATTTGAATCCTACGTTCACCTAATTAAGTTAACAATAATTATATTTCTAATATAAATCTCATAAACGTAATTACTTACATCAGTCGCCTGGGCCCTCGCGTCGACGAAGCTCCCGTCTGCCCGCCTCTTGTGTGTATGCAGGAATACATCGTAGGCGGTGACCGACTCCGGCTCTCTCCCTTCCTTTACTGCCCGTTGTGCCTGCATACGAAATATACGTCGAATTTAATTAACTACGTATATTAATAGTGAAATGAATTTGCGGTATCTCACCAAATCTGCACGCGTCGCTGCGTGGGGCCTTGAACCTCCCGTATGCAGACCAGCGGCCTGTCTGCTCGCCTTCGCTTTCTCTGATTTCTCCCTGTACTGAGCAGTATTCATCTTATCCAACATCTGCTCGTAGTACTCCTCCCGGAGCCACTTCTTCCTCGAATGCGCCGTACGAACGTTGTACACCGCATCCCGTATCTTCTTCCCGGCGGCGGCTTTGTAGGCCTTGCGAATCAACTCCTCGCGATGGAGGGGCCACCAGAACGTCGTCTGACATACAAATTAAATTATCACGTAATTAAAAAATTAGTGGATTAAAGAATAATTAATAATTAACCAAAAGATATATATATACCTTCATCTCCTCGAGCCAGACGAACTGCATGTTCTGAGGCACCTCAGAAAAATTGAGGTAGGGGCCATGGTAGTTTTTCCGGATAATTTGCCCGAGTATCCGGGCAGCATCATACGGGAAAAACCTACAAAGAAGCAAAGAATGGATTAGTAACTTGAATAAATGAAACAAATTTAATAAATTAACTTAAATTTACTTACGTATCACCCGCGGGCCATAGCTCTCGTCGGTTCTCGCCTATCGGCCTCTCTGGAGGCGTCGGAGGATCCGCGGGTCCGCGGATGTACTCACCGATAGCAGGATGAAGCTGAATCCGGGGGTACTCCGGAGCCCACCCTGCAGTAACTGATGGTGTACCCGCTGGTGCATCCGGGGGCGGAACGGATCCGCTAGCGGATGGAGTCTCAGGCCTCAATGAAGATGAAGGTCCATGCGCAGAGATAGATCGACGGCGGGAAGAGTCTGTGGCCGGGCTCTCCAGGTCGGGATCGGAGGACTCTATATCCGGGGAATGTGGAAGGCGACCACGACCGCTACCACCACGACCGCTACCATCACGTCCACGGCCAGTGCCGCTACCACCACGCCCACCACGGCCAGTACCGCCACCACCAGCACCACTACCATCACGTCCACGGCCACTGCCAGCAGCACGAGTGGTAGTGACCATGACCTGTAAATAGAACACATAAATATAATTAACAATATAGAAGTATAAATGAATATAAAACTGAACTAAAATATATATACCAGCAGCAGGGCGGCGAGTGCCGTCAAGACAATGAGAACTAAGAGTGCCATCTGTAAAAAGAAAATCATACAATAAGTAGATGATCGAACGACAAAAACATAAACTGAAATAAGAATGTGTCCGTCTAAACCGAATTCACTAAGTTAGTTGTAAGTGCTTCTAATATATACCGATATTTAATCTAATCATCGTTATCGTCCTCGTCCTCATCGTCATCGTCATCGTTCTCATCCTCATTCTCATCGTCGACTTCATCTATATCATCATCCTCATCGTCGACTTCATCTGTATCATCATCCTCATCCTCATCCTCATCCTCTTCTTCTTCTTCTTCTTCTTCTTCTTCAGGCTCAATACTTGGGACAAGACGCCTCTTTCTCCCCTGGTTGACAGCTAAGTCTTGTATATCAACCTCTTCCTCCCCTCTATTTTCCTCAGCATGAGGTATATCGACATCTTCCACGTCCATGGTATTCGACTGTTGTCCCATGTATTGGGGCTTCTCGATCTGGTCCTCTTGGTATGCTGGGTCTCCAACGTTGAATGTATTTCTAGATTTAATCTTGCATACTGCCCACCAGTCAAATCGATCTCTACGACGCCTTGGGTAGCTTGTATAGTAGACTTGAACAGCCTGACTTGCTATCGCAAACGTGTCGGACCCTCTATACCTCCTGCGATGATTTATATCGACGAATCCAAATTGTTTATCGATTCTCCAACCGATATTTGGTCTCGTATCGAACCACTCACATTTGAACATCACAATATGCATATCATATGGGGCACTATATTGTAAATCTACAATCTCCCGAAGCACTCCATAATAGTCAAAGTCCGGCTCGTCGTCATAGATGGTGCCTCTTATGCAAACACCAGAATTCTTGGTATCGAAGCCGCCATTGAGAAATTCGGCATTTATAGCATGCTGAGTTGACTTAAACTTGAAGCCATTAACGACATAGCCTGACAAAGTCTTTGCATGCTTCTTCGGTCCCAATGCCAAATAACGAATGCTCTCATTTATGAGTGTTGTTTCAGGCAATAAAACCTAAAAACATGTATTGATAATTTAAATATTTTAGCTGCATATATTTTAATGGTAGCCGCATAACATATTATCTCAGTTACTTACGTATTTACGAAACCAGGACGGAAAGGTACAATCAACCTCTCTTTGAAGTCCCTCATCTGTAATATATGGTGTCCTCATTTTGACTTCACCTCTAAATACACTGTTAGAGAGAATAAAAATAAGTGTAGTCACTTAATTCACCAAATTAGAGATTATAACGAGGCGTAGTCACTTACTTCTCCAAATCTCTCACTTCTTGTATATGTCACAATTTAACAAGACATATCGGTGAGCGGTATCATACTCATCGTCGGTCAACCACCGTTTCTTACTAGTCCCAATAGGCTTGCCCCTTAAATTGAATATACCTCCATCCTCAACGTCTTCTTCATTCCTTTGAGGTCTATTTCGATTTATCTCGACATGAGTATCGAAATAAATGGAGCAGAAATTTGACACCTCCTCGATAAGATATGATTCGCATATCGAAGCCTCTACATGAGCCTTGTTGCCAACTTTCTTCTTTAGATGGTGTAGGTACCTAAAGAGACAAATTATCTTGAGAATTAACAATGAATTGTAAAATCCACTTAAATTTCACTTAAATTATATCGATTTTTATTTACCTTTCAAAGGGGTACATCCATCGATAATGAACAGATGCACCGACACGGGCTTCGTATGCTAGATGAATCGGTAGATGCTCCATGCTGTCGAAAAAGCCCGGTAGAAATATTTTCTCTAACTTGCAGATTGTTAAGACAATCTTCTCCTCAAGTTGTACCATATGTTGCACCGTCAGCTTAGTTGAACAGATATCCCTGAAGAATGTAGACAGCTCGGCCAACGGAACCCATACAGCAGAAGGCAACAACTCTCTCAAAGCAATGGGCAGTAATCTTTCCATAAATACGTGGCAGTCGTGACTCTTCATTCCCGTTAGCTTGCGTTCATTGAGATCAACGCATCTAGACAAATTCGAAACATAGCCGTCGGGAAATCTTAAATTAGATATCCACTTGCAGATTATTAATCTATCTTCCTTGCTCAATGTGTATGGCGCTATAGGCTTACTTAATTGTCCACCAGCACCCCTTTGTATCAAGTTCAGATGAGGATGCTTGCATATCTCGGCTATGTCTTGTCTTGCTTTTGGATTGTCCTTCGTCTTTCCTTTAACATCCATGACGGTATTGAAGACATTATCGAACACGTTCTTTTCGATATGCATGACATCAAGATTATGCCTTATAAGATTATCTTTCCAATAAGGCAAGTCCCAGAAGATACTCCGTTTGGTCCAGTTATGGCTTCGTCCGAACCCCTCGACACGATGGTTCGATGGATCTTCCATTGCGGTGGGCAATTCCTTTACAGCTTCCCAAATATCGTATCCCGAAAATCTGGCAGGAGGTTGAGAAAGTTCTTGTTTTCCATATCTGAACGCGTCCTTATTCTTTCTCCAAGGATGGGTCGCGGGCAGAAATTGACGGTGACAGTCAAAGAAAGAAGTTTTTCCTCCATGCCTAAGGCGGAACGCCTTACTATTTTCCATGCATATCGGACAAGACATGTTGCCGTGCGTACTCCATCCCGACAGCATACCGTATGCTGGAAAATCATTGATTGTCCACATGAGTGAAGCTCTCATCTGAAAGTTCTGTTTCCTGGAAATATCATAGGTCGTGACGCCGATCTCCCACAGCTGTTTCAGCTCATCCACCAACGGCTGTAAATATATATCGATGTTCTTCGTCGGATTTTTAGGACCGGGTATGATAGCTGTCAGAAACATATAAGGAGTCTTCATACACATCCATGGTGGCAGATTGTAAGAGGTAAGAATGACCGACCAGCATGAGTACTGAGATCCCGACTGTCCGAAAGGGGCGAAGCCATCAGCACATAGCGCCAGGCGTACATTTCTAGGCTCTGCAGCAAAATCTGGATGACACAAATCAAAATGTTTCCACGCCTCTCCATCCGAAGGATGTGACAATTCTTCTTCGTCCTTTATGCGTTCTTCGCTGTGCCACGTCATGTGTTCTGCTGTATTTAGAGACATATACATCCTCTGCAAGCGCTTCGTGATCGACAAGTAATGCATATACTTGTAAGGACGTCGTTTTCTAGTCGACTTTCCTTTTTCCTGTACTGGCTTGTAACGATCCGCATTACAGAAGCTGTAACTTTTTGATACGCAATTCTCTTTGTAGTACAACATGCATCCGTTGCGACAACAATCTATCTTCTCGTACCCCAGTCCCAGTTGTCGGACCATCATCTTTGACTTGTAGAAGTTTTTTGGTAGCTCTTTTGATTCCTTCGGTAACACCTCCTTGATTACTTCTGTGATCCGATTATAGCAAGCTTGTGGCAAGTTAAAATCAGACTTTATGTTCAACAACCGCATCGTCACTGACAGTGCGGAATGAGTCTCACAACCAGGATATAGAGAAGTATCTGCGTCCTGAAACATGTCATAGAACTCCTTCGCCTCGGGATTAGGATCCTCCGGATCAAAATTAGGCCCTGCCGCATCATACACCATATCTCGTACAAGGTTCTGCAGATCTCCATAATCAACAGAGCATCCGTGGTCTTCGATGACATCCGTTGCAGCATTATCATCAAAAGCATAAGTAGCAGCTTCCGCAGCCTGTCTTTCCGAATATAGTTCACCTTACGATGACCACAGGCCGTAATTACGTACGAAACCCTTACGGGTCAAATGATCTCTCACAGTCACCACTTCTTCGTAACGTCTATTGTGACATTTAACACATGGACACTTAATTTTGTTACCGTCCATGTACTGAGCTTTGCTCATTGCATAATTAAGAAATACTTCCACGCCTGCCTGAAAATCGTCACTCACACCAATTCTACTCTCGTGTTGCCGTTTGTACATCCATGTACGATCAACAAAATAACGACTCATCCTCAATTTGGATGTGAAAATCTGTATCGTAAGACAAACTAAACATAAGAATAGCCCGATACCGATACTCATAAATTTGGATTAGGGTTAGGATGTTAGATATAAGTGAACTAGGTGATGTAGAGTACAATATAGGGAACTGTGAATGGACTGAAAGTTGCACATGAGAAGGTTCAATAAAGGGCCCATAAATGGGTTCACATGATAAGTTAGTAAGAATCCACATCACTATACATACTCCCCCGTCTCAGGAGTGTGTCTGGCTCCTATTTAGAACAGCACAGGTCACAACATGTCCAGAATAGCAAAACAGAGCTCTACAATGTATATCGGTATCGGACTATTCCTACGAGTATTGGTATCGGCGATATCAATACTCGTGTGAATAGGAGATTGCAATATAAGTCTAAGCTATCTAGCTAACATGTATACTTGTATTTACATTGTATCATAACTTGTATCTAGTTACCTTGCTAATCATGTATATACTCTTAACATATATGTGAAGACACTATACTAACATGTATTTAAATCAAGGTTCAAAGTATCGGTATCGGAATCGGTATCGGACTATATATTCCTACGAGTATTGGCATCGGCGATATCAATACTCGTGTGAATAGGAGATTGCAATATAAGTCTAAGCTATCTAGCTAACATGTATACTTGCATTTACATTGTATCATAACTTGTATCTAGTTACCTTGCTAATCATGTATATACTCTTAACATATATGTGAAGACACTATACTAACATGTATTTAAATCAAGGTTCAAAGTATCGGTATCGGAATCGGTATCGGACTATATATTCCTACGAGTATTGGCATCGGCGATATCAATACTCGTGTGAATAGGAGATTGCAATATAAGTCTAAGCTATCTAGCTAACATGTATACTTGCATTTACATTGTATCATAACTTGTATCTAGTTACCTTGCTAATCATGTATATACTCTTAACATATATGTGAAGACACTATACTAACATGTATTTAAATCAAGATTCAAAGTATCGGTATCGGAATCGGTATCGGACTATATATTCCTACGAGTATTGGCATCGGCGATATCAATACTCGTGTGAATAGGAGATTGCAATATAAGTCTAACTTATGCTAAAATTATTGCCTAGGTTGATTGAATGATCAATACCTTACAAATATCTCGAACTATAGATATTCATTTACATATGGTATATATATTGGTTTATTTTACTATTCAATAGTTTGGTGTTATTCTTAGAACTCTTTGTTTCTAACTTTTATCTCATTGGTTTGAAAGGATTAGCGTATAATGCTACTGATATCTGCTAAGGTAGAATAGCTGAGGTAAGAAGAATCATCTCTTCTTATTGTTGTTGCATTCTTTATATACTATATCTAATTGCGTGAGTCCGATGTTTAGTTGTTCTACTGAAGGGGTTACCCAAGGAAATTCTATGGAGAGTTGCTTAGGGTCGATTATATAATTGTTTTTGGAGCTCAAAATACAAAGCATACTCTGTTGTAAATTCGAAGAATTTCGGAAAAGATAACCTAATTTTGAAACCCAATGCTATACTATCGTATTAAACCCTAACCTAGATATTTGTCTATAAACTAGAAGCATACAAGCAAAACGATGATAATACAATTCTTGTCATATCGAAATATCTTGATGTCTAGTACTTTCATATTTGCGTAATACTTATAGTACACGAGTCGATTTATGTCATAGTTGTCTTTTCCTAATGGATATGAATTTTCTTGTTGAATAGAACTCTCGTATTTGTGTAATACATAAGGTACATGAAACGAGAAACATAGCTTGATAGGAAAGGATAACCTGATAAGATAGTAGATTTAGAGTTGTATGTTATTATAGATTGCATTATGGGCGGGGGAGAATAATTTCGATCACATCATAAAACATTATTGCAATTTAAATATCGCTCAAAGCTGATCAGTTTTCTAGCTCAATCTACAAGGCCTTACGACCCCACCCCCCCGACCCCCCTGCCCTCTCCACCCCCCACCCCCCGCCCCCCGACCCCCTTGCCCCCATTCCCGACCCCCCCCCCCCCGACCCCCCTGTCCCCATTCAACACCCCCCCCGACCCCCTGCCCTCTCCACCCCCCACCCCCCGACCCCCCTGCCCCCATTCTCCACCCCCTCGACCCTCATTCCCCACCCCCCCACCCCCTGCCCCCATTCCCCACACCCCCCGACCCCCTGACCCCATTCACCACCCCCCCCGCCCTCTCCACCCCCCGCGAAGCCGACAACCCCCCCCCCACTCCCCCCCCGGCCCCAAAACCCAAAATTAGAGAAAGAGAGAGAGAGAGAAAGAGAGAGAGAGATACCTGGTAGAGAGAGAGAGAGCCGCGAGAGAGAGAGAGAGAGCCGCGCGCGAGAGAGAGAGAGTTTTGGGGGGAATGAAAAATTCTCCCCCGTCGGTTCAATTTAAGTTAGGGCACAGAACCTAGCGACGGAATAGCGACGGAATAAATTAGTCGCTAAACCGTCGCCAATTAAAAGGTGTTTTCCGACGGATATATCCGTCGCCAGTTAGTCGCTAAAGTTCCCGCCAATGTTTTAAAGATTTTGCCGCCAACATTTGCGACGAATAAGCGACGAAAAAAAATCTGTCGCTAACGTTCGTCGACTTAGCGACGGAAACCCGACAAATTTTTATATTTAAAATTGGAAAAAATTATGTTATGTTGTCCGTCACTAATCCGTCGCTAAGATGTCGGAAACTGGTCGCTATTAGCGACGGAATCCTTCCGTCGCTAAACTTCCGTCGGTAAAGTGGGGTATTTTAGTAGTGGACAAACATGTCCAGATACTTGTGAAAAACTTTATTCATCAAGTTTATAAACACTGCTGAGGCATTGGTGAGTCCGAACGACATCACCAAGAATTCATATTGGCCGTAACGGGTGTTTGAAGCTGTCTTCGAAATATCCTGCTCCTGAGCCTTCATCTGATGATATCCTGACCGAAGGTCAATCTTGGAAAAGACCTTCACCCCAATCAGCTGATCAAACAGTTCATCAATCCGCGACAACGGGTATCTATTCTTGATGGTGATGTTATTGAGTGCAAGGTAATTGATACACATTCTCACAGTCCCATACTTCTTGGGTACGAAGAGTACCGGTGCTCCCTAGGGTGAAGCACTGGACCGAATAAAACCCTTGCCTTCCAACTCATCAATCTGGGCCTTCAACTCTGTAACTTTCTTCGGGTTGATCTTGAAGCAATACTGGAACTTCGGTGCTGATCCGGGCACTAGGTCGATGCTGAACTCCACATCTCGATCTGGAAGTAATCCTGGCAACTCCTCGAGAAAGACGTTTGTAGAAGCATAGAATTTCACAACCAGAAAGCCCATGCGTCAGACACTACATGCGCTAGAACTCAGACGAAGAATTTCACAGCAAAATCAAATAAGTATAGACATTTGAAGGACTTTTTATTTATATATAAAAGTCTATTACATGTCTAAGAAAAGGTTGTACAAAGGAGAAATTCTACAAAGGAAAGATCCTAAGCCTACAGCCTGCGGCCACCGTGCGCCTTCAGATAAGCGCAGCGGCCACCATGCGCCTTCAGATAGGCGCAGCTTCACCATGCGCCACCAGTGAGGCGCAGCAGATACTATGCGCCTCCATCCAGGCGCATCCCGCCATCTCTTTAGCAGCTCAGTTATGTGCATCCGGCCCAGCTATGTGCATCCCTTCAGCCAAAATTCTTCCAGCCAGGCTCACCTGGCCGAGCAGAGCCCAGTTATGTGCCACTCTTCCAACCAGGCTCCCCTCTGGCTGGAACCAAGGAAGAGAAGAGCACCGTAAATGCTGTGGCCAGGGGAGGCTTCGAAAGAGCCTCCAAAGCCGAAGGAAGACCGTGATCGAAACCGCGGCTAAAGAAGCAGCTTTCGACACGATCAAAGTAGGGAAACCCCACTTTGCAGGAAGAGAGAGCCTTGCACCGCCATTCCGATCTACGGCTCTTCCGGAATAACGGAGACGAGGCTCGAGCATCCCTATCTTTGGATGCAACAGGCACCTTCCGCCTGCCTCAGAAGCCCTCGACTCCGTCTTTTGGATGTAACAGTCACCTTCAAGTGCATCAAAGACAACATAGCGTCTCATCTTCACCCTCGGGAGCACTTCGTCAACAGAATGCACCCGCATGTTCAAGTTCATGTTGGAAGTACATGAGGGAATGAGAAGCAAACCTTCTCTTCATGCCACTATTTATAGGCCGGGCAGATCAAACCCACGCGCCAAGTGGATGGCCCTCCGAATTCCGTGCAATGAATTTACATTAAATGGATGAACCGGACGCCTCGAATTCCAAACGGCTATTTATAGCACTCGAAGAGCAAGACAGCCGCATCATTAAAAGACATGTCCGATGCGCCAGCCAGATAGCGCATCACACGGACGCGCCCTTCGGCATCAGGTGCATCACACAGACGCGCCCTACAGTACTCGGCGCATTATAGAGGGTGCGCCCCCACACATCTCCATACCGAGTGGAACGCCAACCGACGTGCCCACTCAGCTGTCCATCGAACGTCACCAACATTAAATGCTGAACTGACAGAGTTGGCAGCACGCCTCCCAAAGTCTGAACAGTTGACAGCTTTATTCAAAAAACGAAGCGTCGGCAACGTCAGCATCATCATGACTCTATTCCGACGGCTACTGCCACGTGGCCACCCGCATGCGCCTCTACGGCCATGCGTCCACACCCGCATGCGCCTCTACGGCCATGCGTCCACACCCGCATGCGCCTCTACGGCCATGCGTCCAAACCAGCATGCGCCTCAAAAGCCATGCGCCTCAGACCCTTCACTGATCCCTAAAGACAGAAGAAGAGTCTCCGGTTGAAGTTTTGCATGCGCCTCAAAAGCCATGCGCCCCAGACTGATCTCTGATCCCAAAAGACAGAAGGAAAGTCGCTTGCATGCGCCTCAAAAGCCATGCGCCCCAAATGGTTTGTAACTCCTAAAGGTTATGAGCCGCAGCCTCCTCCTGCGCCCAATCCAAGACGCAGCTCACCAGATTACTCCTCTCCACCAAATCCGAGATCTTCGAACCATGGGTCGATGACACGTGTCCTTTGACTCAACTCGTCCAAGATTTCAGCAACGGAAAGATCTTCTCTTCTGCTACGTGCCGGCTCACAATAGCAGTATGAAGAGTTCTCCCCCTCGATCAGGGCGCAGCATCCGTGCGCCTCCATCAGCAACCTCCACGTGGCGTCCCCACACCGGCGCATCCTATATGCGCGCATGAGCAGCCAGCCTACAGAACTATAAATAGAAGGATCGTCCCCTTCACACACAGACAGAGACTCAGAACACAAGACTCACAGAGAATCCACAACAGAGAATCACCGGAGAGGCAGTTCTAGACACTCAACGTCTTCCTCCTCTCAGCAAGCTCCAGCACCCAGAGCAATCAACACCTTCAGAGAACCGATAACCGCCGTCAGCCGGTCAACGGAGTCAACGCATTACCACTCGCTCCATTGGCACTAAGGACCCAGCTTAAACAAAAGTGTACTCCTAGGACTACATCTAAGTCCTATATTGTATCACTGTTCTGTTTGTATTAAGATTTCAATCAAAACAATTTTAATGGCAAACAAGCTGGCGACTCTGCTGGGGACTTCTTTCTCCTCTACCGAGAAGGTTGTGTCATAGGCCGACGACGTGAAGGTGGGCTCCTCCCACAGGACGCTGGTAGTGCGCCTCAATCAACAGGCGTACGAGGAGTTCATTTCTGAAGGAAGTGCGAGTCCTTCGAAGCGGCTGTCGAAGCCGAAGAAGACCCGCGCAGCCTGGGTGCGCAAAGTCGACGCCTTGGGCACCACCGTTGAAGGGGATGCGCCCGTCCAGCCTTCCCTTCCTGCTGACGTCCTCAGCAGTCAAGGTGCGCCCGCCGATGCAGCGCATCTCTCGGGGAAGCGTGCGGCGGACCACGTTCTCCAGCCATCTTCCTCTCAGGCGAGGAAGATACGTCGACGGAGCAGGGGCGCAGCCAATGCCCCGCGCATCACTTCTGATGCGCCACAAAGAGCCTCTGTCTTTGACAGACTCACTCGCTGTAATGGCGAAGAGAATTTGGATGCTGAGTACTATGCACCCCAGCGGGCTGGTACGAAGAAATCCAAGGCGGCACGGGCCATGGGCCACAAACGTGCTATGCCAGCAGCCGGCCAGAGGCACGCGCTTACAATCACGCGCGCTGCCGATGGCAAGCTGTACAAGGTTGACTCAAGTGCTTCTGCACTGACAATGAGTCGACCTTTAAAGTCCTCATCTTGCTTGGGCGCATTCACTGCGTGCACAACCAAGCCGAGAGAGGCAAACTCTGTGGTCTTGAACTCCCGCGCCTCCTCTGGTTGTGCATTCGAGGTCCGTTCAAGTCACTTCAAATGCTGTGGTTCCTCCACTACTGATCGTGATGCCTGCTTGGTATTAGATCAGGGGGCGCAGCACTCACCCGACCACCCCGGCGCTTGGCCCTGCCATGCGCCTGAGAGGGGTGTGAGGGTAGCACTCTCCTCCAACGACTTGCGCAACGTGATCACTCACAAGCGCCGGTCAGGAGAGTTGACCAACAAGCACGATACGCCTCTCACGGGGCACACTTGTGCAGTGGTCACCATCAACTGCTGTTGCAAGATGGCAGTACCGCCAAAGCTGTCGGTCTTCCAACGGCTACAATCATCGACACCCCTCCGACATCGCCTTGGGACGAAGGTGTCAGCAGAAGAGGAACTAAAGATTGCGTCATGCAACGTGATCTCCAATTCCTCATCTGTCCGGAAGATGACTGCCAATTCCTCGTCTTCATCCAAAAGCCAGCCGAGGAAAACCAAGGCAGCTGTCACGACCTCTGGAGTGTTCGAAGGCACTCGGTCGAGGAAGAAGTCCTTGGAGGAAGCTGGGGGTAGCCAGACCCTTGTCGAGCCTCCTTCCGAAGACGAAGATGTCCAAAGCACAGCTGCGGCGGATCTTTATCAAGGCGAAGATGGCCTTCCTGAAGCCCCTCAAAAGGACGATGTCCTCCAGGACACCGTCGGGGGTAGTGCTGAAAACGAAGAGGCCCTTCAAGACAGAGCTGAGGGCAGTCAGGCCCTTGCAGATGTGCCTGTCGAAGACGAACTCCAGAATGTGGCTGGGGGTGGCCAAACACCAGGAGAAGTGACTTCCCCACATGAGAGCGAGGCTGAGAGCGAAGCCTCAACTAATCCATCCACTTCCGGCCGTGTCATGACAGTATACATGACCGGGGGTGATCTTGAGACTGATGCGCCGCCACAGGACATTGTCCAGCGCATAGACTCGCTAGAGGGAGGACTCAAAACCTTCTCTGCCTCAATGTAAGCACTGACTCAAGCAGTGTTTGAGATGCGATCGGCCTTGATCAGGACACCTTCAAATGGTCCCGACCCAGGAGCCAATGGAGAGTTGAGTGTGCTCCTTCAACGGACACCCTCAGACACAGAAGCACCCCGGACGTCGGAGCCCTCAAATGCTCCACTCCAGGTGGTACCTCCTTCCCCGACTCCTAGCTCCACGGAGGACGTGGTCGAAATGATCAAAGATCTGCGGGAGCGCTTCGAGTCCAAGAACAGGCAGGAGGAGCGCCAGAAGATGGGCATTCCCCAGCCTTATCCCCTTGAGTGGAACAAGGTAGTTTATCCCCCAAAGTATAAACCATAAACACTCACGCCGTATGACGGGAAGGACTCTCCACGACGGTACCTGACGTACTTCCAGTCGCAGACAGGGCATCTTACAAAGGAGGACGCGCTCCTCACCAGCATCTTTGTTGGGGCCCTGAAAGGGGTGGCGTATGACTGGTACTGCAGCCTCCCTGATCATTCCATATCGTCCTTCGACGACCTGACACGCCTCTTCCTCGACCTCTTCTACGACGGTGGGAAGGACATGACGATGGCGTCTCTCATTGAGATACGCCAGAAGGACAAGGAAACGGTTCGGACATTCATCGAACGCTTCCGTCAGGCCTGCTTCAGGCTACCTCCAGGCATGCCAGAACATGCGCTTCTCTCCGCTTGCAGTATGAACATGCTGCCTGCAGTAAAGCTCTGGCTTAACTCTACTCCCCCTCCCGACTGGAGCTCCCTAATCATTGAAGCTGAAGCTGCAGAGAAGAAGGCGGCCAATGCACGTCTTCTGGATGTTAGCTTCCCCGCCTTTGACGATAAGGGGAAAAAGTCCGCAACCAACAACTCCGGACGAGAAACAAAGGGGAAACAGGCATTGACTGTTAATACCTCGAAGGGCGCATCTGCGCCTACTCAAAAGCCTCCACTGGCACCAAGACCCAAGGAGGTGTATTCATTCAATGATGACGACACCCTGCAACTCTTTGAGATACTGAAGCAGGGTGACAAGATCAAGCTTTCGGACCCAAAGCGGCCCGATGAAGTCGGGAAAGTGGACAACCCGAGGTACTGTCACTACCATCGGTTTGTCGGACACCCGACTAAGGACTGCTACGTCCTCAAAAATTACATCCAGCGCATGATCAATGCGGATGTAATCTCCGTCGACTACGAAGAGAAGACGGTGTCAGCTAATGTGGTGTCACTTCAGTTCGGCACCTTGCCGCCGACTACCACACAAGATGGCGTCGTCCCCATCCCTAAGGCGACAATGGAGGTGGTGAATTTGCCACCCACCCGTGACAATGTGAGTGGACTTGTCCCACTCACCACATCTCGAGGAGAGGTCCTCTGGGTTCACCCTGACCTCGTCTCCGAGGTAACTCAACCGGAGGTACGCCCTACCTCCAAAGCAAAAGGCAGAAAGATCAAGTCTTGCCGCACGGTCTCTTCTTCAACGGAAGAGGCGCTTCCTGTGCAGACACGTGCACAACAGAACTCCCAGCCCGGTGAAGCTGCCGCCGAAGTGGTGCCTCCTGGCACCATCCCTGAGGAGGGTCCATCCAAGCCCTCAGCAGCCAATAAACAAAAGCAAGTGGAGGCCCGTTTCGACAGACCTCTGCGGAAAGAAAATGCTTCGGGGCTAGCCAAGCCCCACAATTTTGACATTCTGGCACAACTGGCCAGTACTCCTGTACGCCTGTCTTTGTTTGAGCTCCTGCGTCTCTCCAAGGACTCCCGAGAAGCTCTCTGCGAAGCTCTGAAGGATGCCGAATCCTTTCTCAGTCAGGTCAAGCAGCCTGAAGACCTCCCCACTACTTGTGCACACTGTCATTGTGCGGATGAGGTTATCCCAAACATAACCTTCACCCAACAAGACATGCTGCTCAAGCATCACCGACATAACCGACCGTTGTATTACACAGGGTACATCGGTTCGGTAAAGGTGAGCAGGATTCAAATCGATCCGGGGTCCTTCCTAAGCATCATTCCAAAGGCACTGCTATCAAAGCTGGGGATCCCAATGTACCGGCTGGCGCCCTCCAATACGACCATCAGCGGCTTCAACGCCAGCAAGAGCGAGCCACTGGACAAGATCCGGCTGAAGTGTCACATCGGCAGCCTCAAAACTGAGGTAACTTGTTATGTGGTGGATGCCGAGGTCAACTACAACATCTTACTCGGACGACCATGGTTACATGAGTACATGGTGGTGCCCTCCACGCTCCACCAATACATGAAATATGTATCCACCAACGGCGTCATCCGGACGGAGTTTGCAGATATCGATCCCTTCAAAGGGATTGAGGCCTACTTCACCGATTCCGACTTGTACAAGCCACTTGACGAGGAGGAAGCCAACGACGCCGATGATGAAGCAGAGACGGCAACAGAGCCGGACTTGGAGCCCGAAGTGACTCCTGACGCCCCCTTGAAAATCCGTCTGAAGGGAAGACCACCCCAGAAGGCGCCTCCAATGAGCATCAAGCTATCAGGAAAAGCGCCAGCTCGCGAAGCTCCCCTGAAGATACGCCTCAAGGGGAAGCCACCACAAACAGCGGCTCCCCTGGTGGTAAAATTACAAGGGAAGGTGCCACTCATCGAAGGCGCAACTGAGGCACCCCTCAAGGTGCGTCTTAAAGGCAAGCTGCCGCAGTCATCCAAGATGCCGGAGAGGGCTCACATAACCCTCTCAGACCCCAAAGTCAGAGCGGTGGAGGACTCTCCTGATCCGGCCCCAGTGCTTACAGATGAGGAGCTTGGCGAATATATCTCTGCTGATGTAGACGCACCCTCCTTCGACAATGTAATCCCACGGGATAAAATCTCGTACTTTATCAATAATAGAGTGTCTTTCAATTATTCTTGTCTTCCACACTGGAATGCCATGTATACATTAGACAACGCTCTACGGTCGTTGCAAACACAAGTAACGACCGTCTACCACAATCAAATAGTCCCGTCTCAAGGAGTCTTCATAGTCCCTCCACGAAGCCGAGACGAAGGCACCATCATCTCGGGCAAAATCGAGCGTCGTCGGAACCTCCCGTCAATCGAGCCCGAACCTGATACCGGCAGAGTACAAGTCTATCGATACACGGATGCGGCTAAGCACATCATCCAAAAGATGGGCTACGACCTGAAAAGCAATAAAGGCCTAAACTACGGTAAGGGTCGGCATCTCCCTGTCCGGCTTTCGATGCCCAATGGAAAGCCACAGGATTACTATAATCGGACTCGACGGGGGTTAGGCTATGTCACGCCGCCATCAACTCCAAAGAGTTCAGACGCAGAAGACATAGAACATTCCCACTCGTTTGAAGCATCGACGTGGGATTCCGATACCAGTATCGGATCAGTCTTCAGGAAAGTGCTGTCAGCTAACATGACATCGGTGCAACCTCAGAAGGATGAAGGCGAGGACCAACCGCCGGAACCCTTCAAAGAAGAACCCTGGGCTCAACGCCTAGGAGAACAATGGGAGTCTCGTTTTGAGTTACGAGAACCTCCCACCGAAGACGAAGTCGAGCAGATCGACCTCGGGGATGGGTCTTCTTCTAAACCCATCTTTATCAGCAAAAGCTTGGAAGGAGAAGACCGAGAATCTTTAGTCCAACTGGCTAAGGAGTATATCGACGTCTTCGTCTGGAGCTACGAAGACATGCCGGGTCTCGATCCACAGATCGCGATGCATAGGTTGAACATCTTACCAGATGTCAAACCTATCAAACAACAACAGCGACGCTTCTGCCCGGACATCATGAACGCCATCGACCAGGAGGTGGACAAGCTCTTGACCAGTGGCTTCATCCGTGAGGAACAACACCCGGACTGGGTAGCCAACGTCGTCCATGTCACCAAGAAGAACGGGAAGATACGAGTCTGTATCGACTTCAGGGATCTCAACTCTGCTTGCCCGAAGGATGAATTCCCGCTCCCAATCACCGATGTAATGATCGACAACACATGTGGCTTTGAACGCATGTCCTTCATGGACGGGTATTCAGGCTACAATCAAATCAAGATGTTCCCCGATGACGCAAAACACACGTCATTCAGGACTCCGAAAGGTGTTTTCTGCTACACAGTAATGCCCTTCGGCTTGAAGAACGTCGGTGCAACATACCAGCGAGCTATGAGCACCATCTTCCGTCAACATCTTCGCAAGACAGTTGAGTGCTATGTTGACGACATCGCAGTCAAGAGCCGCCTCAAAAGAGATCACCTACAAGACCTGAAGACGGTCTTCGATCTCATGCGGGCACATCAACTCAAAATGAACCCCGCTAAATCCTTCCTGGGGGTTTCTAGCGGCAAATTCTTGGGCTTTGTCATCACGGCAAAAGGCATTCATGTCGATCCCGAGAAGACTAAAGCCATCCTCAACATGGACCCTCCGAAGAACCTTCGAGAACTTCGGGGCTTACAGGGACGTCTGGCATACATCCGGAGGTTCATCGCAAATCTCTCCGGTAAATGTCAACCCTTTACTCAGCTCATGAAGAAGGGAGTCTCTTATGTCTGGACAGAGGAGTACCAAAAGGCTTTCGACGACATCAAGGCTTACTTGACAAGCCTGCCAGTCCTAGTGGCACCTGTCGCCGACAAACCATTCCTCCTCTACGTCCGTGCCATGGATCATTCCCTCGGCGCTTTACTGGCTCAAAACAGCGATGCAGGCTACGAGCAAGCAATCTACTACCTCAGTCGAACACTCATCGGGGCCGAACACCGGTACAACCCCGTTGAAAAGGAGTGCTTGGCTTTGGTGTTTGCCATTCAGAAGACTCGTCATTACGTCTCGGGCCAGACAATTCACGTCATCTCCCGAGTCAATCCGCTCAGAGTTCTCATGACGAAGCCAGGGTCATTAAACTCCCGGCTGGCTACATGGGCGATCCTACTAACGCCATATAACATGGTGTTTGTCCCGCAGAAGGCGGTCAAGGGTCAGGCTCTGGCTGACTTTTTAGCTGCACACCCCATCCCAGAATCTTCAAAACTCTATGAAGATATCCCGGATGAAGTCCAAGAATCAAACGTCACTGAAGGAAGCCCCGTTTGGCGGATGTTCTTCGATGGCGCTTCAAGAACGGGCCCCAACGGCCAAATCATAGCAGGAGTGGGGGTAGTCTTAGTCTCCCCCGATCAGCTGGTCATCCAGCGCGCATACTCCCTTTCGAAGCCGTGCTCCAACAATGTTGCTGAGTACAATGCACTCGTCATGGGACTCCAGCTAGCACAACAGCTGGGGGTGGATCATCTGGAAGCCTACGGCGACTCGAAACTCGTCGTAAACCAGATTCGGGGGCAATACGAGGTTCGCCATGAAGATTTGATCCCTTACCATAAAGTTGCATTGAACATCATTTCAACCTTCACTGGGTTCTTCATCGAACATGTACCCCGCCTACAAAACTTGGAGGCTGACGCTCTGGCTGGCCTCGCAGCCTCATTGGCCGTGCCCCTTGGGACTCAACATTATGTTACGGTGACTGGCCGAGACCTGATTTGTCCCAGAAACAACCTATGTTTGCAAATGGCTCACGCCATGCCGACAAACACTGGGGTTAATGTCCGAGACTGGAGGTTCCCGTTCATCGACTTCGCTGTCTACAGAATCCTTCCAGAGGACCCGAAGGAAGCCGTCTCAGTCAGGAGACGCTCTCTTCGATTCTACTACGATACAGCCACTAAAATGCTGTACCGACGCTCCTTCGACGGGCTTCTCCTTCGATGCCTGTCTAACGAAGAAGCGGCCGAAGCTCTTCGAGAAGCTCATGACGGAACTTACGGAGCTCACCAACCAGGGCCTAAGTTGCAAGATCGACTGCGACGTATGGGCTACTACTGGCCAACCATAGTTGCCGACGCAGTGGAATATGCTAAGAAGTGCCATGCATGCCAACTTCATGCAGACTTCATACATACACCATCTGAACCTCTACATCCTACAGTCGCCTCCTGGCCATTCGAAGCCTGGGGCATGGACATTGTAGGGCCAATCACCCCTCCTTCATCGAGAGGACACCGCTTCATCCTGGCCATCACCGATTACTTCTCCAAATGGGCGGAAGCAGTCCCACTAGCGGAAGTAAAAAGCTCCAGGGTGGTCAGCTTTATCAAACACCATGTCATTTACCGTTTCGGGGTACCCCGGCGGATCATCCATGACAATGGTCCTCAGTTTATCAGCCACATTTTCAGCAGGTTCTGTGACAAGAATCGCATTCAAAACGTGGCCTCAACCGCCTACAATCCGGCAGCAAACGGATTGGTCGAGGCGTTCAACAAAACTATCGTCAGGCTGCTCAAAAAGGTCGTGTCATCCAACAAACACGACTGGGACGAAAAGCTTGGCGAATGCCTTTGGGCCTATCGCACAACGGTACGGACCCCAACAGGCAATACTCTATTCTCCCTGGTATACCCTTATTTCCCGATTTTCCTATGCTATGATCAAGTTTCCCTAGTATAATCAAGTCCCCCAATAGTACACTAAGACCTGGGTACCAATAGGATAGACCTGCATGGGCCACCAATAAAAACATGTCACGACCCGCTCTCGAATAATCGAACACGAGTCGGACACGCCCAGCCTTCGTCGTTAGACACGATGAAGTAAGATGTACCAATATCTAGGGAGAATTATGAATCAAGATAAGAATGAAAGTAAATCACAGCATCTAATATATCGAATCTCAGATACAAGTCTAAATGTTATTACATTCCAGCAAATGTAAAATGTACTGATGTCTCTAATACAAGTCCATATAAAAAACTAAAGAAAGAAATACTAGGCTTCCTCAGCCTCTAGGTCCTGGACAACATCAACTGGCTCATAGGTGCCTCCAGGCTCCTGCCTGTAGTAAGTGTCACAGATAGCCTCCAACTCACCTGCAACATATCCTAGTCAGGAGCGGAGCTAAGTATATCCAAGAAAATGAACATAAACATCATGATATGAACAAGAACATAGAAAATATATATAGAGTACGAGAAATAAGAACAAGACATGAAAACTGAACATGAATACTGAAAGTAAATACAGGGAACATGAAATGAGTCATGAACATGAAATACAGCCTGAAACCTGAAGTGTGCAATATATCAAAATACATCCAGAGCGTGTGATCGGCTTCGGTAGATTCAATAAACATGAAATGGTACGGCTTCGGTCCCGTGTGCAAGATGCGGGGCCTAAGCTATTCACATGAATAGTAATACGGGTTTGATCATACATCTGTAGTATTTTTCCTTCCAGACACAAGTAAACTCAAGAAACATGATACAAGACAATCCCGTGATACATCGTGTCAACAAGGAGATACAAGAATAAATATACAAGATATGAGAAAATGGACAAGTCCGAGGAGTATACTTGCCTTGCTCAGGGTGATCAAGTATGAGATGTACTGCTGGATATCCTCCTATTTATGATTTACAATTGATAAGTCAACAATTTAAAGGTAGATATTTCTAGTCTAAAAAGGTCATTCAACATAACTTGGTTTAAACACTGAACCTATCTTATATACATAAACTCTATCTCACAATTTATACAACTAAAAATAATATACTAAAGTATGAGACAATCTATCATTAATTTCCTATCATACATTACTAAATTATATATGCCATGGCTCCTAGAATGGCCAACCATCAATTTGGTACCATGGTCTCCTAACTGTGGTGGTATGAACTACCCATAATCAATTAAAGGAAATCGGCATTGACAGTTTAACATCCAATATAAGCTGATACAGTTTCAGTCCATAGGACTGAACCCACAGTCCAGTCACAGACCAATTTTCCCCCTTCACAAGTTGATGCATAATAGTCCTAACTAAGACTAAATCAATTCATCCTAGTAATGTGCTGAACCAATCAAAACCTGGCATTCAAGTATCATGTTCAGTTAGAAAAATGGTCTGAATTAACCCCAAAATACAATACTAACTGATATCAGTCAAACCATAGTCTCAGGTTTATCTCTAGGAATACTGTCATCTGTTTCAGAACAACCCCCCCAAAGGATCAGTCTCAAATTTGGACTGGTATCACCAGTCTAATGCAACTGATTTACAACTAGCCTAGGCTACTGCATTCCTAACTGGTTATTCAACTGCAATCCTAATGTCCTGAACCGGACTGTTATCAATAAGGTTACAAACTGTCACTAGCTAGAATTTATAGGTTAGCCTAACTATAGATTCTCAGTAATTTACACAGGCACAGTCCCTCCAAGGTATAGCCTGAATTACCCCATCTATCATACCATTTCTTCAAGTTCAATATCAGTAAAACTTACCATCTAGCCAAGATTTTAGATTGTCTTAAAGCAGTGCTTGAGGTTGCACTCTAATGTAGGATTGATACAAATCAGTCTTCAGGTCACTGAATAGTTCAGGTTAGGTAGGACTGGTACACAGTCCAGTCCATAGGTGGGATTGATACCCACAGTTCAGTTCTTACTCCCAGGCTGATGCATCAGTCCCAAATTTTTGTATCCTGAATTTCCCTTATATCATTAGTATTTCAATTCTAAATACATCATAAACTAATCACAGACCACACCCAAGCACTCCTAATACTATCAGTTAAACTCATGAATCTGGCACTCAAGCTATACTAAACAACTCAGTCCTGGTTAGGACTGATACAACAGTCCAGTTCCTATCCAGTTGTAACATGTAATGTCCACTTGTATCATAACCTATAGTACAACATACAGTCTAGGAATTGAATCCAGTACTACAGGTTCCTGAACAGACAAATATTACATGTTGATTCAATGAATTTATCTGTTACAATCTATTGTTTGAAAGGATTATGTTACTCAACCAATCTCAGTCAACAACTACATGTCATCCCAAATTCCAGAAGTTTACACTAACTCAGCTTACCCCATATTAAATATTATCTCAATTCCTATAAGCCAATCCCTACATCAGGCTAAAACTAAAAACTAAATCTTAATGGCAGAAATTTGAGATAGAGATTAACACCTGGAAAATCCTTTTCAAAATATGCTACTGAAAAGCCTACTCGAAATTGTAATGGCATTCAATAATCAGCAACCAATGTCATTTAAATTGTACAATTTCTGGAGACTGAACAATAGATGTCACAAGATCATACCAGTCAATACCATATTAGATTTGATTTAGGACAACAACAGATATTACTCGAATTAACCCATATCCAGTATACAACCTGGATTCAACTGAACAGAACCTCTACTTAAAATCCAGAGACATGAAACTCGGATGGATCATTCCCTAGGCTAGATTTAACAATAATAATATCTACCCTATTATAATTAACTACTCAATTCGATTTCAGATACAACTGTAATTCCTGTGGTTCGTATTACGTATTTCTGGAATACGTGTACGTATTTATTCTTGTATTACATGATTCCTTGTTTAGTTTTCTTCATGGCTTGGCTTGGTTTATTCTTGGCCCGGGTTGGCTTGGTTCGGTTGGGATTATTTTGGTTCATCATGAACCATTGATAAACCCCCTACCTACCACCACCTTTGATATTTATTGCCATTTCTTCTTTCTCTCTCTTCATTACTCATCTTCTTCTTCCCCATTACTTCTTTACCTACCAAAGAGAGGGAGAGAGAGGTCTAGGCAAGTGCAACTTGCTTCCACAAGAGAGCTCATTTTATTGTTCTATTAGCTTCTCCTCATGTTTCTAAGACACATTAGAACTTGTCATTTTCCATTTTGAGGCTTTAATTTTTGTAGATCTAGGAATTAGTTATTTTCGGATTTTGGTGGTTTTGATTTATCAAACTTCTTTGTTTTCAAGTTTTGATGGTTCCATGTTGTAGAGAATTTTATTCTACCTAATTTTGACCTTTGAAAAGTTGGATTTGGACTTATTTTGACCAAGTTATGGACCTTTGAAGCTTTGGGTTCAACCATGGAGTTCCTGCTGATTTGGAGAAGACAGTGAGCAGTGCACGAGCTTTTTAGCTTGTGCCACTGAGTTGCGCGCGCTCTTTAGCGCAGCGCAGTCGACCCCATACGCTGCCTTTTGGAGGCGTATGACTCGCATACGCTCGCTTGCTTGACAAGGAGTCGTATGGACCCCATACGCTGCCTTTTGGGAGCGTATGACTCGCATACGCTCGCTTGCTTGACAAGGAGTCGTATGGACCCCATACGCTGCCTTTTGGAGGCGTATGTCTCGCATACGCTCGCTTGCTTGACAAGGAGTCGTATGGACCCCATACGCTGCCTTTTGGGAGCATATGACTCGCATACGCTCGCTTGCTTGACAAGGAGTCGTATGGACTCCATACGCTGCCTTTTGGAGGCGTATGACTCGCATACGCTCGCTTGCTTGATAAGGAGTCGTATGGACCCCATACGCTGCCTTTTGGAAGCGTATGACCTGAGCGTAGCCAGACCTGAGCGTAGCTTAACCTGAGCGTAGCCTGATTACCTTGGATCTTCTATAGCCCTGTATATTGATATTTTATTGGATATTTTACGCCCATTTTATATCCTTACGCCTTTTGTCATGAACTTGATAATCACGAATTTATGTAATACGTTTGGAATTGATAATTGAGCATGACGTGATAGTGACCCGTAGTGGTGCACTCCTGACATAATAACCTGACATGATCTGATAATGGCCCATCGTGGCGCACTCCTGACAAGTACACTTGGCATGATAACCTGACATGATTATCTCGAATAGCTGTTGCGACGGCTACCTGACATGACATGACCTGTATAATAACCTGGACACCGTGAGCGATTGTGTTTGTATAAATAGACCAGTCCCGTCTTGCATCATGTCTAGGACAGGGATTCCTGAGTACCACGGTCAGGAGTACCTACTAAAATAGACTAAGGTTAATAACTAGATTAATACATTAGTCATGAAGAGATTTTTCAGCTACATGCAATCCCGTTACCTGGGCACGCCTTGGGATCTGTAGCCTGCCATCGAGTAGGGCACATTTCCAGCACACTGTCATGTGTTGCACCCTTCAAGCTACCTAAGGGTACATTCGTTTCCTGGACGATGTACCCACCTGAATTCAACTCTAATTTTTTAACCCGGGTAACCTGGATGGTCTGCAGGGCTTGTGGCTGTGGAATAATCTTGCTGCATCTTGTTAATAATTAGGCTTGTGACAACCCTAGTTAGTTAAAGTATCGAGCCGTAATTCTTGCTTGGCCGTGAAGTGATTGGATGGGGTCTAACCAGTCTAGTCTTGCCCTGATCCTGTTCCAGATTATTGAATGACCAGAATGCTTGTATTTATTTTACCGATAAATGGTGAGAATTCCAAGTTCTGTTCAGACGAAGGGTTACAACCCCGGTCCTTGTTTGGTTTACGGGTTGTAACCTGGTTATCTGAATAGTTCCATGGTTATCTCGTCGTATATCATCCTGGTGTATTTTCTTTATTTCCAGTTCTTACTTTTATTTATATCTTGTGCTGATTGCTGGTTTTAGTTCTTAAGTGAAGCTTCCTTTGTGGCACTTGCTCTTTCTGGGGTCTGACCCAGCTGGTTTTGTGTGGCCAGATTTCGGAGCAGCTTCAGAGGATCTACCGACCTTCCAACCAGATGGTAGCCACTAGACGGAACCCTGGCAACGAGTGGGTTATTTTTGTCTCTCCCACTCTATTGTAAAAATATTCTTTTGAGGCGTTTAGCCGACGAGCACCTGTTTAGCTCGATTGCACTTACTTACTGTCTGCCTATGGACTGTAACATGATTAACAGATCCTAGGGTTGATCATGTATGACTAAACTCTTGCTAGTCCTGACATTTTGTAAAGACTAGCTTCATGATCAACTGAATATATAATGTTTGGGGCGCCTTACTATTGTATATTTAATGATCATACATCTTGTGACTTTTACTTACTTGCTTGTGATTGAGACACTAGGCTTGTTCATGACCTTAAGAGACTGTTGGCTTGTAGATAAACCCTCATGTATCTAGACAGCCGTGACCGTATAGCGAGATGGATTCCATTTCATATACGTAGCTGGCTATGTCTGCCCCCGCTCTCCAGTATTCTGGTTCTGGGGCGTGACAACAACAACAAATAATTAGAATACATTATGTACTACTAGATGAAACTGCTATTTCATATTTAGATTTACCTGCTAGGAATAGATGCTTCGATGATATCCTTGAGTCAGACACGAAATGTCTGTGTCCAAAATTAATGCTGAAACAAAATTTAAATGCAGAAAAATGCAGTTAACGGCTATGCTAAGTCAAAACAGAACAGGGTTCTCCCAATCGAAACTCACCTTTCCTAATAATTGGTAAGAAGATCACAGCAACTATGCCTAACCAATTTCTTGATTATCGATCTAAAATTTGACACAAGAATTTGGGGGTTGAATCAAAATATCAATTAAATCAAATAATCCACAAGTGATCCTCACCATGACTGCTGTCGAGAAAGGAATTAGAGAATTTATGGTTCTTCACTCTGGATCTACACGTACTGGAAATGCTTTGGATTCAGATTTTCACAAACGAAGAACTCGATCGATCTTCGTAGATCTGAAATTTCTGATCGATCAGAAATAGAAGAAAAGAATTGATCGAGTAATTTATTCGAAACAAGTATAGGGAATGAATTACTAGAGTTACTGGCTTGATTGAAGGAGAAGCTCGATTCCTAAATTGCCATGACTGCTTCAATGGCTGATGATGAAGGAAGCCTGGTAGAGGGAAATGTTCTCTAGAATTTCTCACACTGAAGTAAAGAAGAATGAAGGATTCTTCAGTTTAAATAGGCAGTTAGGGTGGGGTCTTGGAGAGAGGGAATTGAAAAGTGCGGAAGATTGAGAATTTGGGGAGGAGCTGCAGCACATGTAGTAGTAACTAACTTTCAAAATAATTCAAAATTATAATTTGCTCAATCGAGCAATTGAGGAAGAGAGTGAACTGTTCTCCTGTCAAGAGAACAACTTAGGTCCTATGGCTGAGCTAAATGGACTCTAATGAATGGTTTTAAGGGGATGGGCTTTGGGCTGATTAGGAGGAAAGGAATGACCAGTATTATATTTAAAAGAATTTCAAGGAACAAACACATACTTGAAAAAAATTATGGAAAAGAAAGAATAATAAAAATAATAAAATAAAACAATATTTTTTTATATTTAGGAAAAGTGGAAAGTGGAGTTACAGGGGGAGAGAGTAAGAGGGGGAGAGAGGAGGGGTTTCTGAGAGGGGGAGAGAGGAGTTTCTAAGAGGGGGAGGGAGGAGTTTCGAAGAGAGCGATGGAGAGAAGGAATTTTTCCTTCTGCTGTCTTCTTATGCGCTCAAAATTATTTGAGGCGGAACCATTAATAATTTTAAGAACTTTGAAATAATTACCATAATGACAGATGAAAAAATTGTGGCAACTTTCCCCCACATACATTAGTTAATGGTTATTATCAAAATGTTAATATAAAAGATGCTCTTTCTTGACGGATCCTTCGAAACTGTCAACATATATGCCATAAAATTGCTATATTAACAAGACGTAATCCTAAAACGTCAAGATAATAACTATTGTTGACGGTTTTCGACGACCATAACTTATAAACCGTCAAGAAATGCTATTTTTCTTGTATTGTTCGAAGAGTTCATGTAGTCAGATCTGCATCGATGATGATGCAGAAGGAGTCGTAGCTCGTATACTTGAGGCAGCGAAGGGCCGAAAGCTATCGAATATTTGTCATCTTTTGATATATATATATATATATATATATATATATATATATATATATATATATATATATATATATATATATATATTGGATATTTCTTATATGTCATCTTTTGACTTATTTTGATTGGAGATCTCTTTTCATTGTTCATTTTTAAGCTTTTATTAATTGGGTATTCCTTCTACTTGCCTAAAGATGATAGCTTTCGTTTTATGATAAGTTTGGAACTTTATATTCACTAGGAAGAAAAGTTATATCTTCCCGAGATCATGTAATTATCTATTTTATGTATATAATTGATTTTGAACTAGGTACATATATATTTAAAGGGGAGCAAATTAATTATTTTAATTTATTTATACCCTTAATATGTGGTATACCTAGTTCATCATGGAGCTATATTCTTCTATTTTTAATATTTTGATGATTGTGTTCTTGATTTATTTTTTAGAGTACATGCCATTGTCTTTATTATCTTGTCTCTCTCTCTCTCTCTCAGAAATAAATCTAAATATACCTAGTTTAATAGTTCATTTTGCCAATATTAACTTGATTATCTTTAGTACACACAAAGTATTACCAATCTAAATATAGATAATCATGTCTTTCTACCTAGTTTAAAAGTTCATTTTTTCAATATTAACTTGATTATATTTATTGACGATTCTATTGAGCTTAAATTATTATGGCTTTAGTTATTGTGCTCTTACCCAAAGGTCATGATTATCTATTTAGATTGATAATACTTTGCGGGGGAGCATTTACGTCGACTGAATTCTCCATTTTCAAGTATTCTTCCTCCTTACCTTCATGTGTTATCTAATAGATTAACATAGCGTGATAAGGTAATATATTGAGTTCAAATGCATGAAGTTGGGTAAGTGGATATATTCTAGTATATTTATTTGATCAATTTTTTAATGCTTGTACTCTTTTCCTACTTTGTTTTTAATTCTATCTTGATGATGATTTTATATGCCTTCCTCATGCTTTGGTGTATTTACTTAAGATTGGCTTCTTTTATCTTATTACGGGGGAGATTATTTTTTATCATGTCAAAGGGGAAAGAAATAAGTTTAAGTATGTTGTAGTGCTTCTAGTGGTATATGTCTTTCACTACATTGTGATATATGTCATCTTAAACTTAATTGATTTGCCATAATCAAAATTGAAGATATTGTTAGCCCAATAATTGTATCATATTTTTTAATATGGCTAATCGATTAAGTTAAATGTTATAATATCATTAGTATCCATGCAATCACTATATTGTTGATAGCTAAATTTAGCATTGTCCTAAATGTTCATTAAATGTATCATACTGCTTTGTTCGCCTAACAATTATTTGCAGACAAGCAGTAAGCAAGATTAAACTTGGACATATGCAATTAATAATTCATGACGGGCCAAAGACGACGTAAAAGCAGAAGATTTTTCTAATCTGTCCAACGACATCTCCGCGACCTCACACTCAGGGGTTCATAAGATTTGGACCATTAATTTTGATCTAACAGTGTTAATAAAATACCCAACTTTTATTTTCAACCACAACACTGGTATACCAGCGGTATACCAAAATTTGGTCACTTTGAGTCAGAACAATCCTGGAATGAACTGATGTATCACCAGTGTACCGACTATACACCGGCAGCAATATACATTGGTATACCGTTAGCACTAGTACAACTTTTTCTAAATTATCTGACATACGCTCAAATTGCACCACCTTTGTCGCATTCGACTCTCCGAGCTTCTCCAACACAGGAATGATGCTCGTCACACTCCCAAATGTTCTCCACATAGGTTGAGAACTCCAACACTAACAAATTCATGAATCCACAAATAATATATACACTACACTAACTAGAGCTGTCAAGACGGACCGGTGGGACGGGCCGGCCCGTAACCCACCATAACCCACCATTTGGTGGGGCGGGGCGGGCCGACCCACCATTTTGGCGGGCTGAAAAAATTCCAACCCAGCCTAACCCACCGGCGGGCCGTGGGCTAGACGGGCCGGCCCGTTTAATTTTTTTTAATTTTTTAATTATTGTTTAGGTTTTTAAAAGAAAAAAAAATTCATATATATAATATTTTCTACTCACTCTCATATGCATCAAATTACAAGTAAAATACAAGAAACATTATAATAATAGATATTTCTTTAAAACACCTTCATTCATGTAAATAAATGACCAAATTTAATATTTAATACGTCATTACTTGCATTAAATGAGAATTTTTATCATTTATAATATATATCTCATATATGTGCTAAATAAAAAATGAAAAATTTTATAAAAAAAATAGATGGCGGGCCAACCCACTTGGTCCGTGGGCTAGCCGCCCACCGCGGGGCGGGCTACTAGCGAGCCAGCCCACCTAGGCTCGCCTGTTTGGCGGGCTCCTAAATGCTCGGCCCAACCCACCTTTTTGGCGGACGGGGGCGGGCCGGCCCAACGGGCTTAGCCCATTTTGACAGCTCCAACACTAACTACCATACCATTGTAATTAAAAACTTTTTAAATGAAATTAATTCTTAGATGAACAACCAACGAGGAAGGGAAAGTTGGGTGTTTTTGAGTTTTGAATAGCACAAAGCATTAAATCATTTAAATTAGAAAATAAATTATTTGAGCCCCTTTGTCACAACTTGAAGCTAATTATGAAGGTTACAAACATTGGAGCAGTTAGAGAGAGAATTATTGACATACTAATTATTCTTTTGCTTCGACAATCTACAAACAAACCTCCTAATACCAAATGAGGACACAAGAACTCCATAAACCAGAATGGTCAATCCGGCTCATCGATAAGTACTACTCAGAAATACATTGCAACGAAGGCTTCCAGTTCTGGCCGTGCTCTGCAACATCGCTTGCGGCAAGTAGATTCTCTAGCACCTGTTGGATCGTGAGGCCCCTGGCGTCCACGTTCCTCAGTAGCTCCTCGAGCTCTTTCTTCGTGATCCTAATCTTGACCTCCGTGGAGGAGATCAACTCCTCCTTCTTCTTCGTGTGGTCGTCCCGGCACGATCTGGGACTGGGGGTCGGAGAGCATTTCAGCTCCGAGCCCCAGTCTCCGTCGTCCGTCCAGGACGTAGCTTGCTGATGATCGAGGCAATTCCCCATGTGTAGGCAAAGGAAAGATGAACGAAAATTCGTGATGTCCTGCGGAAACTTTCGGTTTAGTTAGAATTGGAACGAAGTGGGGAACATGTCGTCGTTTCTAATTTGATTTATAATAGAGGGGGGAAATGGAGGGTAATATTAATAAATTATGTATGCAGCAGTATTAAATGCACCTAAAAGTTGGACACATTCGCTGCAGTGTGGGGCCAGTGGACGAATTGTGGTGTTGTGGTGGGCCCATGGGATTGGTGTTTGTAAGTGTGAACGAGAGGACCCTGGGGAGAGAATCTGGTGGATGTGGAACGGGAATTCCGGATGGGAATCATCTTCACCTGCTTTGCTATCAATCAAATGATATTATGGAGGTGATTATTAACTAATCAATAATGCTAAAAGGATGTCCTATTTCAAGGAAAAAAAAAAAAAAGCTAAAAAGAATATTAAGGGTGTGTTTGGTAGGAGGAAAAAGTGGAAGGAAGAAAAATATACGAGAAAAAAATGGGATGAAGAAAATATTTTCTCTTATTTGATACGAGGAGAAAAGTAGATGGAATGAAAAGTGGAGGGATTGTTTTTTCCTCATAACCTAAGGCTGTGTTTGGTAGGAAGCATGAAAAAGTTGAAGGAAGAAAAATAAAAAAGATTTATTTTTCTTCCATATGGAAAGGAAAGACTATTTGCTTATTTTGTGTTTGGTAGGATGGAAGAAAAATGGAAGCGATATATTTTTCCTTGTATGGTATGGAAAGAAAAGTGGTAGAAAGAAAAACAAAAAAAATATAGACATTACCAATTATATCCTCAATTAATAATATTTATTTACCATTTGACTTCATTAAACTACTTTAAAATAATATAATTTCTATAGGGTATAATTGTAAATTAAGATGGGTATGCACTTTTTCTTCCACTTTTCCTCCTACTTTAAAATCAATCATCCCAAAAGTGGGAGAAAAAGTGGAAGAAAAAGTGCATACACATCTTAATTTACAATTATACCATATAGAAATTATATTATTTTAAAGAAGTTCAATAAAGTCAAATGGTAAATAAATATTGTTAGTTGAGAATATAATTGATAAAGTCTATATTTTTTTTATTTTTCTTCCTTCCACTTTTCTTTCCATACCAAACAAAAGAAAATATATCACTTCCATTTTCCTTCCATCCTACCAAACATAAATGAAGGAAATAGTCTTTCCTTTCCATATGGATGAAAAATAATTTTTTTTATTTTCCTTCCTTCCACTTTTCCATCCTTCCTACCAAATTGTCACCCTCATTTCCCGTATTTCGTATTTATACTCGTAGTTGGATTTTTGGCATGTATTTTCATTTTCTCGACTTGAGGAATTTTGGGTTTTCTCGTATTTTGGGTTTCGGCTCGGCTCGGTTTTAGTTGGTTGGTTTGGCTTGGTTTGATTTTAAACCAATGGAACACCTTAACCTATACTCCACCCTCATTCTACCACAACCACCCTCATTAAAAACTCCACCTAACTTTTTTCTCTCCTCATTACTCTTTCATTTAATTTCTCCATCTTCTTCCACACAACACCCAACCCCATAGGCAAGTGCACCTTGCCACCACATGAGAACCCTATTTTATTTGTCCATTAGCTAGATTAGGTCATGGTGAACAACATTAGAACTTGGTATTTTGTGGAGCTTCCATTTTTCTAGATCTAAGTTTTAACCATTTTCGGATTTTCTTGGTTTTGATCTATTAAACTTAGATTTTTGCTTGTTTTGATGCTTCCATGTGGAAGAGAATTCAATCTTACTCAAGTTAGAACTTTGAAAATCCAAATTTGGTTTTGATTTGGTCAAGTTATGGGAATTGAAATTTTAGTGTGCTTGGAGGTTGCTCTCGGCCTGTCGGAGAAGAAGACCCCCTCGGCCAGCGCTCTTTAGCGCAGGGCTGACCCGCGCTCGGCCTCCTGGGCTGAACCGCGCAACCACCTTCTCGGCCAGCGCTCCTTTGCGCTGGGCTGACCCGCGCTCGGCCCCCTGGGCTGAACCGCGCATCCTTTCTTGGCGCCCTGAACCCTAGCGTAATCCGATCCAGCACAGTTCAACCTAGCGCACTTGACCCCTGCGCAGTTCACACCCCGCGCACTTCGCTTCGGCGCAACCTGACTCAGCGCCCTTTGATCCAGCGCACTTGGTCCCTAGCGCCACTAGATCCTAGCGCAACCTGATCCCCTGGATCCCAGCGCAACCTGTTCCTCTGAACCCCAGTGCAATCCACTTACCCATGGTGATTTGGTTTTATTTTCTTAGGCTTGGCTTCTCTTTTATGGATTGGGGATTTGAGATCTTGTTCCACATAACACGACTGTCTCGACCCAACACGAACTGGCACGGTTTTCGATGTTTTGCTTATGACTAGTACGGTTTTCGTGAATTTTGTGAATTATGATCCTAGTGCTTTCTGATCTTTTTGATAGCGACCCGATGTGGTGCGCTCTTGACTTGTAACCTGTGATTCATGATTTACTTCTGTAACTGGATAACTTGATAGTGGCCCGTGGCGGCACACACTACACCAAAATAGCCATTTTGGAACACTAGACGTTTTTCAATCTGGAACGCCTATTTACCGTGCCTAGGTTTTGGAACGGGAGACAACTGTGCCAAAATTAAAAAAACGTTCCAAATATTTTGTATTTTATTTTTAATAATTTTTTTTATTCTGGAACACCCCTAAACCATTCCAAATAAAAATTTAAATAAAAATTTAAATCACGTGATTCTCACGTGTGCTTAACAAAAGCATAAATTCCTTCTTTTCATTCCCTGGCACACAAATCCCCTTTCTTTCCTTCTTTTTTAAACAATTTCCTCTATCCAGCTTTGGCGGGAACTGAAAACTCTCCTTCTCACCACGCGGGATCTCGTCTGAAATCACAGCGGAACCACGATGTCGGGATCACGGCCATCCTCGTCTCTCTATCATCAGCGTCGGGATTACTGTCGTCCTCATCTCGTCTGTCTTTGTCTTCACCTCGCTATCCTCACACTCGCTGAAAACCCTAAGGTACTTATATGCCCTTTTTGTATTTATGTGAATGAAATCTATGATTATTTTGAAACCCTAAGCATGATTAAAGTCTATGATTATTTTGAAACCCTAAGTATGATTGAAATCTATGATTATTTTGAAACCCTAAGGTACTTGTAAGCTCTTTTTTATTTGGTTTGTTTGCAAAAAATTGTGTTTCTTTGGAATTTTGGTTAGTAGGTAGATCCCCAAAAACATTGTTTCTTCTTTGGATTTTTTTTTGGGTAGGGATTTTGCTATTAGTTCTGACTGTTAAATTAATGTTCTGTTCCCAAGTAGACACCTTTTGTATGCTCATGTTTTCATGTAGACTATGTGATTGCAAAAAAAAAGTTCTTGTCCAACTGTAACTTATCGTACATTCATGCTATTTGTGTCCTCTTTCCTTAAATTTGAAATGTGCTTTGGGTTAAAAGTCTACAAAAAATTTATGGTGGGGCATTTGCAACTCTGAGATTTCCCCTCATGATGGTGCTTTACTATCAAAATTTCTTATCCAACTGCAACTTGTCGTGAACTGCAAGTAGGAGTTGAAAATCCCCTAAATAATTAGACTTTAGTTTCTTTACGAGTATTTTTTTTTCCAAATTGTCCATAGTTTTTTCCCCTTTAACTGACATCTCTACTTACTACCTTCTAGCTGTTAGATTTGTCCAGAAAAACTAAAACTTAATGTGGTTTCTAGTGGTAAGAGAGGTTTTCATATCTCTAGTTCGTGCTGTGGTAAGAATTGCACACAATATGGTTTTCTTTCGATTTATTTGTTATCACACATTATAATAATGGGAAATAATTTTGTTAGTTTCAATTTCATATTATTTTTATTTACAATTTCACTTGGTAAATGATCTAACATTTTGTAAGAGCTATTTTTTGTAGGAATTGGGCAACTTTACTCCAAAGAAGAATGACTTTGGACAATTTTGTAAGAGCTATTAATTTTCTGTCATTGCTATATATATATATATATATTTGATATACATAATTATTAGCCATATATTTTTCTGAAAGACTGAACCCACTTACCTTATAAGTTAATAACATATATCTCATCTTTGTTCGATATTTATACTTCCTGCTTTTCTCTTGGTCAGAAATCTCATTGTCATTTACTTTCATCATTAGTAGCCAATTAGCCATTGTCCCCGTATAACATTTTGGTTGGATGAGTATATACCTTTGCTTACAAAACACTAACACGGACACTTTCTTCACATAAGAATTCTGATATACAAATTCTGCACCTGCAACTCAATGGCACTGCTTTTTACTATAAATTCTACACACAGAGCTGCCCGACAAGGACTTAGTTAAAGAAGATCATATGTATCTACATTTTGATGCAAATATAGCTACCAAGTTAGTTGTAAAACAAGTTGTTGAGAAAATGGATGAGCTTAGATATAGATGCTAAAACTCTTCAAAGGATTCTATACAACGGAAAGTGTTTTATTCCGTTCATATCCTATAGGGAGATTCATGAAGACATTATTCCCAATGTGACAAACCTGAAGGCGGGGTAAGTTCATCATGACATGCATTCTTACTATTCTCTCTATATACAGATTTGTACCTATTGAATAACTTTATTTTACCATCCAGAGTTATTTGGATTTGCTAATTTACCTATTCTCTTACATTATATTAGATCCTAATTCTCTGATTGAAAGACCCAAGTTTTTTCATCTAGCACATTATATTGTTTCTCTTATAAAACCTTTTCTTGGAAGAATTGTTTGTCAGTCGTTGTATAGTTATTTCTCCATAGGAATGGGTTGGTATAAGCCGTCAGCCAAATATCATTGGTAAGGTTTGTTATATTTCAAACCTTTTTCATTTGGTGCATTTTGTTGCTCTATAACTTCTTGTTATCCAGTTTGGTGTAAGTTAGACTGCTTCTTTAATCACACCTTCGTTTAGGAACATAAGACAAGTTCAGAGTTTCTTTATGTTTCTCATTCTTGGAAGTTGGAACTTGACAAGGAAATTTGTGTAGATAAGAAAATTGTTATATATGTATAGAGTATCGTGTCTGTAATTGGTGTGGATAAGAAAATTGTTATATATGTATAGAGTATCGTGGCATAATTTGTACGTCTATGTTACTGTATCATACCCTATCTAATAACAATCCTTCTTAGAAAGCTGGTCAATGTATATAAATTGATTAGTGCCTATGTTGTGCTTCGAGAGGTCCTTATCCATATCCGACACGTATTGGGCACGATACTTCATTGAGACTCCTGTCGGGTTCCACTCATCCTTTTCTATTCTTCAAAGAGAGCCAAAACATAGTTGAAAATAATTTTGACATATTTGTGATCATGCCGAACAAAATTGATATATGAGAAAGTAACTTTTCTTTGCATTGAATCCTTTCTAGCACATTTTTGGAACCTAGTTACTACGTAAAATATGCTTAAATATGTCTATTATTAAGTAATGTTTGGATTATGTGGCAGTGCATTCATCCTAAAATATGTTTGAATTCTTTGGCAGTGCATTCATCCCCATATCTGCAGAATAATCCAATGTTACCAATAGGATTGGTTATATTCTGACAAAGATATGACATATGAGTAATTAATATATGTATATGTGCAATGCAATAGTGCATATAGCAACCTGTTTAGAATTATTCAGTGTCATTCAAGCTTTATATTGGTAATTATTATAAGGTACCCAAATGGTAGAATGAATATATATCTGTGCCCTTTTTATTAAGGTTTGTGACCTCTATGCTATAAAATTATGTAATCATCATTCTTTCTATGTATACATGTATGTTTTGAATCCTTATCATATCAGCATATTCTTACTATTAATTGATGCCCCGATGGGAGAACCAAACCTAGATAGATGTTATTAGTTTTATTTCAGATTTTGTAGTAAAGAATTTGAATCTGAGTTTGGTCCCACATTATTTATTCTCCTTGAACTTGTTGTCATACCTTATATATGGTGAGCATCCTCTAAAATCTAAAGTACATATAGGAAGCATATGTGACATCATTGAAGCATTGGAGTATCAGATTGTCAATAGGATTGGATACAGCTACTTACCTTTGTTAAAGTAATTGGGCAACTCGTTTTGTGGTTCATTAATCAAAAGCAAGCACTGATTGGTGGTTCTTAAGTACACACCCTTGAAAGTTGTTCCTTGCTCTTGTCCATTGACATAGATATGTTCATAAAAACCACTGTTATGCCGTCCATTGAATCTTTGGGTTAAAAACCAATTAAGCTGCACTTTCATAAAAACCACTGTTATGCCGTCCATTGAATCTTTGGGTTAAAAACCAATTAAGCTGCACTATGTGACAAACCAATCTATTACTTATGTTTGGGTTGCTATGATTTTCAACACTTTTCTGTATTGGCAATCATTTCTCTTTGCTCATGTACCATCCTATGTCCTTTGCCGATTTAACTGATGATGATTCAACCAACTACCTTGCCGATTTAACTGCAGATAACAAAAACCTATGATACATATGTACCTAGCAATGAAGGGATTGTGCAGTCGAATAATAGGAGTCTCCCATGTACTCGTAGAGTACTAGGCCAAGGCAAGCTTCTGTACAATTGTGTGAGTAGGGCACACCCAGAGGCAGACCCTACTGATAAAGGTGATTGTCTTGTAAGATATAGAAGTTTTAGGGGTACAAACCATTACCAGTACGCTAACAAGTAGACGGGTGTTTGTTAGTATCCTGGTACCTCAGATAGAGGTTCTCCTTGATCTGATACATAGCCAAAATGTTTACATGGGTATGAGATTGTTTTTATTTGACGTTGATCTCAAGCTGTTGTATGGAATCTACAAGGCCGCTAGTCATGGGGGCTACAATCTCGAACCCAGAGCATTTAAATCAACATTTCCCTCTCAGGTAAGAAAAAAAACTCTTTATCTTTTCATATTGCTTTCTTTTGGAATTTAAAGAGTGATATTAATCCTGATTCCAAAAGCATAAGAATATGTGCTATTTTCATGATATGTTCAATAGAGTAGATCAAGGAGTTGGAGAATATCGTGTTATCTCAGATGAGGCTGTTTTGAGTGAGGTAGCCATGTCTGGTCTGGTGTGTGTTCTACAATTCATTTCAATGCCAAGATAACATTAGACTTGAACAACAAATACTGGCAATACTTATGGTATTTGGCGGTCGTGTTTGGACAATGTTTCCATTAGGTGACACATGTGGAGAAGGCATGAGATGAGAGCTTCTTCCTCACTACAGTACCTTTCTAGACATGAACTTATGGGGGTCTTGAAGATGTAGATAGTTACCTTATTGTGTCTACTTGGACTGATCATCTTGAGCATTTCCTAACATTGTGATGCCAGATATGGCTTTTTGATCTTCGTGTATTTTGTATGAGCTGGCCTTGACTAACATTCGGGTCTAATGCACGAACTCATCATTCAAATTTGACTACAGACATGAAGATTATTGGATTGATACTCCACAGATTGGCTGGTTACTTGTTGGAGGGATATATGCATGACCAAGAATGCGTAGGGATGCACTCATTAAATTTGGAATCACACTTTCATCCACAGGACCTGGGAGAATGTTAATTTTGTCCTGTGGCAATCATGTAAGTTATTTTCAAACTTGAACTGCATGAAATTGTCTTAATTTTTTGTTCTAAATCTTTTGCTGTCAAATGAAACATCCAGAATTTGTCTGCAACTTTTGGCCATAAATAGAGTGATAGTGCTGATCTGTGCTCAGTTTGTTACGCACTATATCATATGCTAATCTTTGCTCAATTCGTTACATATCTACTTTTCATAGCATTTCTGCTGAAAAGTTCTTTTAGCTTTGTGTATCCACTTGAGACTTAGATCAAGCTAAGGAGGAAAATTTTAGCAATATTTTTGATAAACAACAGAGATACCCACTATAGTTGTATCGTCTTATTCTAAGGAAGAAATTTGATAGGATTTGAATAAAGTGCTCAGCTTCTATATGTTAAGAGAAGACAATGGTATAGTTACTTTAAACCCAGATAAGAGGATACCTCTGATGTTTACAACAGACATTGCACTGCTTCATATTTTTTACTTTGGACCGAAAGGAAGATGAATAGAAAAATCAACTTTAGAAGAGTCTGGATTAGGGAACTCCTTATTTGTTGGTGTTACTGAGATATCAGAATCTAGATTAGTGGCCAACTTCTCGCTCTTGGAATCTCCAAAATCACCACCAGAATCTGCATTAGTAACGGTGGCTAGGGCCTTTCCTTCAGAAGTGGAAGCTACCAATTTTGGAGCTTCCAACTTAAGTCTGTCATCTTTACTACTAATCTTTTTCTCCTAACAAATGCTAGTTAGTAATAATGGTAGTCAGTCTCATATTTGAAATAGCCACCCCAACAAATGTAGTCAGTCTAATCCTTGAAATCCCAACAAATTCTGGAGCTCCCAACAAAAATGCGTTGAGTCTGATACTTGATACTTCAGAAGTGGAATGCAGTATGATACCATATCTGGGGCTTCAAACTTAATTTTTTCATAATGGTGGTCAGTATGATACTTGAAACCCCAACAAATGTTTATATAATGTGTATTTTATTCTATCATTTATTGTCATTTCTTCTTATTGTAGATATTGTTGGTGCAATTTCATGTGCATCTTACTGTATGACTTCTCCTAGGAGCAATGGTTACTGATATCCTATGTCTATTTGTCGAAGCCTCTTTTTTTCGTGTACATATTCCGTATTATGAACATTGAATTTAACATCAACATGTGAATATATATTTTTATTTGGAAAGTTGGGATGGATTTACAGAGTTACTCTTCGTTTTTTATGATTTTTTTCCTCCACTAAATTTTTTGACCTTTCGTCTTTGCAGGCCCATTGTCCATCCTAACAATGAAAGAGTTTGATCACAAAGAGATGAAGAATTAGCTACGGGGAAGAAAGAGAACAAGAAAAAGATCTCAAACTATTTTCACATCACTAGGACATTTTGTTAGAATCATAGTTTAGAGAAATTGTATTAAACATAATAGAATATTATGTAAGACATTTTGACTTCATTAGTCAATGCAGATTTATCTTTACATATTTTGTATGTACTTGTGCTATGATATTTGTTTACTTTCGTTTCCAATATACTCGATTTTAGTTTTATAAAATATATATATATATTCAGATTATTGGTATGGTATTTTAAAGAATTTGGGAATTAATAGGAGCATATTTCTATCGTTCCAATACTGGAACACATTATATCCGTTCCAGTATGAACGTATAAATTAATTTGAAATGTTCCTTATTAGGAACACTTTACTGGTGTTCCAATATTGGCACGTATGTAATGTGTTCCAAAAATCATCCATTGGAGCCCTTTATTAGGAACGCTTTGTAGGTGTTCCAACACTGGCACGCATATAAAGTGTTCCAATAACCATCCCTTGGAACGCTTTTATTCCGTTCCAAGAATTTTGGCAGCCCAAAAATAGGTACGGAATAAAAGTGTTCCAGAAATTTTTTGGAACATAATTACTCCGTTCCAAAATGACCATTTTGGTGTAGTGACACTCCTGACTTGTAACTTGTAACTCGTACCTTGACGTGATGCTGTTGCGACGACTAACTTGACTTGTATAATCAACTCTGACTCCGTGGTTGTTTATTCTTGCTGTTTTGTGCAATCCACTTGTCTTGTCTTGTCTTGCATCATGTCTAGGACGTGACTCCCTGGTTACCACGGTCAGGGATTTACATTGAATATGGATTAGGCTAATGACTAGATCAAACTATAGTTCATGGAGAATTTCCAGTCACAGGCAATCTCGTTATCTGGACACATTTAAACGGACTTGTAGCCTGCCGTCGAGTAGGGCACATTTTTAGCACACTGTTAGGTGTTGCACCCTCTAAGTCACCTAAGGGTATATCGTCTCCTGGGCGATGTACCCAACCATACTCTCAACCCACGGAAGGATAACTAGATAGTCTGCAGGGCTTGGGACTGGGAAATTCTCAATTGCATCTTGTTAGTAATTAGGCTTGTGATAACCCTAGTTAGTTAAGGTAGTAAGCTGTAGTATTTGCTTGGCCGCTTGTGAATGGATGGTGTCCAGCCCTGTCTAAGTCTCGTCTAGTCCCTGTACCTGGTACTCCTATACATGATTGTTTTACTTATCTTTAACAATAAATGGATAGAGACAAGTGCTATTCAGGCAAAGGGTTACAACTCCGGTCCTTGTTTGGTTTACGGGTTGTAATCTGGCTCCCGGAATGGTTCCATGTTTCTAGTCGTTTATTGTCCTGCTGTACTTTTATTACTTGTACTTTTCTTCCATTTTCTTATGTTCTGATATGCTGGCTTTTGTTCTTATTCTCGTGGCCTCCCTTGTGGCACTTGCTCTTTCTGGGATTTGACCCAGCTGGTTTTGTGTGGCCAGATTTTGGAGCAGCACCCGAGGATCTACCGAACTTCCAGCCCAATGGTGGCGACTAAAAGGAACCCGGGCTACGAGTGGGTTTTTCATTTTGTTTCACTCACTCCATTGTAAATTATTCTTTTGAGGCGTTTAGCCGACGAGCACTTGTTAGCTCGATGCACATTTACTTACTGTCTGCCTACGGGCTGTAAACATGATTAACAAATCCTAGGGTTGATCATGTATGACTTAACTCTTGTTAGTCCTCGCATTTTGTATGACTAGCTTCATGATCAGCTGAATATGTAATATTTGGGATGCCTCTTATTGTATATTGGTGATCTAACATCTTGTAACTATATTACTTGTTTGAGATTGAGACAATAGGTTTGACCTTAAGAGACCGTTGGCTTGTAGTAAACCCTCATATCTAGACAGCCGTGACCATATGGCGAGGTGGATTTCATTTCAATATACGTAGCTGGCTATGTACGCCCCCGCTCTCCAGTATTCTGGTTCTGGGGCATCACATGGTTTAACTGGTGGCCCATGCAGGTCCTGGCATTCAAGAAATGTGAGGGTTTACCAAATATATGTCTCAATCAGTACTCGTCCTTGATCTCCGTTCATATTCTCTACATCTCTGGATTCTTGCCCTGATCATGTGCTTGTATCGTTGATCTGTCCTGGTCTGTAACGCCCCAGTCCCAAAATACGTAGGACCAAGTACGTAGACATGCCAGCTGTATACATACGAAATACATGGACCTCGTATGTATACATAAGCTGTAAAATGTAGTAATCCAAGACAACTAAATCTCATCCACAATGAAAGGAATAATTATATAGAAATCAACTTGAATATTTATGATACAATCGTTGGACGGAGACAAAGTCCACTACCAACTAATTTAAATAGAGAAGAAATATACAAAGAAAGTGATTGGTCGAATGAAACAATGACAAGTCCAAAAGCAGTCATCGCGAAGGAAGGAATGGCCTTAGCTAGAGCACCTGCAGAAAACATGAACACATACCTGGGAAAAAACTAGGTCCTCAGAGGGACGTAACAAGACACATAATATCATGCCAATAAACTGAATAAATAAGCTCAACAGAAAAGTATGCACGAGTAAAGGTTCCTAACCATTCTATGTGACATGCATTTTGAGGACAACGTTTACGCAGGGGCTGTAACGGATTCACGCAAGCAAGTAATAGAGAGTGACCAGCAAGTAGCGCTCATCCGAGACGCTATCGGCCTGGGCAGAAGGTAGTGCTCATGAGAGTCACCCTCGACCCAAGATGTGTGTAAAAGTAAAATGTAGCCCCTACGCTAATAACTGTCCCCTCCCTCCCAATGATACTACACATGTGTCGACTCCACGACACTGTTTAATCCTTGATAACTGCCAAGTCTTCTACACAATCTATTGGCAGTTATTCCTACGCATGCGCACGGGGGATCAGCCCACATGCAAGTGACCTCTATATGATACTCACAACTTTCACACACAACTCGTGTACAATCGTGGCAAGTCAATGAGACACACTAAATTTGATGGTAGTCCCTTAACTCTAAGCCAATTGCATAAAATATAGTAATTTGCATTTACATATAATTTAAAAAAACCAACTAAAATATGCATGATATTGAGCAGGAAATTTAAACAGTAAAGGCAAGGTGTCTTGCCTGAGGTTATGTGCAAAAGAGAATAATCCAGTAGCTCGAACCAACAAGTAAACGAAGCCAGAAATAGCCAAATCCCACAGACGACTCCGGATGCTGCAACAAATATCACGAACGAGTTTGGAATATAAGATAAACCTTGAAAAAGCCTATCCAAAAGTTAAATTCTGGAACATGGGCAAAATCGTAATTTTGGGTCAAAATGATTTCCGCCGTTGGACCCGCTTTGCACCGAAATGTGCGCCAGAACCTACGGTCTCTAAAGTCGCCAAACTACATGTCTACGGATTTGTTTTGATGAGACGAACCCAACGGTATGTCCAATTTTGGATTCCGGTGGGCTGTGCACAAAATCGCCCGTTGAGTGGGATTGTGGACCCGCCAAAATAGCGTCCCGATCAACGGACTCAGAATCGGACCAAACTTGGCTCACAGGACCAGAAAAATATTTTGAGTCCAATGGCGCAAGTTTCGTCGCGATTTGATGAGTGTGCACAAAATAATTGGGAAAATCCGAAAAGCCCGATACGCAAAAATCGACGGATACGGACCAATTTCGTTGCGCACACGCAACCAATTTGAATCCTGTCAATTCTCGCACGTCCACAAATTCGATACGGACCTTTCGGTATTTTCGGTTCATGACGGGGTCGCCCGATTTGTTGGGACGTACCTCGTACGAGATTTTAAGGTTTATAAAAACTGATTTCTCGAGATTTTCAATTTAATTAAAACTGAAATTTATTGTAAAATATATAATCTTTTTGAAGGTGATGAAAGAGGGTCATGTGGGCTATCTACACGAATTTACGGATCTACAATCGGATTTAAAATGATGGAGATATCGATCGGTGAAGTGGGATACCTTAAAGTGGGAATCTGATGTTGTTGTTGTTTCCGTTGCCGTTGGCGCGGGTGCTGCTATGCTCGTGGACAGCACGCCGAGGAGAGGGTAGGAGGAAGGAGGAGAGGAGGAGAGGGTCATGTGGGCTATCTACACGAATTTACGGATCTACAATCGGATTTAAAATGATGGAGATATCGATCGGTGAAGTGGGATACCTTAAAGTGGGAATCTGATGTTGTTGTTGTTTCCGTTGCCGTTGGCGCGGGTGCTGCTATGCTCGTGGACAGCACGCCGAGGAGAGGGTAGGAGGAAGGAGGAGAGGAAGGAGATGGAAGAAAATTTGGAGGAGGAAGAAGGAGATTAGGGTTTAGTTCATATATATATATATATATATATATATATATATATATATATATATATATATATATATATATATATTAAAAGTGTTCGGCCATGTTAACTGTTGCTGCTACTTTGGTTAAGGGGTGGGGGGCGCACCACAAGGGTGCTGTTGCTTTATTTTGGGCGTTGGTGGTGGGGGTCGGCCCCACCACTTGATTTTACTTTTTTTTTTTTTTTCAAACCAATTAAATCTTATCTAATCTACTCTCATATATATCTATATTTATATATGTATATATCTATAAATACTTCAAAAATCTATTTAAAAATTTAGATACCAAATTAAATATTATCTATCCAATTATTTAATATATTTAAACATATCTACATATATATAAAAAATTCAATCCTTAATAATTCAACTCCAAATAATAATAATATTTAAATAGGAATAACATGTTTATTAAATCTTCTATAAAATAATTTAATAATAATAAATTAATAAAAATTGCTCCAATGGGTGAAATGTACCACACACCCTTATCCGGGTCCAGAAACATATACAATATTATAAAATATTATTTAATAATAAAATACCAATATTTGTACAAATATTTAAATAATTAAAACTTGTACATAAAACTCTAAAATAGTTTAGGAAATATTTCTAAGTACATAAAATAAGTCTACCTGGCTACCTTGGTCACACCACATGCCTACATGGGCTTAAATTTGGTTCGGGCCCTGTTCGGACTGAATTGGACAAACCGGGTCATCTAAAAATCAATATATAAAATAGTATTTAATTAAAATAGTTTAAATGAGTTAATGCACAACTTGGTCTGGTTTTCCTAGTTTGGAAATCACTATGGCAAGGCTTTCTCCGGCATGGCTAGTACACCAGTCAAGGCACACTGCTACATCTTCCGTGCCAAAATTAATGGTAGTCTTGTGTTCTAAAATTCAACAATGGATAAGGTTATTTAAAAAAATAAAATAAAGCCATAAATGGTATAAATTTATTTTTAAGTCTAATAAAATAATGAAAATAATTTTAAAAAAATAGGAGTTTTACATGGTCCTTCCTTATTGTTTCCCTGTGTCGTCTTCTTCAGCGACACTGTACCTGACCCCGCCGATCAGCAAAGAGGAGCACTTCCCGTGGACCAGCAGCAACCCGGAGATCAAGCCCAGCATTCCGGAGTAGCCTCCAGAGTTGTACCTACTGGAGGAGAGCCCCCAGTTCAGCCCGTTCAGCCTGCCGAGCCGGATGATGGCACCTTGGTAGGTCTCATCAGGACCTTGATAGCTTCCCAGGATCGTAGAGGAGACGCCTTGCACCAGGTAGTGGCAGATGCTTTGACCAGAGGCGGTCATCCAGGGAACAACGCGGCCAACAGCTTCAAGCACTTGAACCCTCCATTCTTCGACGGCAGCGAAGATGCGATTGCCGCGGACGCTTGGCTTTAGGATACCGAGGTGGTTCTGGAAGCAGCTAGAACACCTGAGAATGAGAAGGTGGTCGTGGTATGGCTACAGCTGGTGGACTTAGCTCGCAGTTGGTGGGCGGCGCAGGCCGTGGGATTAGCAGCGCCAGTTGCTTAGGCGGTGTTTAGAGAAAGATTCCAGACGAAGTATTTTGATGTTGTGACTCGGTACGACCTACAGACGAGATTTACCAACTTGAAGCAAGGAGGCAGAACGGTCGATGGTTATGCATCTGAGTTTTCTAGACTCAGTAGGTTTGCCTCCACCTTGGTGGCGACCGAGTTTGATAGGGCCCAGCGGTTCCAACAGGGACTGCATTTGGAGATCTTGTTGGCAGTCGAGCAGTTCGAGCACCAAACGTTCGATGCAGTATTAAGAGCAGCTAGGAGGCATGAGTACACCTCCCAGAGGATCGTGGATAGGACTGGAGGTAGGAAGCGATCCCACAACCAGATGCAACAATCATCAGCTCCAGCCCCGGCAGCTAGTAGTTTGACCATTAGAACTCTGAGGCAGGCGGCCTCAGTAACGTCGGTTCAGCATTCGACCCCGACATACCCGCAGCAGCAGAAACAGAAACAGATTTCTGCGATGGGATGTTCTCATTGCGGGAAGCCAGGCCATGTAGTGGCAGATTGTCGTAGGGCGCAAGGATTGTTCCTGGCTTGTGGAGCAGCAGATCATAAGATATGAGCCTGCCCGAATAGGGGTAGTTCGTCCTCTTCCAACCTAACCAGTCCATCGGTTAGGGGACCAGCACCTATGCAGCAGCAGTACCCGAGGCCATTGTTGCCTCAGGCCCAGGCGTTTCATCAACAGAACCAGCAGCAGTACACCCAAGCCCAAGTGCAGAGCAGGCAGAGAGGTTTCCAGCAGAGGGGACCCACAGCTAGAGGACAAGGTCAGGCCATGATGATGACTATGGAAGAAGAACTTGCACCAGGTGAGGTAGTGGCAGGTATTATTCTCGTCAACTCCTCTCCAGTATTGGTATTATTTGATTCTGGTGCATCGCATTCATTCATGTCTGCACGATTCGCGACACGGATAGGATTGGAGCCCGAGTCATTATCAGTGAGGCTCAATATACTTACTGGTAATGGTCTTGTGGGAGTAGATCGGGTGTTTTCCTCGTGTCGGATCGTAGTTAGCGGTAGAGTGTTCCCCGCTAGATTTATAGAATTTCCCATGGCAGACTATGATGTAGTCTTAGGCATGGATTGGTTGAGGAACCAGTATGCTAGGATAGACTGCCATACTGGCAGGGTTGTCTTTAGTATTCCAAGCGAGCCAGAGTTTTCATTTTCCAGAGGCGCAGTGGAGCCATCTTCCCCAGTATTACGGATGGCAGTAGCAGCAATGCAGTTACCCCGAATAGTTGAAGAGTTTTCAGATGTCTTTCCAGAGGAACTTCCAGGGATGCCGCCAGAGCGGGAGATTGAGTTCACTATAGACTTGATCCTCGGGACAGCACCAGTATCACAGTGAGTCTACAGGATGGCGCCTTCAGAGTTGGAGATTTTGTACAAGATGATTGAAGAACTGAGGACCAAGGGATTCATTCGTACAAGTGGATCACCTTGGGGAGCCCCGATGCTTCTTGTGAAAAAGAAGGATGGTACATCCAGGTTATGTATAGATTATCGTACCTTGAACTCAGTGACAATCAAGAACATATACCCTCTCCCAAGGATAGATGACTTGTTTGATCAACTCAAAGGGGCTTCAGTGTTTTCGAAGATAGACTTGAGGTCAGGATACCACCAGATCAGAGTCAGAGAGCAGGACATCCTGAAGACAGCGTTTAGATCGAGATATGGGCATTGGGAGTTCCTTGTTATGCCCTTGAAGCGACCAATGCGCCGGCTGTATTCATGGACCTCATGAATCGCATTTTTATGCCTTACTTGGTTCAGTTCGTGATCGTGTTCCTAGATGATATCCTGGTCTACAGCAAGAGCGAAGCAGAGCACGAGCATCATCTCAGAGTTATCCTCCAAACGCTTAGAGAACATCAGTTGTACGCCAAGTTCAGTAAATACGAGTTCTGGCTCGATCGCATTTCATACTTGGGTCACATCATTACCCAAGGAGGAGTGGAAGTGGATCCCCAGAAGATTGTGGCTATCGAGACATGGCCAGTACCTAGTTCAGCGGCAGAGGTTCGCAGCTTCCTTGGATTGGTCGACTACTACTGACGATTCGTTTCAGATTTTGCAAGGATTTCAGCGCCGATGACCCAGTTGACCCGCAAGGATGTGCAGTTTGCTTGGACAGCAGAGTGCCAGGAATCATTTGAGAAGTTGAAGCGAGGTTTGATAACGGCTCTCATTCTCACACTTCCAGATGGGACCGAAGGATTCACAGTTTATTGCGACGCTTCAGGCAGAGGATTGGGGTGTGTCTTGATGCAGCATGGGAAGGTAATATCTTATGCATCACGTCAACTTCGTGATCATGAGAAAAATTATCCGACCCACGACTTGGAACTGGCAGCAGTAGTGTTTGCACTTAAGCTTTGGCGGCACTACTTGTACGGAGATAGAGTGGAGATATTTACTGATCACAAGAGCCTGAAGTATGTTTTCTCCCAGAAGGACCTTAATATACGACAGAGGAGATGGCTCGAGCTACTGGTGGACTACGATGTGGACTTGCAGTATCACCCAGGGAAGGCCAACGTTGTAGCAGATGCATTGAGCAGGAGAGCTGGAGTTTACTTCCTAATGGCGCAACCAGAATTATTGACAGATCTTCAGAAGATGGGAATCGAAGTGGTACTTCCTACCAACGTTGTATTGATGGCCAGTCTACAGGTTCAGTCCAGCATAGTTGAGAGGATCCGGATGGCACAGTCTGCAGACTCCAAGATTCAACGACTCAGAGCAGAGTGTGAGGCAGGAAGAAGGCCAGAGTTGTGCATTCATGAAGATGGTACATTTTGGCATGGCACTCGTCTTTGTGTACCCAGTGGAGATATCAGACAGGAGGTCATGGCAGAAGCTCATAATTCACAGTATTCTATTCATCCCAGTGGTACGAAGATGTATAGGGATATTCGTCAGTATTTTTGGTAGAATGGCATGAAGAGGGAGATAGCCCGGTTTGTCTCTCGGTGTTTGGTTTGCCAGCAGGTTAAAGCTGAACATCAGAGGTCTGCTGGACTTCTTCAGCCCTTGCCGATTCCAGAATAGAAATGGGAGCATATGACCATGGATTTTGTGACTGGATTGCCTAGATCCCCAGCTGGTCGAGATGCTATTTGGGTTATAGTTGACAGGCTCACGAAAGTGGTTCATTTTCTCCCATTCAGAGTTGGTCAGTCTACGGCCCAGTTAACAGAGATGTACCTCAGGCAGATTATCAGACTTCACGGTGTGCCTGTCAGTATCACCTCGGACCGAGATTCAAGGTTTACATCACACTTTTGGCGTAGCCTGCAAGAGAGTTTGGGAACTCGTCTCCAGTTCAGTTCAGCATATCATCCGCAGACAGATGGTCAGTCGGAGCGTACAATCCAGACTCTTGAAGACATGTTGAGATCTTGTACACTTGACTTCGGTGGTTCGTGGAAAGATCACCTACACCTGGTGGAATTCTCGTACAATAACAGTTTCCAGGCCAGTATTCAGATGGCCCCGTTCGAGGCATTGTATGGTAGGAAGTACAGATCCCCGTTAGCCTGGGATGATATCGGAGAGAGGCAGATGCTTGGTCCAGAAATGATTGCCCAGACAGTTGAAGTGGTCAGAAGGATCAGAGATTGCCTTCGAGTGGCCCAAGATCGCCAGTGCCATTGGGCCGATGCTCATCGACGTCCCTTAGAGTTTGCTATCGGCGACCATGTATTCCTTAGGATCTCGCCTAACCGCGGCGTCATTCGCTTTGGCGTGCGGGAAAAGCTTAGTCCTAGGTATATAGGGCCGTTCGATATCCTGGAGCGAGTAGGAGATGTATCCTATCGTCGCGCTCTTCCGCCGTCGCTAAGAGAGGTGCATGATGTATTCCATGTGTCCCAATTACGACGGTACATCCCGGACCCGAGCCATATCCTGGACCATTCGGAATTGGTTGTTGGTACCAACCTTTCGTATGAGGAGAGGCCCGTGTCTATATTGGACCAGAGAGAGAAGATACTCAAGAACAAGACTATTAGCTTAGTCCGTGTTGCTTGGGGTCATCACTCTCTAGGTGAGTCAACGTGGGAGCGTGAGGACGACATCCGATCGCGATATCCCAATTTGTTTGACTCATAAGATATAATGTCTTCCTTATGCCTTATGCTTTCCATCCCTTTCTTGCATGTATGATTGTATGATTGAACTGCTTAGTGTAGTTGTTGGTGCTTCGTGTAGCTTACCGTGGCAGTCTCTAGCTCCTTGATTAAATTTCGAGGAAGAAATTCTTTTAAGGTGGGTAGAGTTGTCACCCTCATTTTTCGTATTTCGTATTTATACTCGTAGTTGGATTTTTGGCATGTATTTTTATTTTCTCGACTTGAGGAATTTTGGGTTTTCTCGTATTTTGGATTTCGGCTCGGCTCGGTTTTAGTTGGTTGGTTTGGCTTGGTTTGATTTTAAACCAATGGAACACCTTAACCTATACTCCACCCTCATTCCACCACAACCACCCTCATTAAAAACTCCACCTAACTTTTCTCTCTCCTCCTTACTCTTTCATTTAATTTCTCCATCTTCTTCTTCTTCCTTTCTCCACACAACACCGAACCCCATAGGCAAGTGCACCTTGCCACCACATGAGAACCCTATTTTATTTGTCCATTAGCTAGATTAGGTCATAATGAACAACATTAGAGCTTGGTATTTTGTGATTTGGAGCTTCCATTTTTCTAGATCTAAGTTTTAACCATTTTCAAATTTTCTTGGTTTTGATCTATTAAACTTAGATTTTTTGCTTGTTTTGATGCTTCCATGTGGAAGAGAATTCAATCTTACTCAAGTTAGAACTTTGAAAATTCAAATTTGGTTTTGATTTGGTCAAGTTATGGGAATTGGAATTTTAGTGTTCTTGGAGGTTGCTCTCAGCCTGTTGGAGAAGAAGACCCCCTCGGCCAGCGCTCTTTAGCGCAGGTCTGACCCGCGCTCGGCCCCCTGGGCTGAACCGCGCAACCACCTTCTCGGCCAGCGCTCCTTTGCGCTGGGCTGACCCGCGCTCGGCCCCCTGGGCTGAACCGCGCAACCACCTTCTTGGCCAGCGCTCCTTTGCGCTGGGCTGACCCGCACTCGGCCCCCTGGGCTGAACCGCGCATCCTTTCTTGGCGCCCTGAACCCTAGCGCAATCCGATCCAGCACAGTTCAACCTAGCGCACTTGACCCCTGCGCAGTTCGCACCCCGCGCACTTCGCTTCGGCGCAACCCGACTCAGTACCCTTTGATCCAGCGCACTTGGTCCCTAGCGCCACTTGACCCAGCGCAACCTGATCCCCTGGATCCTAGCGCAACCTGATCCCCTGGATTCCAGCGCAACCTGTTCTCCTGAACCCCAGCGCAATCCACTTACCCATGGTGATTTGGTTTTATTTTCTTAGGCTTGGCTTCTCTTTTATGGATTGAGGATTTGAGATCTTGTTCCACATAACACGACTGTCTCGACCCAACACGAATTGGTACGGTTTTCGATGTTTTGCTTATGACTAGTACGGTTTTCGTGAATTTTGTGAATTATGATCCTAGTGCTTTCTGATCTTCTTGATAGCGACCCGATGGGGTGCGCTCTTGACTTGTAACCTGTGATTCATGATTTACTTCTGTAACTGGATAACTTGATAGTGGCCCGTGGCGGCACACTCCTGACTTGTTACTTGTAACTCGTAACTTGACTTGATGTTGTTGCGACGGCTAACTTGACTTGTATAATCAACTCTGACTCCGTGGTTGTTTATTCTTGCTGCTTTGTGCAATCCACTTGTCTTGTCTTGTCTTGCATCATGTCTAGGACGTGACTCCCTGGTTACCACGGTCAGGGATTTACATTGAATATGGATTAGGCTAATGACTAGATCAAACTATAGTTCATGGAGAATTTCCAGTCACAGGCAATCTCGTTATCTGGGTATATTTAAACGGACTTGTAGCCTGCCGTCGATTAGAGCACATTTCCAGCACACTGTTAGGTGTTGCACCCTCTAAGTCACCTAAGGGTATATCGTCTCCTGGGCGATGTACCCAACCATACTCTCAACCCACGGAAGGATAACTAGATAGTCTGCAGGGCTTGGGACTGGAAAATTCTCAATTGCATCTTGTTAGTAATTAGGCTTGTGATAACCCTAGTTAGTTAAGGTAGTAAGTCGTAGTATTTGCTTGGCCGCTTGTGAATGGATGGTGTCCAGCCCTGTCTAAGTCTCGTCTAGTCCCTGTACCTGGTACTCCTGTACATGATTGTTTTACTTATCTTTAAAATAAATGGATAGAGACAAGTGCTATTCAGGCAAAGGGTTACAACCCCGGTCCTTGTTTGGTTTACGGGTTGTAATCTGGCTCCCGGAATGGTTCCAAGTCCCTAGTCGTTTATTGTCCTGCTGTACTTTTATTACTTGTACTTTTCTTCCATTTTCTTATGTTCTGATATGCTGGCTTTTGTTCTTATTTTCGTGGCCTCCCTTGTGGCACTTGCTCTTTCTGGGGTTTGACCCAGCTAGTTTTGTGTGGCCAGATTTTGGAGCAGCACCCGAGGATCTACCGAACTTTCAGCCCAATGGTGGCGACTAGAAGGAACCCGGGCTACGAGTGGGTTTTCCATTTTGTTTCACTCACTCCATTGTAAATTATTCTTTTTAGGCGTTTAGCCGACGAGCACCTGTTAGCTCGATGCACATTTACTTACTGTCTGCCTACGGGCTGTAAATATGATTAACAAATCCTAGGGTTGATCATGTATGATTTAACTCTTGCTAGTCCTTGCATTTTGTATGACTAGCTTCATGATCAGCTGAATATGTAATATTTGGGACGCCTCTTATTGTATATTGGTGATCTAACATCTTGTAACTATATTACTTGTTTGAGATTGAGACAATAGGTTTGACCTTAAGAGACCGTTGGCTTGTAGTAAACCCTCATATCTAGACAGCCGTGACCGTATGGCGAGGTGGATTTCATTTCAATATACGTAGCTGGATATGTACGCTCCCGTTCTCCAGTATTCTGGTTCTGGGACGTCACACAAACACAGCCTAATTGACCATTCTTATGGCAGTCTACATTTTGATAACATTAAATATAGTAGTCTCATACATGATCAATATATAAACTATCATATCATGTGGTCAACAAAAATATGATCAAATTAGTGTCCCTTCAACATCAACCTTTGGCGAAAAATTTGTGATGAAAATATTTTCATGAAAAAAAATACCCCAATAAGATATCATCTAAAACTAGTAGAAAATTTGTGATGGAAATATTTTCTATGAAAAAATTCCCATTCAAACAACTTAAGAACATTCACAGTCGGGACACGCCATACCATACTCCAAAATTTTGAAAATCGAATAAAGTAATACTTTTTGAGTGTCATCTTCATATTGGCATACAATGGTACACTCTAGATAACACACCAAATTCATACTCCATATTAATCTCATCGTTTTTCTCCCTCTTTATTTTTTATTTTACTTTCTTTTTCCCTCTTGGTGGGCCAAGTTTGATTACTTTTCATGAGTTAGGACACGCTCCAAATTTGAAGAGTCTCTTGGCCTGCTAACATTTTTCAAGTGTGGACAAAAGTCCACTGCAGCTCTTAAGTGCTACAAATTTTGACTAAAATAAAAATATAGCAATTCAAACTACTCCCACTGTAGATGCTCTAAATAATTGTTTTAGTCGAATTTAGTAGACTTTTTTCTCTTTATATTCTTTAAGTGAAAAGAAACCTTCAATGAATATCTAAAAAAAAAAAAAAAAACTTACAATGGATGACGACATGATATTAACATATTTATAAAGGATAGGAATAATATATTTAGTTGGCACAATAATAGAAATATCCTATTAGTTATAACTAAATAAAATACTAATCAATTTTTATTTATTTTCTATTTTCTTTACATGAACACCTTATTACAATGGTCACATCCTTCTAAAATTTATAATTCAGGTATACTTTCAAAATATATTTCCTTTCCGCATAAATACACAACATTGGTACGATGGTATCCATGAATATTGTGTTTTGAAAAGAAAAAAAAAAGTCTGCTACAATTTTTTACAAAAGAAGAGCTCCAAAAAATAAACCAAAAACATTTGAGAAAAACAAAAAATCATATAAAATCATTGGTAATCGATTTTTTATCACTTAATCATATTAGCAATATAAGAATTTTATGTTCATTATAAATCTAAACTTGTCAATTTTATTAACTTTTTATGTCTTCAATTATATTTTAGCAAGTAGATGGATCATGGATGTTTGTGACAAGGGTACGCATGCAAAATGATCATATATTATATCATGGATATACATGTACTTGGAGTTTTGCAAGAGTTATACATAATATACATTATTGATTGTTAGAGGTTATGCATGTGACTTTTCTTTTTATTTTTCTTTTTGAATTGTAATACTATTGATATGAAAAATAACAAGTTATATTCCTAATTTTGTAATTTCATAAGTGATCCCGTTGTCATTTGGTCCATGTAGAACTAAATTAAGAAATGATGATATCAGCTGAAGTGTTACAAAATTGAAGATATGTTTTATTATTTCTCATAATAACATGCATTATTAGGAGCTTATGAATTATTTAGTTTACAAATAATATAACAATTTGTCAATACTTTCTTTTCAAAATTGCTAATTTATTCTTCCAAAATAATTAACATCGTATGAGTCTGCTTTTGTAGTTACGTTTTATTCGAGACTACACTTATTGTTAAACGTAAGAAATTAAAGAATGGAACCAAACCTCCCTCATTATTAGGGATGGACGTTTTTTTCTCATATATCATTTTTGAAGTTCAAATGATCGTTTTTGAACGTAACAAACATTTCGGAAATAGATATTTGAACAAGTGAAATAAATAACTAGTTCCGACAAATGATTACTTTTCAACGGTACACACTAAACAACTAATGTGGTCAGTTTATTATTGACAAATTATTGGGAGCTGCACTATTTCTTTAATGAAAGACATGTGGCTAACATAATAAAATGTATTTTTTAAAGTAATTAATCAACTGCCAGAGCATTTTTGATGGAGTAGTGGGTTGGAAGTAGGAGTCCCCCATGTTATTGTTGCCGAAAATTAGGGTCTAACAACCATGGGACAATTAATGCATCTTTCAATAATCTCTATTTGGCTTCTGGAGATGGTCTATATATCCCATCCATCTTCAACTTTAGGATGAGCAATTTGATGGATCATGTGCTTCCGTTTGGCAAGGACTTTGGTCGATTACTATCCACAAACAATGACCATCTAATTACTAGACACTTGATATCATAATTTATGTATCCTTGATTATTTATTTGTTAATTAATGTCATAAATTAAGTGTATTGAATAAGTTCTAACACACATATCAATTAAAATAAAAAATAATTTTTTTAATGAATTTTAAAGTCACGATTACGGAAGCGCTACGATTTTTTTAGGTTAGGTTTGGACTTGTTTATCTAATGAACCTATTCGTAGTCTGAAGTTCTTGTTTTCGAACTCTATTTTTTTTGAATGTTTGAGTCTATGAGCATTTCTGTGTAGAGCTGTTAAGACGGGCCGGCGGGGCGGACAGGTCCGTAACCCACCATAACCCACCATTTGGCGGGACGGGGCAGGCCGACCCACCATTTTGGCGGGCTGGAAAAATTTCAACCCAGTCCAACCCACCAGCGGGCCGCGGGCTAGGCGGGCCAGCTCGCTTAATTTTTAATTTTTTTTTTAATTATTGTTTAGTTTCTTCAAAAGAAAAAAAAAATTATATATATAATATTTTCTACTCACTCTCATATGCATCAAATTACAAGTAAAATACAAGAAACATTATAATAGTAGATATTTCTTTAAAACACCTTCATTCATGTAAATAAATGACCAAATTTAATATTTTATACGTCATTACTTGCATTAAATGAGAATTTTTATCATTTATAATACATATCTCATATATGTGCTAAATAAAAATATTAAAAATTTTATAAAAAAATAGATGGCGGGCCAACCCACTTGGCCCGCGGGCTAGCCCACCGCGGGACGGGCTACTAGCGGGCCAGCCCACCTAGGCCCGCCTGTTTGGCGGGCTCCTAAATGCTCGGCCCAACCCACCTTTTTGGCGGACGGGACGGGCCGGCCCAACGGACTTAGCCCATTTTGACAGCTCTATTTCTGTGAGCCCAACTTGAACGGGCTCACACGTAGCTCAAGACTCAGTTTACAACCTAAACGAGATAAACACATATCCCAAAAGCACTTTGTCCCTACTGGCTTGTTTGGGAAGAGTAATTTAGGTTTGGATTTGGAGTTCCAGAGCAGGTTTAGGCTTGGAAGTCCAAATACATTGTTTGGTTGAAGAGGGATTTGGAGGTGGAGGTGGGACCTCCCATCCAAATAATGTCTTCTTGAAAATCCCCCACTCTTGTTTGGTAAATAGGAAGTGAATTTGGATTTGGATTTGGATTTTGAAAATTCAGATTTGAAGTTTGGTCAAAATTCTAAATTTATAGTTTCAGAATTTTGGATGAAAAGCTATTTGGTAACTTAGAATTTGGAATTGGAAGTGGACATAATCCAAATTCTGTGTTTGGATAATATGATGTATTTACAAGAAAAATATATTATGGTTAACTAATAACATAAACAATTAATATTAACAAAATATATGGTTAACTAATAATATAAACAATTAATATTGACAAAAATATTATGGTTAACTAATTAAATATTTTGATTTTATAAAAGAAGTAATTATCTAATATTATGGTTTACTCAAGATCATAAGTATATATGATAAACTAATAACTATAAAATATAATTATCTAATTAATAAAAAAGTATGGTTAACTAGTAATTATGATTACTAAGTACTTATATTTAATGTGAACAAAATTATTTTATTAGTTAATTATAACTTATAAATAATTAATTAGCAAATTATTTTAATTTTATTTAACCATTCTAATTATATAATTATGATAGTACGTACTAGTTCACTATCTAGTTAATTTTTAATTACATATTATTATTATTAGAGAAATTTTGAGTTGCACCCCACAGTATTTAACCATATTCAAGGTGTACCCCACTGTTTTATCATAATGTACAATACCTCCCACTTCCGTCAAAAACTAACGGTCAACTCCGTTGACCGTTAATTTTTGACAGAAATGCCCTTTCCATTTTTCCAAGCAGACGAGGGAGAACTGGTAATAATGGTGATTTGCTAGGGGTATTTTGGTCAAAAATTAATGGTCAACAGAGTTGACCGTTAGTTTTTGACGAAAGTGGGGGGTATTGTACATTATGGTAAAACAGTGGGGTGCACCTTGAATATGGTTAAATATTGTGGGGTGCAACTCAAAATTTCTCTTATTATTATTATATATTTAAATATATTTTATTTATAATAATTAGTTATTTGTATTAATTAAATATTCTAACAACTTATTTATGTTAATTAAGAATAAAGAGTTTATATATAAAATATTAACTAACTATTAGATGATTATTGATTAAGTTATTAGTTAATTAATTGTTGATTAATATTAACTAAATATCTAATAGAAAATAAAATTATCAAAAAAAAATAAATACAACTTTCCCTCTTCCAAATTCGGATTGGATAGGAAGATGTGGAATAACCTCGAAATTCTAGTTTTGGATTTGAGAAGTAATCATTATCTACTTTTCAACTTCAAATCCAACGTCCAACCAAACATATGATATCATGGATTCGGCTCCAAATCTATTGAATCTTCAAATTTATGACAAATTCTTGTTTACCATGAGGTTACGTGTAGGCAACTCTAGAGGGGGTGAATATAGTTTGTGTCGATAATAACCAATTATCAAAATACAACTCTATATCAAGTCCAGAAATCAACTACTAAGAGAGTAAGTAATCAGAGAGTAATGCAAAAATAAATAGAGATCAAAAGATGATACGCAAACACAGCAATTTAACCTGATTTTTCTCATGGAGGACTAGTCCAGGCCTGAGAACTCTCATTCAGGATTGAAATTCACTATTTGTGAAATATGGTACAACCACGTGCCTTTACTCATAAGAGCACGCCAACTTTTTACAACTTCGCAGAGGCGAAACTTGAAATTGTCCAAGTGACTTCTTTACACCTCTAGCACAAAACTTCTAGCTGAATCGCACTTGAGCACCTTGGGGCTTAGGAAGTTTTGTGGCTAGTAGATTGGAAGATGAAGGCTTAGAATGTAGAAGGCTAAGAAGATTGAAAGAAAGAGATGATTTGAAATGAGAGAATTCAAGCCCTATTTATACTAGTTTGAGGAGGCAGAATTCGGCCAGAATTCTGTCTCAAAGATTCAAAAATTCGAACGTTGGACAGCCTAGATCAAGGTGTTCCCAAAAATTAGCTTCCTAATTTTCAGGGATAGAGTTCAGCCCGAACTTTGCTTGGAGGCAGAGTTCGGTCTGAATTCTTATTCCTTGGGGCCAGAACATTCTAGTAAGCTAGAATGGTATGGTTTGGTTTGGTGATAGTCTTGTTTTGTATGGTGGAGCTTTGGAGTAGTAAGTCTAGGGTTGAGATGACTTAGCGCGACTCAATGTACATGTTCCTAGACTCAATAGAGTGAAAACTACAGACTCAGTACAAGTACAATTGCAATGACCAACTTGTCGATGACGTCTGTCTTGAACTTGATATGTTGTAGATGATGTTCTTGTCTTTGAGTTCAATGTGTCATATTGGATCATATCAAATATTGTTTTGTCAATTCTCTAAATTAGGTTGAATGTGATCCAGTTTGGGTCAACAATCTCCTCCATTTTGATAATTGACAAAACGATATTTGCATATCACAACATTTATACCTGGACACACGTTGAAGGGAGTAGTTTGTATATATGAAGTAGCTCCCCCGCAAATAGATATGTCGGCTCCTCCGCAATTAACTATTTTGATTTTGTCCTGATACAAAATTCTTTATCCAAGCACAACACAATATCCAACAACATATAAAGATCATATCAAACAAATATCTATACTTCTTCCCCTTTGTCATTTAGCAAAATGAATCATAGCTCCCCCGTAAAGAAAGAAAAAATAGACAAAGTAAAGATAGCAAACACACAACTTATAACCATAACCAACCATTGATAGAGACAGCTAGCAGTTTTGATAATGCAAAGTAAATAAAATAGAAGTCATACATGACAAACTGAAGTCATAAACTAAAACATAGTGGAAAGAGTGCTAAAACATGAAATACAAAAGCATAACTAAAAGTAAACATCAGCAGCAGCAGCAACATGTAGAAGACCACAACCATCATGGAGCATGGAAACGGGATGGACCGGCTGACTCGGATGGATAGCTAGCAGAGCGATGAGGATCAACAAATGACGCATCAGGATCCAAGTACCGCCTGGCCCATGGGTCATTAATCCAGTAGCCTTTGCGAGAAGGGTCCCGACCCATAGGAATTGGCATCGTGGGATGTCGGGCCATGTTGTACTGGATATCATGCAGAGTGTTGCTGATGGCGCTCATCTGCAAAGTGGTCTGGTAGTCCAGCTGGGTATAGCGATCGTCTTCCAAATGAAAGCGGTCATGCAACATGTCATGAATGGAGTTGAGGGTGGCAGGAGGATCAGAGTGAGGTGCATCTGAGTCAGAAGATTCCTCCTCAACTGGAACAGGAGGAACAGGAGCAGGGGCAGTCCTACGTGCCTTGGACAGAAAGACAGTAGCATCTAAGAACTGACACTCATACAAAGGTATATTGAAGGGACGAAAGATCATAGGAAGGTAGATCGCATAAACAAGCGATTTTGGCTTCTTCCTTGCACGAATCATCCAATCCATTATCGTGCGAGAAAACTTGAAGGGGATGGTGAAGTAAAGATAATAAAGGGCAGTAATCTCATGATAAGTAACCTCATTGGTAGATCCTACTTTCGGCAGGATAGAAGAGAAAATGATGCGATGAAGTTCATATATAGAAATGGTTGTTGAGATACTTAGTCTGAAGTTTACGAGGGAGGGTATTGGGTTCACACATCATATCCTTGAACCCTTCAAGTGTGATATCACCAACAAATTAGAAATCCCGAGCAGCAACAATACGCTCCCAAGAATTTGGGTCAGGGAGTTTAAGATATTCAGCTAGGTCAAAGTCATCAAACATAGTATTAATGCCGGCGACCCGAGAATATATTTTATGGTCGTCGTGAGTCATATTGCAGTAAAACATTTGTATTGCATTAAGGTATATGAGTGACGATGTGGATACAAGTTCGTCGAGGCATAGATCCGTGAAATTCGGATCAAACTTGGAAAATATTATAAAATTTATGGGGTGTCCTGGCACAACACTTATGGAGCGAAAGTCAGAGTACCACTCGTTAGATGCTTCTACCAAGACAAAAATATGCTTACTAAACGTATTGGCATTGGAAGGTGGAGAAGGATTGAACAAAGGGTGAATGGGATTGACAATTAGAGGAGGAGAATGAGGGTTCGATGAAGAAGCTCCTTCGGTTCTAACCCACTTCCCCCTATTAAAAAGTCTAGGAACCATAGAAAATAGTAGAAACAAGGAAATGAAGAAAAATAATGAAAGTGGAGATGGAGAACAAGAGTTATACCTCAAAATAATGAAGGAGAATGGAGGAGAATCATCCAAAATCTTGAAATCTTAAGTTTTGAAGAGTGGAGAGCACCAACAATAGGATTTCTAGGGTTAGCGTTTGGAGAGATAGGCTTTGGAGAGAGGTTGAAGGTGGTAGCAATGAGGAGAGAGAGCAAATTCGTGCATATGAAGAGTGGGGCCGACTGCACTAGTTAAATTGTAGCCCTTGGATCAAATCGGATAGATAGCCAGGAGTAGCTGAGAGTTCTGGTACCCATGACACAGAGTTCGGTCCGAACTCTCCTACAGGCAGAATTCGGCTTGAGTTCTATGGGGGTGGTTCCAGAACTCCAACAAGTTGAAAAAAATTTGAAGGGATATAAAGAATGGCCTTGAATTCACAATAATGAATTATATAAGCCATAAAATAAATTAAACCTTGCGACAAAATTTGTTAAACAATGATCAGTATAGGTGAATCACCTCAGGTTAGCTGTAGGGGTCGGATCCCAGCTAGCGGTAGTCCGAAGACTAGTACACCGTGTCTCTTAGACTTTTACGCCTTGTTGTCAGAAGGGCCCTTTCGGCTTGTACCCAAAATAATTTCACTATGTACGATTATGTTTTAATAGTTATTTGTGCAGGTACAACTTATTGTACGATATTTTCATCCAAGATTCCTAATTCCCGACGAAAAAATTGAAACGCTCTTCAGCCAGTGGTTTTGTGAAAAGGTCTGCTAGCTGATGATCAATGTCAATAAATTCTAAGTTAATAGTACCATGCATTTGATGATCACGCAGAAAATGGTTGTCTAATTTTTATGTGCTTAGTGCGTGAGTGATATACTGGGTTTTTGGTCAGGTTAATTGCACTAGTATTATCCCAGAATATTGGTATATGCTTAAACAGTAAATTATAGTCTTCGAGGTTTGCTTTATCCACAGAATCTGAGCATAACAATGTCCTGCTGTGATGTATTCAACTTCTGTTGTGGATAGTGCTACAAAGTTCTACTTTTTTGCTAAACCAAGAGACTAAAACCTTACCTAATAAATGACATGTGCCGCTGGTACTTTTACGGTCGACTTTGTATCCAGCAAAATCGTATCGGAATATCCGATCAAGTCAAAAGAAGTAGTTTTGGGATACCAAAAGCCCACCATAACAGTCCCTTTAAGGTATCGAAAGATATGCTTAACCACGATCATGCGTGATTTCTTAGGGTTGGCTTGATATCGAGCACATAGGCAAACACTAAACATGATATCGGGACGACTAGCAGTTAAATAATATCAATCATACCTCGATACTTACGTTGATCAACTAGTTTGCCGCTTTGATCATGTTCTAGTTTTGTTATAGTAGCCATCGGAATAGCGATTGGTTTGATGTTATCAAGTTCAAATTTCTTCAACATATCCTTCGTATACTTTGATTGGTTGATGAAGACAACTTGTGAGTATTGTTTGACTTGCAGTCTAAGGAAGTAGTTGAGCTCCCACATCATGCTCATCTCAAACTCATTATGCATACACTTGGCAAACTCTTGGAACAAGACCTCATTAGTAAACCCAAATATGATGTTAACCACATAAATTTGCACTAAGAGAATGGTGTCATCAAGAGATTTTATAAAGGGTGTCGTGTTAATTTTTCTTTTTGAAAAATTTTTGTCAAGTAAAAAAGTGCTAAGGTGTTCATACAAAGCTCGAGGGCTTGTTTGAGGCTATAGAGAGCTTTCTTAAGTTTGAAAACATGATCGAAAAATTTATGATTTCCAAAACCAGGTGGTTGCTTTACAAACACTTCTTTCATAAAACCGTTAAGAAAAGCACTTTGGACATCCATTCGAAAAAATTTGAAATTTTGGACAATTGCAAATGCACAAATCATGCGGATTGATTCAAGTCGTGCAACAGGAGCATACGCCTCATCGTAGTCGATACCTTCCTCTTGGTTGTATCCTTGAGCTACGAGACGGGCTTTGTTACGTGTGACTGAACCATCCTCATTGACTTTGTTACGAAAAATCCATTTAGTACCAATGATCGAATGATTAGCAGGTTTAGGAACGAGTTTCCAAACTTAATTTTTTTCGAATTGGTTGAGTTCTTCTTGCATTGTAGATATCCAAAATTCATCAAAAAGGCTTCTAAAATGTTTTTGGGTTCTATTTGAGAAATAAATGCAGTGCTAGCTATAGAATCTCTAACTGATGATCACTTACTCCTTTTGATACTTCACCTATTACTAAGTTTTTCAGATGTGATGGTGTGAAATGAAACTTCTTTGGTAAGCTTTCCAGAGAACTGGCTCCAAGTATTGTATCCACGGGTATTGAAGTTGATGTTTTGAGGTGTATGTCATCTTCATCATCGGGAATAGCAGCTGTACTATTATTCTCATCAAATGTTACATTAGCAGATTCTTCAACAATCGTAGAACGTTTGTTGAATATTCTATATCCTTTACTCTTGGCAGCACAACCAAGAAAAATACCTACGTCAGCTTTGGCATCAAATTTGCCTAAGTTGTCTTTGATATTAAGGATAAAGCAGCGACAACCAAATACTCGAAAATAAGAAATAGTTGGTGTTCTACCAAACCAAAGTTCATAGGGAGTTTTCTTCGAAATAAGTCGAATCAACACCCTATTCAAAATATGGCATGTTGTACTGACAGCTTCAGCCCAAAAGTATTTTGAAAGAGAGAGAATTGATTCAACATGACTCTAGCCATATCGCCAAGAGTCCTATTCTTTCGCTCCACAACACCATTTTGTTGGGGAGTTCTAGGACACAAAAATTCATGAGTCAAACCATTTGAATCACAAAACTTTTTAAAATTAGAGTTTTCGAATTTGTCGCCATGATCACTTCAGATTCGAGTAATCATGAAGACTTTTTCGTATTGAACCTTTTTAGCAAAAACTTCAAAAACAGAAATTGAATCACTTTTGTTTGTAAGGAAGAAAAGCCAAGTAAATAAAAAAATCAACAATTACAAAAGCGTAGAGTTTTTCACCAAGACTGGCTACTCTACTAGGACCAAATAAATCCATATAAAGCAGTTGCAAAGGTCTAGTAGTACTTACGGAGTTGATTTATTTAAAAGAGGATTTGGTAGCTTTGTTTTTCTCACATTCGGTACATACTGTATCCATTTTTAAGGTAATGTCAGGTAGTCCTCTCACTAGCTTCTTGGTTGACAGTCTTGATATGGTATCCATATTTGCATGTCCAAGACGCATATGCCATAGTAGTCTTTCATCTTTGTGAGCGTAGAGGTATCTTCTTACATTGTTAGTATCTCTAGAAAGATAATATATATATATATATATATATATATATATATATATATATATATATATATATTTAATATATATATATAAAATATATATATATATCTATATATATATATATATATATATATATATATATATATATATATATATATATATATATATATATATATATATATATATATATATATATATATATATATACACACATATATATAATCTTCTCTTATCCCTAAAGCGATATCTCCAGATGATCTATCATATATGGAGCATTTAGTTTTTCTAAAGTTAATATCATATCTATGATCAGCAAGATGACTAATGCTGAGCAGGTTATGCTTTAACTCGGTCACTAAAAAGATATGTTTAATGACGAAAGAAGGAGGATTGTCAATAGTACCCTTACCTATGATATAACCTTTTAAGTTATTTCCTAAGGATATATATCCTTCCCTCTTCATCGATAGTGTTGCGAGAAGATTTACATTTCCAGTCATGTGTCGCGAGAATCCACTATCGAAATCCACTTGCTTCTATGGGATGAAGGAAGGTCCACCTACACCATAAGTAGATGTGACCTTTGGTACCCAAATCTTTGAGGGTCTTGAAAGGTTAGTCTTTGGGACTCATGCAAACAGTTTTAAATCAACTAGCCTTCTAATTCTATACTGTGGTGAAGTGTGTCCATGTTTACAACAGTAGTTGTGTCCATGTTTACAATAGTAGTGACATATAGCATGTATATTCGTGTTAGGTGTAGGATAATAGTGATGTCTATGTGTTTGGTGTGTTGTATGAGAATGTGTGTTCATAAAAGCATGTCTATGTGTGTGATGTGTTTGTGTGGGTGTTCTTTCGTGCTGCATGTGAATATGTGTACATAAAAGCATGATTATAAGCAGCATTAGTATATGTGTTTCTCTTGTGACGTGTGTTCTTGTATTGAACAAAATTTTATTTTGTGTACGTGTTGTGACCGTGAGACTGGGTTTTCCAATTTGATCTCTAATCTTTTAGAGGTATTGCACATATCATCATACTTGGCAGTTAAGACATTTGTCAACCCCTTGACCAAATTTTTTTCCTCCTAATATTTTTATTTTTATTTATTTATTATTTATCATTTTCTTTATTGTCTAATATATAATTGTCATGACATGTATATATACATATAGTGTATTAATTAATATATCAAACAAAGGGACCCAGGAGCAAATAAGAGGCATTACAGGGGCCTTAGTGCAAATAACACCTATTCAAATTCCCTAAACCAAATATGTGTGGTTCACAATTAGCTAAACAGGGAGGGATTGGAATGGAAAGTTTCAGGTTTAAATTCAAACGGCTCCCAAATTCGAATATTTGAGAGAGCTGGATTTCAAATCCTGCTCGGATAGGGATGAAGGGATTTGATTCTATCCCTGCGACTGATTCCCGAACCCTAGTATAAATTCTAAGGATCAGCCAACCTTGCCAACCCCCAAACCCTAAATTCCCTTCCACAAGTTGTTCTCTGCTCCGTATCGAGAGGAAATAGAAGAGTTGTAGCAATCCGCTTTCAACAGGTAATGTCCTGACCACCTTAGCTTCAATTCATTTAACTGATCCATTGATGAGTTTGCAATTAATGTTTTTACATCAATATAAGGAGAGAAACCTAGGTGTTCGATCATATGCCCAAACCAGGGACTCAGGAGAAGCAACTGTGAATCAAACACGAGATGTTTAGGACACAATATGCCCTGCAATCAGGTGTTTGTGTAAACATGTAGGAGTCTATAGCTGCCTTGTCCTTAATGTTGAACTCTTACCCCTCTAAACAGATTTGGAGTGGAGACTTAGTGCATTAGCCTTCACAGATACCATGTTAGACCTTAGCATACTGCCCATGGGGTTCCAATTCCTGTACACTGGAGACTGTCCACACATAATCTACCAGTTAGGACTTGGACCAAGTAATTTCCAGGATTGAATGACCTGGACTATTCACTTTGAAGATCAATTGAGTGTTGGCTTAAACCTTAACACTGGAGTATAGGTTCAGAGGTAGGTTTTGATTTTATTTTGGTGCTTTTAAACCTTAATTCAGGTCTTAGTTGAGTATCAGCCCAGTGTAACAGAGGGGACCCTCTTGTGTGTAGTAGGGTGATGTCCAAGGAATTCTAGATTACAGGGGGTTAGACTTTGATATATTCAATTGACTGTAAGGACAGGAGTAGCAACTGAATGTGATGTATATTACATCCACTGTTTCAGACCTTTGACATTAAGGGTATGCCCTACATTCCCATAAGTTCAGTTGCATATATTCTGTAAATCACCAAATCATGCACAATATAGCTGCATACAATACCTGCACTCAAATGGCAAACTACAAATTCATAGGAATACATTGTACCTCACTGAACATCATTCCCTGCATTCATCCCCTGCACCTTCAATCAGCCATCAGCACATATTGTATTACCTTCATAGAGCCTTACTGTATATGCAGTTCACAGCATTTCCTCCACATGATTTACTAAATACTGACAGAGTTTAGGCCCTCCTTGCATACCCTGCATTCCATACTACTCATGTGTACCCTTCACTACATCCAAATTATTCCACAAGTTGCATTTTTTTTTGTAGAATATGGGGTGAGTATCAAGGGAAATCGGGCAACTTACCAGTAGGCCTGGACAGTACCAGGTTGGTAAGGGTTGTACATCACCCTGTGACCCCTTTGTGCAGGTTGTTAACCTGGTAACTCCCTTTGAGACTCTTTTATGCTCTGTGGACACAGGGTAACCAAGCCTCACATTCTTCTAAACACATGGGGTCATTGTCCAAGCGGCCCTTGATTATCTTTTACCTGCATCACTTGGGGCAGACCTATGGAATGGTTCCCCCACATGCCATGTTAACACCTATACCATGTTTCAGTTCAATCGAACAGGGTATCAGTTTCCTGGGAACAACCCAATACTTTAAATAGTTTGTTTTCCTTACTTAGGTTCAGTCAAAGCTGTGTAATCCCTAGTTCACTTGCTCAACTGCATATAGATTCAAGCTTCCTTCCCATTTATCGGCAGTCTAAGTGAAAGGAGTTAAGTTGATATCTGGGTGGTCAGGAATCCTGTACCAGGTTTTATCAACTCTAAAGAGTAAGAGTTGATGTAGGAATTGGCCTATAGGCTTAATCATCTAATTGATAAGTCTAATTGTACCTCAAATTGTGTTTTGATCACATTGAACCATCTAAACAGGTTACTTGGACATCGATTCGGATTTGTTCCGTACAACAGCTCAGGACCTAAGGCAAGTATACCTTGCCTTTCTACACAGCTTTATTTATATGCACTGTCTTTTATTATTATCCAGTTTTTCTCATATTATTGCCATATATCTTTCATATCCTGTTTATATACTTGTATCATTGTTATATAGACCGTGTTCACAGTTAGCTTGTATCTTATTGGATATGTTCTATGAGCCTTGATCGAGTCGTGTCGTGAGTTGTGAACTGAACTGCTTTTACCTCTGTGTAATGAAATCTTGATGCTAACCTGCGAGTCCACATTAGGGGCGAGGGTTAGTAGTTAAGCTAAACTGCGAGTCCACATTAGGGACGAGGGTTAGTAGTTATTGGTCTACACCTGCGAGTCCACACTAGGGACGAGGGTGATGCTAACCTGCGAGTCCATACTAGGGACGAGGGTTAGTAGTATAGGGTTTACGTCTGCGAGTCTACGCTAGGGGCGAGGGTGATGCTAGCCTGCGAGTCCACACTAGGGACGAGGGTTTGAGTATTCGATCTGGTCATCCGTTGATATCTTGACATGAGTTCTCTCGTCCTTGTTCAGCAGTTCATTTTCGTGTAGACAGTGTATAGTTTCGTGCTTTATTCATTGCTCAGTTTTACTTGTTTATTCTGTATCTTTTCCCATGCTAATAAACTGTTAGAAAGGTTCATTTTTATGTATCGCTAGTCCTCTGAGGACCTGATGATCTCTTCAGGTTAGCCGAGTTTGAGTCAGGAGCAGACGAGTGGATTTGAGTTAGCTTCAGATCACGATGCTTTGCAGTTGAGGTTACTTGGTTAGCAGGTTGTACTCAGTTGGTACATTTCTTGTATTTCTCTATTTTTTCGTCTATTGGTAGTGGATTTGTGTCCACCAGACGTGACATTGAATCTTAGATATATTTAGTTATATTATTCGATTTTCTTTAGTATTTTATTGATCTTGATTGATTCGATTATTCTGTGGATGAGATATAGATTTCTCCGTGATTAGAGATTCAGTGACTTGTGAGTATAGACAGCGTACTACCGCCGACACTGTGACGTAGGCTGGACTTGGACACGTTTCGTATCCGGAAAGCGGGTGCGGGTCGTGACAGCATTAATTCTTACAGCAGCAATACTATACTTCTTTTTCTCATCTGAGAGTTATTTATTGAGTGCAGTAATATCACGTGTTTATTTCTCAATGTGAGATTCAGCACCGTGTAAGCTTAATTTAAGCTTGGATACCTCCTCAGTGTTATCTGTGGGTGGTGTATCCCTAACATTATCAAGTAAACATGAAAGTCTATGAATCTCAACTTCATAGGTTTTGATCTTATCCTTTGCACGTTTATACTTGCTAAGCAACTTCTTGTAATTTTCAAGCAAGTCACTAAAAGCATCACCAACTTCATCAAATGTAAAGTCATCAAGAGGATCGTTTGTTACCTTTTCGGACGTTGCCATTAGGCAGACATTTGCTGTATCTTAGGGAGAGTCCTTTTCTTCTTCTGAGTCACTGGCTTCGCTCTCATGCCAAATACTTGTGTTGGCATATTTTTGAGAGGTTGGCCTCTTATACGATCTTTCATATCGGCTTCCTTTCTTTGCAGCAGGGCAATCTTTCTTGACATGTCCCGTCTTCTTACAGTCGAAACAGATGGGCTCTTCATCATCTTCTTTGTGTTGTTCCTTCTTTCTTTGGTTGAAACGAAGAAACTTCTTGAAGTTGCGGACCATCAGTGCTTGATCATCACCTTCGGAATCATCGTTGTTGGTATCTTCTGGAGCAGTCTTTCGACGATGAGCTCTTAGTGCAATTTCCTTTTCCTTTAGAGCCGCTTCTTCAAAGTCTTTGAGATCGAGCTCATACATCATCAGTTTGCCTACCAAAGTTTCTAGAGACATGGTGGTGAGATCATTGCCTTCTATGATTGCTGTGGCTTTGGGGTCCCAGTTCTTCATTGGTCTCCTTAAAATCTTGCGTATCTTCTCATGGTTGGAGTAGTCCTTACTAAGAGAAGATAGAGGGTTGACGATGTCGAGGAATCTAGTGATCATCTGTTTGATTGTCTTATTGGGCTTCATCTTGAAAGCTTCGTACTCCTATGTCAGACGACTGATTTTTGATTCTTTCACCTGTGTGGTTCCTTCATGGGTCACCTCCAGAAGCTTCCATACTTCGTGTTAGGTGGAGCATGTAGAGACCCTGTTGAATTCAGTCTTGTCTATAGCACAGAAAAGAGCATTAATAGTCCTAGCATCTAGACTAGCCTGTTTCTTTTATTGGTCAGTATATTTGTCATGGGGTTTATCTATGATATTTTCCTTGACAATAATTCTAGCAGGCTTCTTGTAACCATCAGTGACTATGGTCCATAAATCAAAGTCTAGAGACTTTAGGTAGAAACTCATTCTAGTCTTCCAATAGGTGTAGTTGGTTCCATTAAGTAGGGGCGGCCTATTTATGGACTGTCCTTCACCATAGTTGGTAAAGATAGGTTGTGTGGTTTCCATGGATCAGCTCTAGGAAGTTAATCCGTTATCAAGAGAACAGAGCTCTGATACCAATTGAAGTTACGTATAGGCAACTCTAGAGGGGGAAGAATAGAGTTTGTGTCGATAATAACCAATTATCAAAATACAACTCTATATTAAGTCCAAAAATCAACTACCAAGAGAGTAAGTAATCAGAGAGTAATGTGAAAATAAATAGAGATCAGAAGAGTATACGCAAACACAGTGATTTAACCTGGTTTTCCTTAATGGGGACTAGTCCAGGCCTGAGAACTCTCGCTCAGGATTGAAATCCACTATTTGTGAAATAGGGTACAACCATGTGCCTTTACTCAGAATAGCACGCCAACTTCTTACAACTTCGCATAGACGAAACTTGGAATTACCCAAGTGGCTTCTTTACAACTCTAGCACAAAACTTCTAGCTGAATCGCACTTGAGCACCTTGGGGCTTAGGAAGTTTTGTGGCTAGTAGATTGGAAGATGAAGGCTTAGAATGTATAATGCTAAGAAGATTGAGAGAAAGAGATGATTTGAAATGAGAAAATTCAAGTCCTATTTATACTAGTCTGAGGAGGCAGAATTCGGCCAGAATTCTGTCTCAAAGATTCAAAAATTCGAACATTGGACAACCTAGATCAAGGTGTTCCCAAAAATTAGCTTCCTAACTTTTAGGAACAGAGTTCGGCCCGAACTCTTTTTGGGGGCAGAGTTGGGCCCGAATTCTTATTCCTTGGGGCTAGAACATTCAAGTAAGCTAGAATGGTCTGGTTTGGTTTGATGATAGTCTTGTTTTGTATGGTGGAGCTTTGGAGTAGTAAGTCTAGGATTGAGATGACTCAATACGACTCAACGTACATGTTCCTAGACTCAATAGAGTGAATATTACAGACTCAGTAGAAGTACAATTGCAATGACCACTACAAAAATATTGTTAGTCAGCGACTAAATCTATTGACTGAAGTTAAAATGTCGCTAATCAGCGACGAAATACCGACTGACTAACAACTGTTATATTATGTAAAATATAGTATTAAAACATGTCGCTAGATTCGTCACTAGTTCGTTGCTAAGTAAAAAACAACGGTTTAGCGAGGGACAGTTCCGTCGTTGGACACGAGTAAAAGTAAATCAGTAACTTTTTCTTTCTTATTCTCAAATTTTTACCCAAAATTTTGTTTTTCCCCAAAGCTTCGACCCCTTTCGACGACCGACTCCTGACCCCTCCTCCTCCCTCGGCGACCTTCTCCTCCTTCGTGCGGCGACCCCCGACCCCAGACCTCCGACCCCCTCCTCCTCCGCTATCTTCGGCGACTCCCTCCTCCTCCGCTGTCCTTTGACGACCGTTCCCCGACCCCCTCCTCCTCACGCGGTGACCCCGACCCCTCCTCCTCATGCGGCGACCCTCGACCCCCTCTTCATGCGGCGACCCCCGACCCTCTCCTCTTCGGCTCGAATGGCGGCGACGGCAAAAGAACCCCTCTCCTCCTCGTTGATCTCTGACACAGCCTCCTTCTCCTTCAGGTATAAATTTTTTAGGTGTTTAATTAACATATACTTTGACACAAAAATTATGACATTGTAATTTAATTGTATAAATATTATAGGTAGGGTTTTGGACACAGACACGAACACAATGTAGTAGCTAGGGTTTTGGACGGGGACACGGACACAAACACAATGTAGTAGCTAGGGTTTTGGGTTTTCGTAAATTATTTGAGATTGATAAAATTGGAATTGGATATCCGAATATTTTCGGACGTTAAGATATTGAATCCGTTAATATTGGATTATGATATAAGGATATCCGATTCCAATTTCGATAGGCCGATAGTAACCCGATAAGGCCGATACGAACCCGATACGGACATTAAGATATTGAATCCATTAATATTGGATTATGATATAATGATATCCGATTCCAATTTCGATTGGCCGATACTAGTACTAATTCGATAGGCCGATACTAACCCGATACGGCCGATACTAACCCGATAAGGATATCCGATTCCAATTTTGATAGGCCGATACTAATCCAATAGGTTGATACTAACCCGATATGGCTGATACTAACCCGATACTAATCCGATAGGCCGATACTAACCCAATATGGCCGATACTAACTCGATAAGGATATCTGATTCTAATTTTTATATGTTGATACTAATCCTATAGGCCGATACTAACCCGATACTAACCAGATACTAACCCGATACGGCCGATACTAATCCAATAGGCCGAAACTAATCCAATTTTGATATTACCGATTTCGATATCGATACTCATAGGAATGGTCTGATACCGATTTCGATATCGATACTCATAGGAATGGTCGATATTATCGACTTCGATATCGATACTCATAGGAATGGTGTGATACCGATTTCGATACTGATACTGTTAACTTTGGTTGTTACAATTAGGTACTATATTAATTTTTACTTGTATTTACAATATATATGGTACTTGGTGCAGAATTGGTTTGAACAATGAATCGATACTTAGTTAACCGTTCGTGGATGTACAATCGGCGATATGAGAGCAAGATTGGTTTGACGGATGATTTCAAGGCGGGCATCGAGGAATTTCTGAGATACGCCAGTAGCCAACCTTATTTCATGGACGAAAGGCTTATAAAGTGCCCTTGTGTCAATTGTCGTAATATACCATTAAGAGAGGTAGATCTCGTGAGAGTGCACCTCTATAAGAAGTGTTTCGTACCGAACTGCAATGAGTGGACGGCTCAAGGAGAACCTTTGGTTCCGTAATATCAGTCCTCCTTCAATACGGAGATGGGAGACCCCACTCTTGGAGACCACTTCCAATATCGGCATCGAAACTTGGCACGTGAGTTGGTATTTGATGCGGCTTGTGCCGGTCCAAATTTTGATTCGGGGGATTCGAATCCTGTTGCAAAGGAGTTCTATGATATGTTCAACCATGCCGATACTCCATTATATTCGGGTTGTGATTCTCATTCTGTTCCGTTGGTGGTAATACGGTTGTTGAACCTTAAGTCTGATTTTAACTTACCGCAAGAATGCTACGATCGGATAATTCAGTTTGTTAGAGAGTTGCTGCCAAAAGGAACGAAGGACTTGCCAAAAAACTTTTATAAGTCGAAGATGATGATACGAAAACTCGAATTAGGCTACGAAAAGATAGATTGTTGCCGAAACGGCTGCATGTTGTACTACAAGGAGAACAATGATAAAGACAAATGTATTTTCTATCACGAGTACTGGTACAAGCCCATTCAGGGCAAAGAAAAATCAACTGCATGAGTAAGGTTGTGCCCCTACAAATACATACAGTTTTCGTCGATCACAAAGAGGCTACAGAGAATGTATATGTCTTCGAATACTGCAGAACACATGACATGGCATAGTAAAGAGCAAAAGATGGATGAAGGAGAATTATCTCTCCCATCTGATGGAGAGGCATGGAAGCATTTTGATCGATGTCATCCTAGATTTGCTGTAGAGCCTAGGAATATTCGGCTGGCTTTATGTTCTGATGGATTCACTCCTTTCGGACAGTCGGGGGCTCAGTACTCTTGTTGGTCGGTGATTTTGACCCCTTACAATCTACCACCGTGGATGTACATGAAGACTCCTTATATGTTCTTGACACTTATCATACCCGGTCTAAAAAATCCAAAGAAGAATATCGATATCTACTTGCAGCCATTGGTGGACGAGTTGAAACAATTGTGGCAGTTTGGCATTCAGACGTATGATATATCGATGGAGCAGAACTTTCAGACGAGAGCGATGTTGATATGGACTATTAATGATTTTCCAGCATACGGAATGTTATCTGGGTGGAGTACACATGGTATTATGTCTTGTCCGATATGTATGAAAAAGAGTAAGGCATTTCGCCTTCAGAATGGAGAAAAATCTTATTTTTTTATTGCCATCGTCAATTCCTTCCTATGTCGCATCCATGGAAAAGGAACATAGACGCCTTTAGAGCTGGTAAACAGGAACTAACTCCTCCCCCGTTGAGATTGACTAGAGATATCTTTTGAGCAGAGGTAGAGGATTTGTCGAAGATCCGAGTTCGGGCCATCACTTAGAAGGATTCGGACATAGCCATAATTGGATGAAGCAGAGTATCTTTTGGGACTTACCTTATTGGAAGGACAATCTCATAAGACACAATCTTGATGTCATGCATATTGAGAAAAATCTATTCGACAACATCTTCAATACGGTGATGGATATCAAGAAAAAAATGAAAGACAATCCCAAAGCAAGAAAAGACTTGAAAATTATTTACAGGCGTCCAAATTTGCATCTAACACGAAGATCCAATGGTAACTGGGTCAAGCCCTCAGCACCATTTACACTGAGTAGGGATGATAAATTGATAATATGCAATTGGATTACAAAGTTGAGATTCCCTGACGGTTACGTGTCGAATCTGGCAAGATGTGTCGATCTCAACGAACGCAAGCTGATAGAGATGAAGAGTCATGATTGCCACATGTTCATAGAGCGTTTACTTTCTATCACTCTGAGAGAGATGCTGCCTTCTCAAGTATGGGGTCCGCTGGTTGAGTTATCTATATTCTTTAGAGATTTGTGTTAAAGTAAGTTGACGGTGCAACATATGTTTGAACTTGAGGAGAAGATTGTATTGACATTGTGCAAGTTAGAAAAGATGTTTCCTCCCAGCTTTTTGATAGTATGGAACATTTGTCGATCCATCTTGCATAAAAGCACGTATCGGTGCTCCCGTCCATTATCGATGGATGTATCTATTTGAGAGGTATAAAATATTTAATTATCGGGTACTAATAATTATTTTATTCAAACAGATCTAATATTGAATATATTATTTATAGATATCTGCATCACCTGAAGAAGAAGGTAGACAATAAGGCCCATGTAGAAGCTTTGACATGCGAAGCATATATTATTGAGGAGGTCTCAAACTTGTGCTCAATCTACTTCGATACTCATATCAGAACAAACTGGAATAGAGCACCAAGAAATGATGAAGGTGAGGTCGATGAACTGAATCGTGGAATCCGCACTATCTTCAATGTTGGTGGCAAGCCTACAAGTGTTTCTAAGTTACGGTGGTTGGAGGACGATGAGTTTGAAGCCGCTCATCGGTATATCTGTCTAAATAGTGGTATAGAGGAGATGGAAGATATAGAGAAGTAAGAGACATAATTTTGCTATATTGTACTCCAATTTTGCGATATAGTTATAAAAATTTCTCTAACTTTTTTTTTATCATAGTATTTTTAGAGCTGAGATAAAAATGGAGAGACCTAGCATTGATGATGATGATATTGCTAGAGAGGTTGACAAATAATTTCTGTCGTGGTTCCATAACTATGTACGGATTAGTATTATTTAATTATTCCAAATTCAATTAACCGACGAAAGGGTTTTTGTCCTAATGACGTTATGATACGTGATGTTTTAGGTTTTTCGTCCTAGCACACAAATGACCGACAAAAACTTCGACTCACTAGCTATCGGACCAAGCAAGAGGGCAAAATATTGGGATTGATATACCATAAATGGCTTCAAATTTAGAACCACTGATAAGCCTATCAATCACTCATTTGTCAATGAGGAGGCTAATTACACAAAGAATTTTAGAGTTTGTCTAAGGGGTTCAGTCTACGACGCCGATCCAGAATTTGACTATTACGATATTCTAAGAGATATTGTAGAGCTGGATTACTCTTTTGATACCCAAATTGTGCTCTTCAAATGTGATTGGTTCGACACAACACCCAAGCAAGGATGGAGAATTGACAAACAGTTTGGATTTATTGATATAAAATATGAAAAAAGATATGTAGGTTTCGAACCGTTTATATTGGCTAGTCAAACGGTCCAAGTGTACTACACGAATTATCCTAGTCGACGACGCACTACTCGTGATTGGTGGGCTTTATGCAAAACTAAAGCAAAAAATATATATAATATTAGAGATCAAGCATACCAGGAGGATGAGGTAGTCATGCCTCAACCAACATATATGAGTTTAGCCGGCGTTGATGACATGCAGGTTGACGTTACTGTAGAGGATGACATAGTTGACGAAGAGCTTGACATAGAGGACTTACCTCATGTAGAGGAGGAGTCTGAAAAGGACATATCGGATGAGAAAGAAGAATTTGAAGATAAAGGTGAAAGTGGAAGTGATAGTAAAAATGATGAAGATGAAGATGAAGAAGATTCGGATTACGAAGAATATAAAGAAGATTAGTACGTATTACCTATTAGATTTGCATTGATTATTAGTATCAACACACCTTTAGTTAATTTATATTAGATTTCTATTGATTATTTGTATCATCACATTATTTTTTATTTCTTTAAAATTTACATATGACGGGACGAGGCCGTACACGTCGACTTCGAGGATCTGCGTCGATCCTTACTCCTACTCCTGCTCCTCCTAGTACTCCGGCTGCAGATCGTAGAGGAGTTAGCGAGGACAATTTGGTTGATGAGGAGGATGGCTTATCTCCGCCGTTCACCCATTCTTCGGTCAACGGAGCTAACCCTGATATTCCTTCAGCATCTACTCCTACAGGTGCTGGTGCCCCCTGTCTTCTACGCCGGAGACTACACATGTCGCTCCTACTGCGACGAACCCATATCCTGGTCTTTTGGTCGACCGTGGAGTGTACATACGTCAACCAGAATTTGCAGACCCTCCTACTCTGCCAGAGCGGCCAGCCAATATCACTTGTACCAAGCTGTGGGCCGATGGAACGATGTAAGTATATTAGTATTAGTAGACACATTTATTCATACTCTATTATTATCTAATCGTATATTGTTTTGTTTATTCTATGTTTTTTTCGGTCCAGGCTAGTAGAGATTTGGGGGATTTGATGTATCGTCAATTCCATGGTCCCTATCTGAACTTCGGGGACATCCCAGTTGATAGACGATTCATTTGGCTCAAGATGCTTGACGTATGTCTAAATAATATCATCTTTATTTACAACATTTCTTAAATATTTGCTCATTTGTTTTCATTTGTCCTTATTTGCAGAACTTGTATTGGTGGCCGACGTATAGCGATCAGGCGATCCGGAAGTGCTACAAGTCCGTCGCCAGCAAGAGATTGAGGGATATGGTCAAAGACCAGAAGGCGTTGGCTCTACTAAATAGTGCTCTTCGCAAGGAGTGGTTGAAAGAGGAATTCTGGGAGGAGATGAAGAAGAAGATGGACACTCCGGCCTATAAGGCCAAGTGTGAGAAGGCGAAGGCTGCCCGTGCTAAGGTGGACACCACACGGGTGGATCCATCCCAATTACAGAGGATTATCGATGGCTGGTGAGTATTTTTATTTGTTATTTCTTCAATTGTTTAAATTTATTGTTTAGTTTTAAATTGATGTTTAATTGTTATAGTGCGGGGAGGTCGCCAAGGCAGGCGGAGATCCGAACGTCGTCGACTTTTCTAATGTTTTCGAGCGTACCCATAAGCGAAAAAAGGATGGAAAGTTCGTAGATGATCGGGCGACCAAAGCCTATGTAAGTTTTTCGAGTCCTATGTCTAATTACATTTCTTCTTCGTCTTTACGTACTTAACTATATTTAGTTTACCGAATAGTTAGTCCGCACTCTAATAAGAATATTAACTCTAAATCATAACCTAAGTAGCATTATAAATTAAAGAATAGTTTAAGAGACGTATGAGAACGTAACCATAACAATACTTAATAGTAACTAAAATGCTAATATTAACTCTAAATCTATTCACCTACATAAATATAGGAGACGTATGAGACTTTAGAGAGTCGAGTCGGTGATGGAGGGATGGCCGAGGGAGCTGGGACTAGTCAGCCCACGTCGTCGGCTTTGAGGAATGACTTGTGGATACAAGCCGTCCGTAGAGGGAAATGGGGCAGTGTATATGGTACCGGATCATTGGCATCCCAGCCGTCCATTTATTCCAGAGCTCCTCTATCTCCACCACCTCCACCTCCACAGACCAACGATACTGCCGACACCTATACCTTGCGACAGATTACACAGATTCTGGTGTCCCTCAAGGGTCAGGTGGGGTAGATGAGTAGAGTTCTGAGCACAGCAGGTCTGATGCCTGCCCCTACTGCACCGGCTCCCGCTTCGACCACAGCGCCTCCGTCAATGAAGTACTGCTCCTCCGACTACGGTGCCTACTACACCGGCTCCTCCTCCAACCAGAGTGCCTCTTGTCATGCCGCCGACTCTTCCAGACGTTCTTGCCAAGGACATATAGTGGATCATCACTTTGGTCCTAGGGCAGTTATGTTCATGCGGACGGCCGACTATGCTTTTGCCACCTCCTCCACCATCAGTTTGAGTTATGTTTATTTTTTGGTTGTATTTGACGATGAGTTCGTATGAACTTTAGGGAGTTTTGATCAATGAGTTTATGTATTTCTGAACATATTTCTGTATTTGTACTATATTGCGACAGTTGGACGTGTTTGTATCATTTGACTGTTGGACGTGTTTGTATATGTACTATATTGCGACTGTTGGATGACTTTATGTATTACTGAACATATTTGACTGTTTGACGTATTTGATCGATATGTTTGGGTTAAGTTTTTATATATTGGGGTTATATTTAATGTATATCTTTTGAATGTAATGTACATCTATATTCACAGGTTTGAGCAAAGCTGGAACAATTTAATCTGGTAAAAATAAAAAGTTTAGCGACTAACCAGCGACGAATTAGCAACGAAAAACTAAAAATTTTCCAGGCTAGTGACTGATTTCCGACGGATTAGCGACGGAAAACTGGAAATTTTTTTACGTTAGCGACTACTCAGCGACGAAAATTTTCGTCGCTGCGCTTCTGCCTGATACCAAAACCGTATCAGATGAGTCAGCGACGAAAATTTTCGTCGCTAAGCTTCTGGAAAATTTAGTATTTTAGCTCACTAAAAAATGTCAGTAGTGTAGAAGCATGGAATTTCAGGGCACATCTATGTGCCAGAATTCCAATGCGCTCAAATACTACTCAGAATATGTGCCAGGGAGCTCAAACGAAGTACTTGGCACAACAAGACAGCAAAAGTATAGACAGCAAAAGAAGATTTTTATTTCATGTAAAAGTCTATTACATGTCTAAAAGGCTTTACATAGGAGAATTTCTACAAAAAGAAAGATCCTAAGACTACAGCCAGGCGCAGCAAACTGCCATGCGCCCCCCACCAAGCACATCATCAGGCAGGCGCATCACTTCAGCGTCTCAGTCAGGCGTGTCTCTTCAGCGTCTCAGTCAGGCGCAGCCTTCAACGTTTCAGTCAGGCGCATCTCTTCAGCGTCTCAGTTATGCGCATCATGAAGTCTCAGCATATGTGCCTTATTACGACCCGATCAAATGCTTCGACTAATGAAGTATTTATTGAGCAGAACCTGGGTGGGCGATCAACCCCACCCTCGTGGGAGGAAGAGCTCTCCTCCGAGGCTAAAAGAGCAGCTTTAAACACAACCAGAATGAGCAACACCCACTCTTGCAGGAGGAAGAGCTCTCCAAAGCCCAAGGAAGATGAGAGCACCGCAATTCCGATCTGCGACTCTTCCAGCATAACGGAGACAGGGCTCGAGCATCCCGATCTTTAGATGCAAAAGGCACCTTCCGCCTGCCTCAGAAGCCCTCGACTCCGACTTTTGGATGTAACAGTCACCTTCAAGTGCATGAACGAAGACAAGTCGTCGCATCTTCACCCTCGAGAGCATCTCGTCAACAGAATGTGCTCGAGCAAACAAGTTCATTCGAAAAGACGTGAGAGAACGAGAGGCAAACTCTCTTCTTGCCACTATTTATAGGCCGGGCAAATCAAACCCATGTGCCAAGTGGTGGGCTCTCCGAATCCTGTACAATAAATTTGCATTTATGGTGATGAACCTGACGCTCCGAATTTAGCCAAATCAAAACGGCTATTTAAAGCACTTAAACAACCAAAAGTTGGACCAATAAAGACGCGCCATGCAAAAGGATGCACCGGTCAGACACCGCGCATCCTACATACGCGCCCGTCAGTTACAAAGCGCCCCATATGGATGCTCCCAACAGAGCACAAACCCATGCGTCCTAATCAACATGGACCCATGCTCCCATTTCGGCTCGTCATCGATCAAGCAATTAATGCTCAAGTGACAGAGTTGGTAGCACGTCCCCCGAGGACTGGATAGTTGGTAGCTTTTTCAGAAGACGAAGCGTCGCTGACATCAACATCATCATTACTTTCCTCCGACGGCTACGACCCACGTGGTCGACCAACCACTCGCATGCGCCTCAGCGGCCATGCGCCTGAAGACTCGTATGTGCCTCAAAAGCCGTGCGCCCAGACTGGTTCATGACTCCTGAAGGTTGTGAGCCAAAGTCTTCTCATGCACCCGATCCCAGGCGCATCCTATCAGATCACTCTCCACCAAATCCAAGATCTTTGAGCCATGGACCTACGACACGTGTCCTTTGACTCAATTCAGCCTATGAAGGGGTACTAATCACCCAAGATCTCAGCAATAGAAAGATCCTCTCCCCTGCTACGTGCCAGTCCACAAGAGCAGTATGAAGGATTCAACCCACAAATGATGGTGCATCATCCATGCGCCTCCCACAGTATCAACCATATGGCGTACCCACGTACAGGCGCATCTTACATATGCGCGCATGAGCAGCTAGCCTGCAAGCTATAAATAGAGGAATTATTTCCTTCTTTCGGAGACGAAAACACACATACGGACAGACAGACCTTCATATATACACAGTGAGAGAGGCAGATACAGACACTCAACGTCTTCTTCCTCTTCGCAAGCTCCAGCACCCAGAGCAACTCCGACCTTCAGAGAACCGAGGACCGTTGTCATATCGTCAACAGAGTCAACGCATTACCACTCGCTCCATCGACACAGGGACCCAGATAAACAAAAGTGTTCTTCTAGGACTACATCTAAGTCCTACATTGTAACACTGTTCTGTTTGTAATTAAAATTTGTAATCAAAAGATTTTAATGGCAAACAAGCTGGCGACTCTGCTGGGGACCTCTTTCTCCTCCACCGAGAAAGCTATGTCGCAATCCGACGACGTGAAGGTGGGCTCCTCCCACAAGACGCTGGTTGTACGCCTCAATCAACAGGCATATGAGGAGTTCATATCTGAAGGCAGCACAAGTCCTTCGAAGCGGCTGCCAAAGCCGAAAAAGACTCGCCAAGTCTGGGTGCGCAAGGTCGAGGCCCCTGGCACCACCAGTGAAGGGGATGCATCGATGCGGTCCACCCTTCTCATTGACGTCCTCAGCGGCCAGGATGCACCCACCGGTACAGCGCATCTCTCGAAAAAGCGTGGTGCTGACCACATTCCCCAGCCATCTCCTTCTCAGACAAAGAAGATGCACCGACGGAGCAGGGACACATCTAACGCCCTGCGTAGTAACTCTGATACGCCACAGAAGGTTTCTGTCTTTTGACAGACTCATTCGCTGTCATGGCGAGGAGAATTTGGACTCTGAGTACTATGTACCCCAGCGGGCTGGTACGAAGAAGTCCAAGACAGCATGGGCCATGCGCCTCAAACGTGCTATGCCGACATCAAACCAGAAGCATGCACTCACATTCATGCACGCTGCTGATGTTAAGCTGTATAAGGTCGACTCAGGTGCTTCTGTGCCAGAAACGAGCCGACCTTCAAAGTCCTTGCCTCACTTGGGCGCATCTGTTGCGTTCGCAACTAAGTCGAGCAAGACAAACTCTGTGGTCTTGAACCCCAGCGCCTACATAGGATGTGCGTCTGTGGCCGGTTCAAGTCACTGTAAATGTTGTACCCCCACTACTGATCTGAGCGCATCTTCTGTGTTGGTTCAGGGGATGCAGCATTCACCTGACTACCCCGGCGCTTGGCCTTGCCATGCGCCTGATGGGGGTGTGAAGGTGGCACTCTCACTTGACCACCCCGGCGCTTGGCCTTGCCATGCGCCTGATGGGGTTACGAAGGTGGCACTCTCCCCCAATGATTTGCGTAATGTGATCAGTCACAAGCGCCGATCAGGAGAGTCGACTGACAAGCACAATGTGCCCCTCACAGGACACACCTGTGCTGTTGTCACCATCAACTGTTATTGTAAGACAGCAGTCCCACAAAGGCAGTCTGTATTCCAGCGGCTGCAATCATCAATACCTCTCCAACATCGCCTCGGGAAGAAGGTGTCAACTGAAGTGGAGCCAGAACTACAGGTTGCTTCTTGCAACGTAGTCTCCAACTCCCCATCAATTCGGATGGCGACTGGCAGCTCCTCGACTTTGTCCTCATCCAAGAGCTAGCCGAGGAAGACCAAGACGACTGTCCCGTCCTCAGGAGTGTTTGAGGGCACTCTGGAGAGAAAGAAGATCTCAGAAGAAGTCCTCCAAGACAGAACTAGGGGTAATCAGGCCCTTGCTGATACTTCTCCCGAAGACGAAGGTGTCCTCCAGAACATAGCTAGGGGTAGCTAAGACGAAGTTCCGGGGAAAGTTCCTCTTCTACAAGAGAGCGAGGCCGAAAGCGAAGCCTCAACCGATCCATCCATTTCCAGTCGCGTCATGACGGTGTGCATGACGGGAGCTGGTGATGCGGAGTCAGATGTGCCGCCAGCGGATCTCGTCCAGCGCATGGATACCATGGAGGAAGGACTCAAAACCCTCTCTGTCTCTATACAAATACAGACTCAAGTAGTGTTTGAGATACAGTCAGCTTTGGCCAGGGCACCGTCTACCGCTCCTGACCCAGGGACCAATGGAGAATCAAGTATACCCCTTCAACGGGTATCCTTGGATACAGATCGCCGTGAAGCACCACGGACGTCGGAGCCTTCAAATGCTCAACTCCAGGCTGTACCACCTTCCTCGACTCCTAGCTCTACAGAAGACGTGGTTGAGATGATCAGGGACTTGCGTGAGCGCTTCGAGTCCAAGAACAGACAGGAGGAGCGCCAGAAAATGGGGATCCCACAACCATACCCCCTCGAATGGAACAAAGTGGTTTATCCTCCCAAGTATAAACCACAAATATTGATGCCATACGACGGGAAGGACTCTCCATGCCGTTATCTGACGTACTTCCAGTCTCAAACGGGATATCTCCCAAAGGAAGACGCGCTACTCACCAGTATATTTGTCGGGACACTGAAAGAAGTGGCTTACGACTGGTACTGCAGTCTCCCTGACAACTACATATCTTTCTTCGACGACTTGACGTGTCTCTTTCTCGATCGTTTCTACGACGGAGGGAAGGACATGACAATGACGTCCCTCATAGAGATACGTCAGAAGGAGAAGGAAACAGTTCGAGCATTTATCGAACGAAGCCTGCTTCAGACTGCCCCCGGACATGCCAGAACATGCACTCCTCTCTTCCTGCAGCATGAACATGCTGTCTGCGATCAAGCTTTGGCTCAACTCCACTCCTCCTTTCGACTGGAGTTCATTGATCATCGAGGCCGAAGCAGCAGAAAAGAAGGCGTCCAATGCTCGTCTTCTGGGAGTCTGTTTCCCTGCCTTTGAGGACAAGGGAAAATGGCCTGCAACCAACAACCCTGGACGAGAGACGAAGGGGAAGCAGGCGTTGACTGTCAATGCCTGCAAATGCGCATCAGCACCTACTCAGAAGCCTCCACTTGCACCAAGGCCAAAGGAGGTTTATTCTTTCAACGATGAAGACACCTTGCAACTCTTCGAGATAATGAAACAGGGTGACAAAATAAAGCTACCGGACCTAAAGCGTCCTGACGAGGTTGGAAGAGTGGACAATCCAATGTACTGTCACTACCATCGGTTTGTCGGACATCCAACTAAGGACTGCTACGTCCTCAAGAACTACATCCAATGCATGATCAATGCGGATGTCATCTCCGTCGACTATGAGAAGAAAATGGTCTCGGCTAACCTGGTGTCACTCTAATTTGGCACCTTTCCGCCAACCACAACACAAGTTGGCGTCGTCCCCATCCCAAAGGCGACAATGGAGGTGGTTAACCTACCACCTACTCGCGACAACGTGATGGACTTATCCCACTCACCACATCCCGGGGAGAGGTCTTATGGGTTCACCCTGACCTCGTCTCCGAAGTTACTCAATCGGAGGTACGCTCTGTCTCCAAAACCAAGGGCAGGAAGATCAAGTCTTGCCGCATGGTCTCTTCCTCTGCGGAAGAGGCACTTCCTGTACAGACGCGTTCACATCAGAACGCCCAACCTGACGAAGCTGCCGTCGAGGTGGTGCCTCCTTGCACCATCCCTGCTGCCCAGGAAGAGGGCCCATCCAGGCCTCCAGTAGCTAATAAACAGAAGCATGTAGAGGCCCGTTTCGACAAGCCTTTGCAAAAGGAGAATGCTTCAGGGTTAGCTAAGCCCCACAATTTTGACATACTGGCACAACTTTCCAGTACTCCTACCTGTCTATCACTGTTTGAGCTTCTTCGTCTTTCCAAGGACACTCGCGAAGCTCTCTGTGAAGTCCTGAAGGATGCTGAATCCTTCATCAGTCAGGCCAAGCAGCCTGAGGATACCCCGACCACATGTGCGCACTGTCATTGTGCGGATGAAGTTATCTCCAACATAACTTTCACCCAACAAGACATGTTGCTCAAGCACAACCGACACAACAGGCCATTGTATTATACAGGGTATGTTGGTTCCGTAAAGGTGAAGCGGATTCAGATCGATCCAGGGTCTTCCCTCAGCATCATCCCGAAGACGTTGCTCTCAACACTGGGGATCCCAATGTACCGTCTGGCGCCTTCTAATACTACAATCAGCGGTTTCAATGCTAGCAAAAGTGAACCGCTGGATAAAATACGGCTGAAATGTCATATTGGTAACCTCCGAACCGAGGTGACTTGCTACGTCGTAGACGCTGACGTCAACTACAACCTTCTACTGGGTCGTCCGTGGCTGCGTGAGTACATGGTGGTGCCGTCTACACTCCACCAATGTATGAAGTACATGTCCACCAACGACATCATCCGGACAGAGTTCGCGGACATTGACCCTTTCAAGGGGGTCGAAGTCTACTTCACTGATTCTACCCTGTACAAGTCGCCCGACGAAGGAAAAGCCAATGATGCTGATGATAAAGTAGAATTGGCAGCAGAGCCGGACATGGAGCTAGAGATGATTTTTGATGCTCCTTTGAAAATTCGACTCAAAGGGAAACCGCCTTAGATGCTGCCTCCCATGACCATCAAGCTACCTGGAAAAGCACCAACTTCTCTAGGTAGAACACCTACTGAAGCCCCTTTGAAGATACGGCTCAAGGGAAAGCCGCCTCAAACATCGGCTCACCTTATGGCAAAACTACAGGGGAAGGTACCAATCACTGAAGACGCAGTTGAGGCACCTCTGAAGGTGCGTCTTAAAGGCAAGCCTTCGCAATCATCCGTCTCATCCAAGCTGCCGGAGAAGGCCCACATAGCCCTCTCGGACTCCAAGGTCAAAGCTGCGGTGGACTCCCGAACCAACCCCAGTACTCACAGATAAAGAGCTAGGGGAGTACATATCTGCTGATGTAGATGTACCCTCTCTGGACAATACAATCCCGCGGGACAAAATCTCGTATTTCATCAATAATATAGTATCTTTTAATTATTCTAGTCTTTACATTGGAATGCCATGTATACATTAGATAACGTACTACGGTCGTTACAAACACAAATGACGACCGTCAATCATGTAAATCGAGTAGTCCCGTCCCAAGGAGTCTGTTTTGTAGTCCCACCTCAAAATCGAGACGAAGAATCCATCATCTTCGGCAAAGTCGAGCGTCATCAAGTCCTTCCGCCACTCGAGCAAGAACTAGATACTGACAGAATACAAGTCTATCAGTACACGGATAAGGCAAAGTACCTCATCCAAAAGATGGGTTACGATCTAAAAAGCAACAAAGGCCTGAACTATGGCAAGGGTCGACGTCTTCCTCTCCGGCTCCCGACACCTAAAGGAAAGCCACAGGACTACTATCATCGAACTCGACGGGGGGTAGGTTATGTCCCGCCACCGGCAACTCCAGAGAGTTCGGAGGCAGAAGAAGTAGAACATTCTCATTCGTCCGAAGCATCAACTTGGGATTCCGATACCAGTATCGGCTCAGTCTTCAGGAAGGTTCTATCAATCAACATGACGTCTGCCCAATCTCAAGAGGATGAAGGCGATGACCAAACGCCGGAATTCTTTGAGGAAGAACCTTGGGCTCAACGCCTAGGAGCGTAGTGGGAGTCTCATTTTGAGTTACGTGAACCCCCTACCGAAGACGAAGTCGAACAGATCGGCCTTGGGGATGGATCTTCTTCCAAACCCCTCTTCATTAGCAAGAGTCTAAAGGGACCAGACCGAAAATCTTTAATCCAACTAGCTAAGGAACATATCGACGTCTTCGCCTGGAGCTACGAAGATATGCTGGGACTTGATCCCCAGATCGCGATGCATAGGCTTAACATCTTACCTGATGCCAAGCCTATAAAGCAACAACAGCGACATTTTCGTCCTGACATCATGAACGCTATCGATCAAGAGATAGGCAAACTTCTGACCAGCGGGTTTATCCGTGAAAAACAATACCCGGATTGGGTGGCCAACGTCGTCCCTATCACCAAAAAGAATGGAAAGATACGGGTCTGCATCGACTTTAGAGATCTCACCACTGCTTGCCCGAAGGACGAATTCTCGCTCCCAATCACTGACGTGATGATCGACAATACATGTGGCTTTGAACACATGTCTTCCATGGATGGGTATTCGGACTACAACCAGATCAAAATGTTCCCCGATGACGCAAAGCACACGTCATTCAGGACGCCAAAAGGGGTTTTCTGCTACACAGTGATGCCCTTCGGCTTGAAGAACGCTGGTGCTACATACCAACGAGCTATGAGTACCATCTTCCGTCAACATCTTCGTAAAATAGTCGAATGCTATGTTGATGATATCACTGTCAAGAGCCGTCTCAAAGGTGACCACCTACAAGACCTAAAAACAGTCTTCAAACTCATGCGAGCGCATCAACTCAAGATGAACCCCACTAAATCCTTCCTTGGGGTTTCTAACGAAAAGTTCTTGGGCTTCATTATCACGGCGAAAGACATTCATGTCGATCCCGAGAAGACGAAGGCCATCCTTGACATGAACCCTCCGAAGAACCTCCGAGAACTTCGAGACCTGCAGGAGCGTCTGGCATACATCCGAAGGTTTATAGTAAACCTTTCCAAGAAATATCAACCCTTCACCCAGCTCATGAAAAAGGGAGTCTCCTACGTCTGGACAGAAGAATCCCAGAAAGCTTTCGATGATATCAAGGCTTACTTGACGAGCCCGCCAGTCCTGGTGGCACCTGTCGCAGGCAAACCATTTCTCTTCTACATCCGTGCCATAGATCATTCCTTCGGTGCTCTGCTGGCTCAGAACAGCGATGCAGGCTATGAGCAAGCTATCTACTACCTCAGTAGGACACTGATCGGGGCCAAACACCGGTACAACCCCGTTGAAAAAGAGTGTTTGGCTTTGGTGTTCACCATCCAGAAGACTCACTATTATTTCTCGGGCCAGACAATTCATGTCATCTCCCGAGTTAATCCGCTCAGGATTTTTATGCCGAAGCCAGGATCATTGAACTCCTGGCTAGCCACCTGGGCGATCCTGTTGATGCCATACAACATGGTGTTCGTTCCACAAAAATCCGTCAAGGGTCAAGCTCTGGCCGACTTTTTAGCTGTACATCCTATCCCAGAGTCCTCTAGACTCTATGAAGACATCCCAGATGAGGTCCAAGAATCAAACGTCACCGAAGAAAGCTCCGTCTAGCGGATGTTTTTCGATGGCGCTTCAAGAACAGGCCCCAAAGGCCAAATCATCGTCGGAGTGGGGGTAGTCTTAGTCTCCCCCGATCAGCTGGTCATCCAGCGTGCTTACTCCCTTTCGAAGCCGTGCTCCAACAATATTGTCGAGTACAATGCTCTCATCATAGGACTCCAGCTGGCACAATAGCTGGGAGTGGACCATCTGGAAGCCTACGGCGACTTAAAACTCGTCGTTAACCAGATCAGAGGGCAATACGAGGTTCACCATGAAGATCTGGTTCCTTACCATAAAGTTGCATTGAACATTATTTCAACCTTCACCAAGTTCTTCATAGAATACGTACCTCGGTTACAAAACCTGGAGACTGACGCTATGGCTGGCCTCGCAGCCTCATTGGCCGTACCTTTCGGGACTTAACACTACGTTACGGTAGTTGGTCGAGACTTGGTCTGTCCTAAAAACAACCTATGCTCACAAATAGCCCATGCCATGACAACAAGTGCTGGTGTTAATGTTTGAGACTGGTGGTTCCCGTTCATCGACTTTGTTGTCTACAAAATTCTCCCAAAAGACCCGAAAGAAGCCGTCTCAGTCAGGAGGCGCTCCCTTCGATTCTATTACGATACAACTAAAAAATGCTGTACCGACGCTCCTACGATGGACTTCTCCTTCGATGCCTGTCCAACGAAGAAGCAGCCAAAGCCCTTCGAGAAGCTCATGACGGACTTGTGGGGCTCATAAACCTGGGCCTAAGTTGCAGGATCGACTGCGACGCATGGATTACTACTGGCCAACCATGGCAGCCGACACTGTTGACTATGCCAAAAAGTGCCATGCGTGCCAGCTCCATGCCGACTTCATCCATACACCGTCGAAACCACTACATCCTAAGGTCGCCTCCTGGCCTTTTAAAGCTTGGGGCATGGACATTGTGGGACCTATCACCCCTCCTTCATCGAGGGGACACCGCTTCATCCTAGCTATCACTGACTACTTCTCCAAATGGGCAGAAGCAGTTTCACTGGCGGAAGTAAAAAGCTCTAGGGTGATCAGCTTCATCAAACATCATGTCATCTACCGTTTTGGGTTACCTCGAAGGATTATCCATGACAATGGTCCACAGTTCATCAGCTATGTTTTCAGCATATTCTGTGACAAGAATCGCATTCAGAACGTGGCATCAACCGCATACAATCCGACAGCAAATGGATTGGCCGAGGCTTTTAACAAGACTATCGTCAAGCTACTCAAAAAGGTCGTATCATCCAACAAATGCGACTGGGACGAAAAGCTTGACGAATGCCTTTGGACCTATCGCACAATGGTACGGACCCCGACGGGCAATACGCCATTCTCCTTAGTCCACGGGAGCGAAGCGGTACTGCCTCTCGAGATCCAGATACCCTCACTTCGTGTAGCGATCACAAATCAACTAACAAAAGAAGAAAATCAACGTCACCGTCTACAAAAATTGGAGGCACTTGACGAAAAACGTCTCCTAGATCAACAGCGCATCAAACTCTATCATGCCCGTATATCACAGGCTTTCAACAAGAAGGTCAAGCAGACGACTTTCCAAGTAGGCGACCTAGTTCTGGCAGTCAGGAGGCTGATGGTGTTGACTCACAAAACACCAGAAAAGTTTGAGCCCAAATGGGAGGGACCTTTCATCATAGAGACGGTATACTCAAACGGTGCTTACCGTCTCGCCCGATCAAACGGGGACTTGTTCATGATGCCCATCAACGGCAAGTTTCTAAAGAAGTACTACTCTTGACATCTTTCAAATATGTACTTCCACCTCTACCTAGTAAAGAAGTCAGTGGACCTGATCATCAGAGCTCACATATACCTCCCTTTCACAAAAATCCTATGCTTTCGGAACCCAGTTGTTCCATTACATTCTATCTCCAGTAGAAGGACAACCACGTCCACATTACCTCTGAGTTGCTCCTCTACGCCCTACAAAGCAAAATCTTATGCTCTGTAAGACTACGCTACCCATCATGTTTACCATGTCCATATTATCTCTGAGTAAACATCCCGTACAGACAACCCCTGTGTTGCCGTACATCGATCGTAGAACTTTCATGTCCATATTACCTCTGAGTAGTTTCGCGTATCTCCCCAGAGTTACTCCTACCACGTCCATAACACCTCTGAGTAGGATGATTCTGACATTTGAACCCCATATTTGCCACGTCCATATTGCCTCTGAGCAAATATGTCGGTTCTCTCAAACTTATTATCTGTACCTAACAACCAAGGCACGCAAAAGATAATAGGTCCACACAAATCACAAGTTCATGACAACAAAAGATGAATACACCACAAAATTCTTTATTTTTCATCTAAAAAGTAAAAGATTACATCCCCAACCTATAACAAAAAAAGAAGAAGAGAAGATTACAAATCCCTAGGCATCATTGGGATTGGCGGACAGCTCTTCGATCTGACGCCTCAAGTCCGCAGCCCGGGTCTCTACAGTCGCCAGGACCCGGCGTTCAACTTTCTGCCGCATCATCTCCACAGCCTCGGGAGCAGTATCGTTCTCATGCTTGGCGTCCAACTCCTGCCGTTGGTGAGTCAGAGAAAGAATATGGCGAGTAACAACTGCCTCTTCCTCCTTGGACGAGATGTGCTCAGCCTGGGCCCGCTCAAGATCCAACATAAGTTGGGCCCTCTGGTCTTCTAAGAGGCGAATCCTAGCAGTAACCTCTGCTATACTTGCCTCCAATGAGGCTCGCAGCTCCACCTGCTCCTGTGTGGATTGAGACAGTCTCTTTGCTGCAGCCTCAGCAGCGGCTACCTCACCGTCCCAGATGGCGACCGTGGCCTGATAAGATGACTCATCCTCAGCTATCAACTTCTTCTGTTCTGCTTCTATCAGAACGGAAAAGTGATTCCGCTGGATACTCTGCAGTTCAGAGAGACGCTGGTCGAGCTCAACCACCGACTCCTCTAAAATTACAGCCATATGATCGTAGCCATGGTACAAGCGTATCAAACCAATGGAAGAGAGCACCATGGCTTTCGCCGTCGTAAAACTCCTATTTGCATTCAGCACCGTTGATACGCCCTTCTGCAGCATCTTGTACACTAATTCAACAACAAACTGAACATACTCATCTATATCAGCCAGCACTTAAGCCGTCATGGCAGGAGTTGTAGGAGGTACTGTGATAGACAGCGGGCCTGAAGAAGACCCACCGACTTCAATCTGCGAGACTGAAACCTCGGCATCAACGGACTCTCCCTCAACAGGGGCTTGAACTTCGCCACTGGTCCGAGGGGCCAAGAAAGCGGAAGGAGCCGAGAGGGGCATCGATATCGTACCCCAAGTAGAAGGAACAATAGGGGGTTTCAGCAAACTCTTATCCTTCTCAAGCTCGGAGTGACCACCGACGTCAGGGCTACCTTCTCTGTCTCCAACAAACTATCAGCAGGCCGTACGGGACCTTCCCCCTCTGGCAAAGCAGCAAAATCAGCACTTGTTTCCTGACTCGGCTCCCCTGGAGTCAGGCTCGGTGGACGAGTCTCATCTTCTTCACCGAATCCCTCCGCGGGGATAGAATCTGTCACTACCTCCCAGTCGGTAGCCTCCGCTGCTGAGTCTGGGGTAGGGCTCGGCAATGCTGCAGCCGACCTCCCCTTATCATGACTAGAAGGGAAATCAGCCCTCTCCTCTGTTTCAACTATGTCTGTTGCTCCTGCAACATGCTCACTCATATCTGGAGGAATGTCGTCTGAAGAGGACGAACTCCACTCCACTTTCTCATCCGGAAGCCCCGTAGCGGTTGGATCCTCAATGTCAGAGGCCCCCACGGTGGCTTGCACCCTCCCGGGAACTGCTGTATCCTCAGCTTCCCTTCTAACATAATCTGGAGATACTAAAATCTCTGCAAAAATGACATCGTCTGGATTCTTCTCCACGGAAGACATCACAATCGGCCGAATGCGCTCTTCAGATGAGCCCACCACCTCCTTTGGTCTGCTAGCACCCGATTTTGGAGTTCGAGGTCTCCGTTTCAGCGACTCCTACAAAAAGAAAGTATATGTCACAAAAATGACAGAATGAGCCAGACTATGGGGGACGTCTTTACCTCAGCAGAAACTGATTCCATGGCGTTATAGGCGGCACTTCCGTAGCTCCCGCCTTTGGAGTCGTCGCTTTTCTCGGCCTTTTTGGTCCAGACGAACCGGCTTCTGCGTCAGCCCGCCTCTTTCCAGCTGGGGGATCTTCCCGAGTGCCTCCCGTTGACGCGGCAGCAGCAGCCCGATATCCTGCCAACTCTGGTGGATGATATGACCGGGCCGCCGCCAACATGTTCTTCGTAGCCTCTAGCTGAGTTCCAACGATGAAACTAGTCTCCCTGTCATATTCAGGAAGCACAGTATTCATGGCGCAATACAGATTAACAGCCGAATACAAGATCAGTGGCCGAGGGTTGTGAATTGGTGTATTGAAACGAACCCCAGTACACCCGACATTGTAATATTGCCAACCCCGGGCTCCATCCAGTAAACTTCCAACAAACCCCAGACTGTTACTGGGGTTCCGCAATATTAGCTGGGTGTAACCAAACTGGCGAACAAACTGGCTCAGCAGATACGGCTCCAGATAACACTTATTCTGGTTACGGTAGACCAAGTGGGAAGGCCGAATACTCTACAACCAACGAAATCCCTATTTCGGCAGAGTGATCGCATCCTCACCGGAGTCCTCCAAATCTTGGTCAGCCTCAAAATCTTTGAAGATGGGACTGACCTTGACGATCTTCCACCCCTGAAGATAAGACAAAACTCTCCTACAGACGGGAACGCCGGTGTGCAGCCACTTCCTCTTATAGAAGCGGCGGATAAAGGCGTCACCTTCAATGTGATCATCTTCAGGACCCGGACTCATCACGTTCGGGTGATACAGAATTAACCATCCCATCAGATAATGGAATGGTAGCTCAGCTCAGGGAAAGTTATCTTTTCTGCCCCTCTCATGGGCCACATCGTCAGCAAAATCTCTCAACCCCGCAGCAGGTTATACACCATCGTAGGAAGGAGAGCCAAAGGATGACCAAAAACCAGTTTCACTGCTGGCAAAATGAGGTTCCGGGTCACCCTCTCCACAGAGCCTAACCCACCTGAGAACACACAGTCCCGGAGCTATATCATCAAGTAGGCAGTCAACACTGCCTTGGATGACATCCGGTGCACGCAATGCCAGAAACAGCTGTATACATCTTCTCCAATCTCATTTGAACGAGGGGCCTTCTCGTCTAGTCGGCTCATTTCGGAGGTTACTTCCGCGGGTTTCAGCCCCTGCGGAGTCGTAAACTGAATCTTCAAAGAGTCCGCCAGGTCCTGCTTGAAGACGTAATCCCTCCAAGTAGTCATATGAGGATGTGACTTGTCTTTATCCTTCCGTTGTATCAGATAATGATGGCTTGCCACCTCTTTGAAAACAGCCATCATCTCCGGGTCCTTCCTTTCCAGAACAAGGATCTCTTCATTTGTTGGAAAATATTCCTCGTACGGTTCCGAGCCCAGGAAAGCTTGGACACTTCGTACATCTCATGGAGAGCCAATCCCAACTCCTCCACCGGAGTAAAGAAAGTGCCAGTCTGGGTATTGAATATTTCCAGGAGTGCGTGGAACATATGCTTGTTGAGGTCCACACCCGCCTGTGTGGCACGGATAGCGGCAGTCAGCCCAATCAATAAGCTCAACCTTGAACTTCGACAAAACCCAAAAGGTCAGCTCGTCCCACTTTGGCACGTGGTGACACCAACCTTCAACCCTAAAGCCACCTTTCGGATACATAACCTTCGATGTTAGTATCCGATTTGCAAAGGTCGAAGCACCAAAGACAAAGGTGTCATTAGGGACATCACTATAAAGGCTCCCAGGGCGCAAAGTTCGACAACTGAACGAGGTCCCAGCTCGCGATACGGCCAAAGTATCCCTTTGATTCGAAGTAACATCAATTGAAAGGGTACCCCCCACTGCCCCTCCTTGAGAAGGAGTAAGTTCCCATGGCATCCTTCTATTGGAAGCCAAATGGTAGAAGGCCGTCAGCGGTAATTGACGTTCAAGCTGCCGCATGTACAGAACCATGTCCTTCGCAGAAAAAAACCAGTCTTCCTTGATCTTCAGTACCTTCACCTCGATGGAGGTCAAGCGGTCACCAAACAGAAAATAGGTTTTAAGAAAGTCGCATCCTCGGACTCAGCGGATTTTAGTTTGCCGCTCTCCATCATACTCTAGAGAAAAACAGGCGACTGATCCTGAATTTGCAATATTCTCTCGGAAGGTTGATTCAGTAGGATAGCAGCCTGCGTGGGGTTAATAACCTCCTCGTCGAAACCAACCCCCATTTGGCAGAGAGAAGCATCCAGAAGGACTTCATTCAGCAAAGGGATAGTCATCGACACTGACACAAGCAAAGACAAAAGTCAGGCAACATGAAGAAAAATTAATGGGTGTGTCAATCAGCCTGGCGCATCATCCTGGTCTAAACCCATACGCGTCAGCAGTGAAGCTTCGACGCATCATCAGGGTCTACACCCATGCACGTCAGCACTGAAGCTTCGGCACATCATCAGGGTCTAAACCCATGCGCATCAGCAGTAAAAACCTTGGCGCATAATCAGGGCCGAAACACATGCGCGTCGACGGAATATCCTCAGTGCATCATCAGGACAGAAGTCCATGCGCGTCAGCAACAAAGAGTTAGTGCACAGCGACATGATGCAACTTATCCATGTGCTCCAGACTCGTCTAAAAAGTTGGGAGACCACACCCACCCGTCACCGCCGACCGAACGTCGGTCGGAGTAACAATGGTGACAGGAGCGTCCTCCTCGACGAACTCCGCAGGCTCCTTCCCCTTGCCAACACCACCGCGAAGAGTTTTGGGGGCCATCGTGTGAAAGAAGAAGTTAGGGCTTTTTTTCAAAAGAAGAACTCTAGAGAAGAAGAAAGCAAAGAGGAGAAGAACCGTCTCTCTCTCCATCAGACGCCTATTTATCGGCTTGGGCATACGCAAAAACCGATGAGGAGTGACGTCAGCCACCGCTTGGGGTTCTGCGAAATGATAACTGCAAATAATCTAAAAAGATCATCATTAATCTTTTTATTATTTCGAAGCGTTATCATTTGCATTAACTGAGAGGAGCATGTGCCCCATCACTGATACGGGGAGTAATCATGCGCCCGAACAGTCATGCGCCCCGTTGAAGACACCACCATGCTTCTTATTTAAAGTATTCCAAAACTTGACAAAAAGTTTTGAAAACTTTGAAGGGGGTCTCGTAGAAGCATGGAATTTCAGGGCGCATCTATGTGCCAGAATTCCTATACGCTCAAATATTACTCAGAATATGCGCAAGGGAGCTCAAACGAAGTACATGGCACAGCAAGACAACAAAAGTATAGACAGCAAAAGAGGATTTTTATTTCATATCAAAGTCTATTACATGTCTAAAAGGCTTTACATAGGTGAATTTCTACAAAAAAAAGATCCTAAGACTACAGCCAGGCACAGCAAACTGCCATGCGCCCTCCACTAGGCGCATCATCAGGCAGGCGCATCACTTCAGCGTCTTAGTCAGGCGTGTCTTTTCAGTGTCTCAGTCAGGCGCAGCCTTCAGCGTTTCAGTCAGGCGCATCTCTTCAGCGTCTCAGTTATGCGCATCATGAAGTCTCAGCATATGTGCCTTACTTCGACCCGATCAAATGCTTCGACTAATGAAGTATTTATTGAGCAGAACCTGGATGGGCGATCAACCCCACCCTAGCGAAAGAAAGAGCTCTCCTCCGAGGCTAAAAGAGCAGCTTTCAACACAACCAGAATGGGCAACACCCACTCTTGCAGGAGGAAGAGCTCTCCAAAGCCCAAGGAAGATGAGAGCACCGTAATTCTGATCTGCGGCTCTTCCAGCATAACTAAGATAGGGCTCGAGCATCCCGATCTTTGGATGCAACAGGCACCTTCTGCCTGCCTCAGAAGCTCTTGACTCCAACTTTTGGATGTAACAGTCACCTTCAAGTGCATGAACGAAGATAAGTCGGCACATCTTCACCCTCGGAAGCATCTCGTCAACAGAATGTGCTCGAGTAAACAAGTTCATTCGGAAAGACGTGACAGAACGAGAGACAAACTCTCTCCTTGCCACTATTTATAGGCCGGGCAAATCAAACCCATGCGCCAAGTGGCGGGCTCTCCGAATCCAGTACAATAAATTTGCATTTATGGTAATGAACCTGACGCTTCGAATTCAGCCAAGTCAAAACGGCTATTTAAAGCACTTAAAGAACACAAAAGTCAGACTAATAAAGACGCGCCATACAAAAGGATGCGCCGGTCAGACACCGCGCATTCTACAGACGCGCCCGTCAGTTTCAAAGCTCCCCGTATGGATATGCCCAACAGAGCACAAACCCATGTGTCCTAATCAGCATGGACCTACGTGCCCATTTTGGCTCGTCACCCATCAAGCAATTAATGCTCAAGTGACAGAGTTGGCAGCACGTCCCCCGAGGAATGGACAGTTGGCAGCTTTTTCAGAAGACGAAGCGTCGCTGACATCAACATCATCATTACTTTCCTCCGACGGCTATGACCCACGTGGTCGACCAACCACCCGCATGCGCCTCAGCGGCCATGCGCCTGAAGACTCGCATACGCCTCAAAAGCCGTGCGCCCAGACTGGTTCGTGACTCCTGAAGGTTGTGAGCCAAAGTCTTCTCTTACGTCCGATCCCAGGCGCATCCTATCAGATCACTCTCCACCAAATCCGAGATCTTTGAGCCATGGACCTATGACACGTGTCCTTTGACTCAATTCAACCTATGAAGGGGTGCTAAACACCCAAGATCTCGGCAACAGAAAGATCCTCTCCCCTGCTACGTGCCAGCCCATAAGAGCAGCATGAAGGATTCAACCCACAAATGATGGTGCATCATCCATGCGCCTCTCGCAGCATCAACCACGTATCATCCCCACGTACAGGCGCATCCTACATATGCGCACATGAGCAGCCAGCCTGCAAGCTATAAATAAAGGAATCATTTCCTTCTTCCGGAGACGAACACACACATACGGACAGACAGACCTTCATACATACACAGTGAGAGAGGCAGATACAGACACTCAACGTCTTCTTCCTCTCCACAAGCTCCAGCACCTAGAGCAACTCAGACCTTCAGAGAACTGAGAACCGTCGTCAGATCGTCAACGGAGTCAACGCATTACCACTTGCTCCATTGACACAGGGACCCAGATAAACAAAAGTGTTATCCTAGGATTACATCTAAGTCCTACATTGTAACACTAATCTGTTTGTAATTAAAATTTACAATCAAAAGATTTTAATGGCAAACAGGTAGTCCGTCGCTAATATGTCGCTGTGGTCACCGACGTTTAAAATTCACTGCTACTATGTCGCTATATATCGTCGGTAATTCCATCGAAAATCCGTCGCTATAGCGACGGATTACCGACGTTTTTGTTATAGCGACGTTATGTTTATCGACGTCATGTTTCCGTCGGTAATCCGTCGGTAAATAGGTTTAGCGACGAAAAATACGTTTTTAGCGACGGAATTATCCGTCGCTAAGTACCAATATTTTTGTAGTGGACCAACTTGTCAATGACTTCTGTCTTGAACTTGATATGTTGTAGATGATATTCTTGTCTTTGAGCTCAATGAGTCATATTGGATCATATCAAATATTGTTTTGCTAACTCTCTAAATTAGGTTGACTATGATCAAGTTTGGGTCAACATACCAAACATGCCGTTTGGTGGATTTGTTTTCTTTGTTCTTCTATTTTTTAATTAAATATTACTTACACTAAGTAACAATTAAACTAACTAATAACCAGTCAACAATTATTTAATTTTAGCATTTTAAATATTAATTTGTTATTATTAATTAGTATTAATGTTAGTATAATAAGATTTACTAATTTTTATACTTAGATTAAGACTTATGCTGTATGACCATAAATGTACAACACAACATGGTAAATAAGGATACGATGGACATGACATATATTCCGGTGTATCCGTAAAGTATCACATCCATATTTGTTGATTTTTTTAATCATGTTCGACACGATAATTCTAAATAATTTCTATACATGCATACTTTTAAGTTTGGACTGAGTTTGTTTGAATTATCTAATTATTAGTAATTTATGAGTAAATAAGATAATTAATTATTATTTGAGATCATTTATTTATTTATTATATAATTAGTCTAATTATTTTTTTAAAAAAGTTCCAATTGATATGAATTATTAATATTCATCTTTATTTACAAAATTGTTATGGAAAAGAAGGAAAAGAGAAGAACTATAGCTGAATAGAATACGTCCGAAGCTTTTTCTTATTAATAATATATATATATATATATATATATATATATATATATATATATATATATATATATATATATATATATATATATATAAAAGAGGGAAAAATATATATATATATATATATATATATATATATATATATATATATATATATATATATATATATATATATATAAAAGAGGGAACAAGATAGAGGTAGTTATGGATATGGATGAGGGCATTCATATTTGGATTTATCCAAATCACAACACTCCCCCTCGGATATCTACTTTAATTATCGCCCCATTAAAAACTTTTCTATGAAAAAAAATCTATCTTTGAAAAAGTTCATAGTAAAAGAAAATAGTACAATAAACTATTTTTCAAGGATATGATTCTTCGAAAATCTAGGTAGGTGCGACTTACACTGTCTCGTTAAAAACCTTTTGAGAAAAAATCCAGTAGAAAAAAAATTCATCAGGAAAAGAATACAATGCGCAAAGACAGGTTTTCAGATGTCTACATTAGCATCTTTAGGATGCTCTCCCCTAAAAAAATATTTTAGTTTCTATATCAATTCAAAAGAAAAATCAACCCCCAATACATTTGAATATTACATTTCACCCTAATACTTTCTATTTATATATATTATCCTGATATCCTCAAGGTTTATTTATTATTTCTGGAAGCTTGCAACTCCCTCTGCAAGAAAAAACACCTTTTATGATGCTTCTAAAATTATTTTTATAATATTTTATATAAAAACGTTACACAGTTTCAGAAACATCTCTTAATACGCCGGTTTAGAAGAGACTCTGACATATTATAACATTTTTTTTACGTATAGATGTTGCACGTACTTTTATAACTACTCTATATAGAAGCATCATAAAAGGTTAAAAAAAATATTTCCCCAAATCTCAATTCCGCTCTAATTTTCATTCCCTCCAATTTTTTTCATCAAAAAACCCGTGTCTCTATCTCACCTCCTCCTACCTACTCTACATCTTCAACCCTTCTCCTCCTCCTCATCCCATGGGGACCCCCAAATCCCAAACCCTAGAATTATCCTCATTCTCCAGGTCACTTCATGAGATGGGTGATGGGCGACTACGGCGAGGGCTCGATGCCGTCACCATCAATTCTTTTGTGCACGTCGCTTATGGGAGCATCGCACTCGAGCCCCTCACGGCCTCCATCGCTAGGACATCCTCACATAGTTCCTCCCCATCCTCGGCGTCGGCATCACCAGCGATGTCTGTAAGCTCTTCTCCATTATCTGCGCCCCTTCACCATCAACAACGTCAAGAAGGTTTTGATTTCTTTTTTTTTTTTCCATTCGATCTATTTCTTGTTCTTTAGTTCCCTATTATGTAATCTGTAGAGTTTCTTACTTGTATATTTTAGTAATTTAGGGTTTGTGGTTCTGTATAATATGATTTGTTGTTTCTATGATTTAGCAATGTTAGAACTTGATTGTGGCGATAGACTCTTCGTTTTTGGGACAATTCTGGTCGATATCGGTTGGGTTAGGGTTTGGGGGAATTATAGGTATTATGTAGAATAGGTTAGGGTTTCGATTGGTTATTCTTAAAAAGTTTCTCATTGTCTATTTGTTTTCTTCTATGATTTTTTTGTCTTTATGTCAGTTTTGGTTAGGGTTTACGGGAGAATAGGAAAAAATTAGGGATATTGCGTGTAGGATAGTTTAGGGTTTCGATTTTTCTTGAAAATTTCTCACTGTGTCGATTTTTTTGGCTTGTTGTCTGTTTGAAGAAATACAATAGTAAAAAAAGGATAAAGAGGAGAGAAGAGGATTTGCTGGAACAGTGTACCCTATAGTTGTTGTCTCATTTTATGTCATCCCATTTGCAAGTCTTTTTTTAGGCTGAATATTGCCTTCATTAAGGGGTGCCGAGGTGGAAAAAAGGTCATGCCAATGCATCCATTTGTTAACAGAACCACTTTGAAGGAAAGACTCAAACTGATTCTTGCGGTTCCATCAAATCTCACTTATCTCATTTTCTACGTACGTCTCGTCGGATTATGCTATTTTCAAACGAGAAGGTATGGTTACTTAAATTTTGCTCAAAAGACTATGAATCCTTTTACATGACATCAAAAAAGTATATCTTTTTGTTCTGGCTAATCGGTAATTGATGAATAAATTCAATAGTCCAGATCATCCTTCTAGAAGGTTAATTTTACAGCACTTATTATGAAAACTTCTATCTTTACATAATCTTTGTTAAAACTTCTATCTTTATATAATCTTTGTTAAACATCTCATGCAAATAAAGGCTAGAATGCACTAAGCAATGATGTCCGGGTTCTTACACCACTGGGATGGCTTCCAGATCGTGGCTTTTCTTTTCACAAACCACATGCAACTTTTTGCACATCTTGATTGCACAACTATTAAGTTACGGCATTGTAGTCATATACCACAAATCACATCTCTCTTGAGCATATTTCTTGTGTTAAATAATTGAGAGAAGCCTATTTACTGATAATTGGCTTATGGGAGCACTACAAGCCTTTTAATTCATACCTTGGACTGTTGGAACCATAGTCATGTACGTTCTCTATTAGCTTCATTAAGTATAAGAATGTTTATCTTTGAAATACCTGCAACATTATCTAGAAAACATATCTTGTTTGTGGTATATATTAAGGAGTGTTACGTCCCAGAACCAAAATACTGGCAAGTGGGGATGGACCAGGCCAACTACGTAATACCAAAGTACACCAGTACTCCGAAATAACGTATAAGCTATAGAAACATGGGGGTTACTACTACAAGTCAATAGTCAATCCTAGGTCAAGCGATCCTAGGTATCTCAATCACAGACAAATATGCAAAGTACGAGAAGTATGATCATCAGACATAAAATAGTAAAACATCCCTAACTATATATACATGGATGATCATGAAGCTAGTAATACAAAGTGAAGAACTAGCAAGAGTAATAGTCATACATGATAAGCTCTATCTATAGTCTAGAATACACAAATCATGTTTAGGCTCGTAGGCTAAATGTCAAGATCCAAAACACGAGCTAAACACGTGCTTGGAGGCTAAACGCCACAAAAGAATAATGTACATAACTAGTGGGAGAATGAAATAGAAAACCCACTAAGGTACTCTGGTGCTCCGGGTAGTCACTGTCAAGTAGATGGTACGAAAGATCCTCTGGACTCCTCTATCAGATCTGGCCAAACAAAACTAGTAGGGTCAGACCCCCAATAGCAAGTACCACAAAGGAAGCCAAACTATGAACTAAAATCAGCAATAACTAACATAGCAATGGATAGAGACATAAATAAGTAAATGCGGATCGAGACTCGTGCACTACCAATGCACTCATCTCGAGAATGGAAAAGACAATAAGCAAAGCAACATGGAGCATAGGGTAAATAATATGTGACATAATGTAAACCATGGACATGTAAAGTAAATGTAAGCATATGAATACGTAAGACAAACTGGACATGTGAGCATGTGAGATTTCTGAACATATGAGCATCTGAGATAACTGGACATGTGCGCATGGGAGACAACTGGGACATGTGAGCATGTAAGGTAACTGGGCTATGTAAACATGTAGGGTAACTGGAACATGTAAACATGTTAGATAACTAGGGCATGAGAGCATGTGAGAATAATATAGAACGACAAATCATAAGATGACTTAGGAACTATTCCGGAACCCAAGTTACAACCCGTAAACCAAACAAGGACTGAGGCTGTAACCCTTCTCCTGAACAGAACTTAGTCTCTAATCTATGTACAACATAGGAATCACGTATAGCGTGTGAGTACTAAATAGGACGACAAATGACAAAATGACTAAGAGACTATTCCGGAACCCAAGTTACAACCCGTAAACCAAATAAGGACCAGGGTTATAACCCTTCTCTTGAACAAAACTTAGTTTCTAATCATTTGTCGATAAAAGTAAAGCATAAACAATAATGTAGTAAAATAAACAAATACGGACACTGCCTAGACAAAACTAGACTAAACTTGACTCCATACAACAATCACGGCCAAGCAATGAGTACGGCTTTATACATTAGCTAATTAGGGTTATTACAATCCTAATTACATATGCACTTTTGAGAAATCCAATCCAATTACCTGCCCAGCAGACTACCCGACTTACGCAGGCCAAAAGAAAAAGAAAATAATAGTGGATACATCGTCCGGAAGACAAATGTATCCTAAGATCTAATAGTGGGTACATCGCCCAGGAGACAAATGTACTCTACAACATATAAAAGGTGCAATATTCGATGGTGCGCTGGAAGTGTGCTCATCATGACAGATAGCTCCAAATCTATTCAGGTTGGGGCCGGGACAAAGGACTTACAGGCAACCAAAAAATTCTCCCCTCCCAATGCATCTAGGTAATCGAGCTAGTTGTTTAGTCCTTAACATTTTTTTGTTTGATTCCGGGTGTGGCATTCCGCAGAATCCATCCTAGACATGATATGCAAGACAGGACAATACAAAAAGTGCACTATAACAAGCCACAATAAAAAAAAAGCTGGAAGCTAGGAGTGCACTACGACGAGCCACTATAGAAAAAATAGGGAGTACGCCATGACAGGCCACTATCATGTAAGCAAGAAAAGACATATACAAGAGTGCACCACGGGTCACTATCTAGTAAGCAAAGAAGACATGTAACATGAGTACGCAACGATGGGCCACTATATAGTAAGCAAAGAAAACATGTAACATGGGTGCGTCACGACGGGCCACAATCTAGTAAGCAAAGAAGACATATAACATGTGTGCGCCACGACGGACCACTATGAAGAAATTATAGACATGGCATAGACTGTAAATTATAATAAATTTAGGAAGGCCTGGCAATATATAGAATATCATATGAGAAAGAATCGAAAGGAAAGACATTTCATAGCATGTGAGAAGGAATAAATAAAAGTAAGTACATGTGCTAGTGTCAAGTGTATATAGGGTTTACAATCATTCTCTAACTATACAAGATCATCTAATCATGTTAAGAACTTAGTGCAGTCGAAGAAAATATTAAAAACGGTCAAGTACAGAAAATGTGCCAAAAGATTAAAACTATGATTATGGTGCCAGGGGACAAATGGTGCCAAAGAACAAATGGTGCCAAGGGACAAATGGTGCCAAGTGGCAAATTGTGCCAGGGGATAAGTGGTTCCAAGTGGCAAATGGTGCCAAGTGGTGCCTGGGAACAAGTGGTGCCAAGGAATAAATGGTACTAAGGGACAAATGGTACCAGGGCACAAGTGGTGCCAGGCTAGGTTGCGCCAGGCTAGGAGCCAGGTTACGCCAGAAGTCAGGCAGAGCCGGAAGCCAGGTTGCGCCAGAAGCCACGTTGTGCCAGAAGCCAGGCTGCGTCGGAAGCTAGGTTGCTCCAGAGCGCGCAACCGAGATGGCACAGCGCTAAAGAGAGTGTGCAACCGAGATGGCACGAAGCTAAGGAGCACGAGCAACCGAGATGGCAAAGCACTGAGGAGCGCGCACAACTGAGATGGTACGGCGCTAATGAGCAGGCGCACACTGTTCATCTTCCCCAACCAGCATAAAAAATAATTGGTTGAATCCATGAACTTCAAAAGTCCATAACTTCCTCAAAATAAGTCGAAATCTAACTTTTCAAGGTCAAAATTAGATAGAACAAGATTTCCTACAACATAAAGCAACTAGTTTTCAAAAATACCATGTTTTAGTAGATCAAAACTACGAAAAACGAGAAAAGATCAAAACTTAGATCTACAAAAATGTACCCAACAAAACCAAAAACTAAGTTCTAAAGGGACTTAGAATCATGCAAGGAAGAGAATAGAACAAATGAAATGGCAAAATAATAAAGTTCAAGATTTGGCAAGATCTACTTGCCTAGGATTGGGGGATGAGTAAATGAAGAAGAATAAGAAATAAATGAGAAGTAATGGAGAGAAAGAGAGAGAAATTGGTTTATATACCAACCCTCTTATCTAAAACCAATTCAAACCAAGCCATGCAAAGTTGAACCAAACCAAATTAAACCAAGTCAAGATTAGACCAAGTCAAGGCTAAGAAAGACAAGTTAAAACACGGGTCACCTGACAAATGTCAGAATTTTGTACACATATACTGAAAATACGTATAATGGAAAACGAGTGACAGGTATGCCATCGGTATACACTGGTATACTGACGGTATGCTGTTCAAGGAAAAAAATTTATACGTTGGAATTTTTTAAAATATTTTAAAAACCAAGAAAATACGAAATACAGTACATAAATACATATCCGTATATAAATATCGATACTGTGAGACGAGTCTCACAAGGAGGATCAGATAAATATCATTCATCTACATATCTCATAAGATCAAAACAACCATATGAATTAAATCAAGAATAATTTATGTGTCTTAAGTCATTCAAGTGTATGTATAAGTGCATGTCAGTAAGTTCACATAAATATATTGTGTTGAGTGAGCGATAATAAAGAATTTGTATTTATCTTTAAATATGGTAATTCTTGACCCAGAACATGTTCTCTTATTCTTTTGATCATAAAAGATCCCATTGACCTAACCATTACAGGTATATTGAGTAAATGATAACTACTCATATTAAATCTCTTTAGGAGATGTATCTCTACGGAGATGATATCTCTAGAGAGATTATATCTTCTGTAAATTAATATTATCTCTTCGAAAGATTTTAGTATGTCTCTTCTGGAGATTTATCTATTCTAGAGATTATCTCTTCAGGACATTATATAAGATCTCTTCTGGAGATTTAACTCTTCTGGAGATACTCTCTTCTGAAGATTATCTTTTCATGAGATATTTCCAATCTCTTCAAGAGATGTTGTCATATTTTTTTATCTTTTCAGGAGATTATCGTTTCAGGATATCTTCTACTCAGGAGGTATTTTCATATATATATATAAGGCCGCTTTGATGAATTCGTTCATGAATTTCTTTATAATAAATATGACTGGACATTTTAGGATTATTATTATATCCTTCCATAGACAGATATTTTATGAGCCTAGCACTACAAGAAAAATGTCTTTTGGTGACAGTTTTCTCCGTCACTAAAGGGTTTAGTTGACGGTTTTCCTTCCGTCAGCTAGGCCAGTGTCAGTAAAAGTCTCTACTTTACTTGACGGTTGCTGAATGATTTTAGTTGATGGATTTTAGCCATCAACTAAAATTGATTTAGTTGACAGGGTTTTGACATCAACTAAACCCAATTTTAGACCCAGTTTTATACCGTCAATATTGGTGCATACTTTTTCTGACGCTGGCCTAACTGACGGATAATGACCGTCAATATAGATTCTCTTTTTACTGACGTTTCTCAGCCGTCAAGGGGCCCTGTTTATCAATTCCATTTACGTTGCTGACGTTACGAGATCCACACATAATATCAAATCCAAAAATGCATAATATAAATTTTGAATCTCTCACAAACATTAAATAATTTACAAGCACAATTTATATTAATAAAACAAACATGTTCTTATATTCAACCAGTTCTTTTGTTCAGTAACCCACAAAAAGATAAACTTTGTTCACAGATCACACTTGTACATGATATACCAACCCCATTTTATATTAACTAAAGTTACAAAACAGAACAAAATATCCTTAATGGAAGCCCGCAACTTCACAAACCATATTGCAACCGAAGTCCGCAGTTTCACAAACCATCGAAACCGAGCAGCTTCACAAACCATCATTCATCGAGAATCCATATAGCCAATTAAAAACACATTGTTAGTATTGGACTAGTACCAATAAATAGGGTTTGAACAAAGAAATATTTGATACAATATCATCAACAATCACTGATACAACAAGTGGGTGATACAATAATGTATAGGACATAAATATATAAACATGAACTGCTACTAAGGTTTAAACCAAATCCGAGCCCCTTATATTTGTGATACTAAAACAAAATCAAGTATCAAGGATCTCAAACTGATACAGTGTCTGAGCACAAAAAAACTAAAGACCGAACTATGAATGATTGACTGAAAAAAAGTTATTTAGGACTGAAACCACTAGCAAACAGGAACTAAAACCAACATCCCAAGGACTGATATTAAATGTCCACTGACTGAAACATCCCCTTCTCATTTACCTAGTAAACTGAACTCTTACTAAGAACAAGAAGCAGGGATTGAACTATATATAATTTAGGGACTGAACAGTGACTGATATAAGAAATTAGTAGAGCCCCTATCCCCCTTCTTCACTGTAACATGATTTACATGAAGGTAAAGGACTGAACTAAAGAAATGAGACTATACAAATCAACAAGGACTGATGCAGTTCAGTATACTGACTGAAGCTAAACCCATGATGACTGATACCATTGGTAATCCCCCATTCACACATTAGTTAACAGTGAACAAAACCTATAATAATTGATACCATGATGATTGATACCCATGATGACTGCTAGTATCAAAGTCTATTTGAATTACTAGTCAGAACTCTGATACTCATTGCTGCCACCCAATTATAAGTCTGATTTGCAGAGATACTTTGATACTCACCGTGTCAACTAGAACTCTGATACTCCCTGCTACTCATTACTAGTAGAGAATGATGATATGCAGAGATACTCTGATACTCTTTGTGTCCACTAGTATCAATCATGTGAGCACTCTGATACTCTGATAAAATCTAAAAATTACCCCTCCTGCACAGTGTTGCGCGCAGGTACACAAGCATGTGAGCACACTCACACATTACACTCAACACATACACACATGTATAAAAAACATCCTCACTCATGAGCACACTACTCACACACACTTGCACATGAAACACTCTCCATTACATAGTCACACAACATGTATCACGAACACAAGTATCATGAACATGAGTATCAGAGCTAATACTAGTAATGCTTAGTAACATGAGTATTAATATCAGCAAGTATCTTGAACACAAAATTAAGGACAACAATAATACTTCACTACTAAATAGTATCCTTATATTCAATAATGCATAAATATATGGCACATAATGACTGCAAATCCTAGATAAAGTCAAAAAATTACCTTCAGGAATAGATAGGTCAATAATGGTGACACATGATCCATCCACTCAATGCGAACTTCATTAATCTCATCAAGTCCGTACTCATGTTTCTCTTATACTGTTTGTAAATAAGAAGGAAAAAACATAAGTGATCGTAATATATTTTAAACATACATGCATGTTGATTAAGAAGAACATGACCTTAGGATTAAGCAAGCTTGGATCAATTGCGATCTTTTTTATATATCGCATCACGTAGTAACCACATTCAATAGCGCCACTTTGTACTGGCACTTATGCATAGAAAAGCAAAGTCTTTACATACTTGTTCATTTTTTATCTATATATATTGACGATAGAGAAATATATTGTACCTGAATGACAACCAATTCAATTTGAAAAATTTAAGTTGATCTCCACATTGAGCATGGTACATCCGAAGCCCATTATGCAAATTAAAGTGGACAACAATATTTGTCATTATTAAAGCATATATCATTTACTATGTTTGTGCGAAGATTTGGGACAAATATCTTCATGCATACCTTGTTACAATTTGTTTAAGGTCCTCACATATGCGACCCTCTAGAGAATCCTAATAGTACGCTCTCATAAGTAGAATATCAATGACGACCAAGACCCAATGATCTATGTAATTACACCATATAATGCCAAGATATGTAAAAATTTAAGTATCATAGTTACAGGGTCTATTAGATAAATGTCCTGCAGTGTATATCTCAGGTGTACAACAGTGTGTAGAAATCATAGTTCAATATGATAATGTGGCCAGAGTGTGTGTTAGTGTATTCCATGAAAATTATGAATTCACTTTATAAAAGAAAAAAAGTAAGAAATGTAATACCTTGGGTTGTATGGCACGAAAATAAAATCGACTTTGTTTTCCATATTTCAGACCGTTACAAATATCTCTTGTTCTTGCATCCCTTTATGCAAAAATGTCTTTTAACCCAGAAGTGGATACTTTTCTTGGGTCGATAAATGAAATATTTTCAACAGTGTTTAGGTCCTTTAAATAATAGTACAATGACCTATAGTTTGCACATATTTAAGTCAAGTTATTAATGTAATAAGAAAAAAAATTTAAGGAGCAAATTATTCGTATACCTAATGTATAATTGAATGGAGTTTGTTGAGAGAGGATGCATATTAACGAAATTGTCAATATCCTCTCGAAGAAGAGCAATAAGTATTGGAGTACCAAAAACGTCAATATCACATGGAACCCAAATTGTCATTTTTTTGCTAATCAACTTTTGTGCCAGCACAGCGAAAAATTCCATTGCAGGTGGATTCTTAAAAGACCTTGGGATTCTTTACAACCTCTCATGGGTGACTTGACCTTACTTGGTGTCTTCTTTTTTCTTGGTGTCTTCTATTTTATTGGTGTCTTCTTCTTCTGGCCATACACATATTTTTCCACCTGTACCATCTCCTCATTACTTTTTAAAGGAGATTGTGCATTTACAACCGTATTAGAAAAGTTGGAAAATGTTAGCACTTAAATTTATAATGCTAGATAAGGGGATGAAATTAGACCTTTCTCATACAACTTAGCCTCCACGATCCTTTAGAAGCTAAACTCGGGTGCATTGATGGGAAGCATTGAAGGAATTGGGGATCTGGTTACCGAGAAGTTGGAACTAGTATCTGATATTGGTGTACCACAATTCCTCTATGTCATTAACTTGCTTGTCATCTGGTTTTTCCTCTCAATCTCCTTGAGCAACTTTTGTTTCTTCTCCTCCCAACCAATTGGAGCTTTAGGAGTGTGAAAATAAGAGCTTGGAAGACGTATTTATCCGTGGTCGTAATACGACCAATGTGCTTGCGCTTTTCTATTGCATAACAAAGAGCATCACGATTTACCGGAATAGACAACTCGCCACAAGAAATTTTTTTCTTCACTTCATAATATAAAAAATATAGATATGTTTAGACAGTAGAGTGCATATATATATATATATATATATATATATATATATATATATATATATATATATATATATATATATATAGGAAGATAGCTTAGACAGTTAGAAAGTCATATATGTAGATAGGTAGAAATGTTTAGGAGGTTAGTAGCAGATACTGAGCAGAAGCATTGTCTAAGTGTATGTGTCTAAGTAGAATAGCCATCAATGTGGAGTGGCCTAAGTGTCTAAGTTTATGTGCCACCAGTGTCCAGTGGCCTGCAACAATGGATTAGCCACCAATGTCTAAGTATCTAAGTGTATGTGCCACCAGTGTCCAGTAAAGTATCAGAGCATAAATTAGTTAAATTAGTAAAATTAGTGATCCAAAAGCTTGATATCAGTATATCTCTTTCATTTTTTTTCTTCTTCCTATCATTAACAGAATTGCTAATTTTAATCATTGGGGATGTCTGCATACAAGTAAAAAGATATTGCATAAGTAAAGAAAAGAAGTTAAAAAATAAATGAACACTAATATAAACATATTGCATAAGTAAAGAGAAGAAGTTAGAAAACAAATGAACACTAATCTAAACATAATGCATAAGAGAAGAAGTTAGAAAACAAATAAACACTAATCTGAATAGTAGCTTCATTAATAAAACAAATGAACAGAAAAGAAGAAGTTATTAATCAACCCAATCTGAACAGTAGCTTCATTAGAAAATATAAATTTGTTACAGAATCACAAATACAAATTTACTAATCAACCCAATCTCCTTCACAACCCACTCTTTTATAAAACATATTATCATCATCCCCAACATCTAACAATCCATTATTCGACGATGCATTAGTAAAGCAATGATGTTCCATTAAATTATCCACGTCTTCAGAATCTTCTTTGTCTAGATAATCTTTTGGACTAGTAGACAAAACAACAGACCATTGAGGATCTAGTTGGTCTTTTACATAAAATACTTGCTTAGCCTGCGAAGCTAGAATAAAACAATCTGATTTGTACCCAACTCGATTAAGGTTCACCAATGTGAAACCAAATTCATCAACTTTAACACCCTTACTCTCGACCCAATCACACTTAAATACTGGAATGTTAAAGGTATGATAATGGAGCTCCCATATTTCTATGATAACTCCATAGAAACACATGCCCCCTTTATAGGATTCTTATCTTTCGAACTTACAATCTGCATTGTTGTAGCTATAAGACTAGCTCTACTATTTTGGCTAACTCAAGCATTATCACGATCCTTCGTGTGGTAGCGGCAACCATTAATAACATATCCAGAACTTTTAAGTACATAGTGGCTAGGCCCTTGTGCTATCCCCTTGATAGTTTGTGAGATGTCTTCTTTCACATCTAATGCACCATCAACCTGTACAAATTTAACATTATTAATATTTTTTAACTTCTGAATAAGAAAGAGTAAAAGTATATTGATTTTGTTTTAACAACTACCTTCTGTTGCAACTAATAGATAAATGTCTGATTGTGTTTGTCCTGCAACCACTTTCTATTTTTAGACTTTTGGAGATATTCTAAGTGTAACCACTCCATATGCTCGCTATCAATTCATTATGAGAACTTATTATAAATGTAACAATTTTAATACAATGAATTAGAAAATCTAAAAATTTATGATAAAGAAGCTTATTCAATATAAGGTTCAATCTCATCCGTGTTCTCCAAAACAAATAAATAGGCTTGTTGCCATTCTTTGCGATCAATTTCTACGAGACGACCTCCAGGAAAAGGTTTTTCATCTTCAATGTTTCCCTTCCTTGCAAGGGAATTTCCTACTGCCTCAAAATGTGATAGATAGTCGCTACAAATTCTATTGCTTCTTCTGTAATGTAAGATTCTGCAATGCATCCTTTAGGATGGTTATGATTGGGCACATAACCCTTCAAATGTTTCATGCACCTTTCAAAAGGATACATCTACGTCATGAAAATGGGTCCACAAATCCTGACTTGTTCAACAAGATATAGAGGTAAATGGACCATAATGTCAAAGAAAGACGATGGAAAGTACTTCTCCAGCATGCATAATGTGGCCACAAGATCATTTTCAATATTTTTTAGCATATTTACATCCACCACTTTCTTACATATTGCATTGAAGAAGAAGCAAAGCTGAGTAATAGCAACTCCAATCGGCTTACAGGTAGTAGTTGTTGCATTAGTACATAACAATCATAAGATTTGAGACCATAAAGCTTCAAATCTTGCATTGAGTCAAGATTTCTGATACTAGAAGAGTAAACTTCAGGAACCTTTACGTCGAACAATGTTTGACAAAATATTTTCTTCTCATCCTTTGTTAATGTATAACAAGCTCGCGGCAAATAAGTGCGTTTTTTTCTTCCAAAATCAGGCTATAGTTCGGTTATTAGCCCCTCTTCCACAAGATCAAGACGAGCATTGACTCCATCCTTTGTCTTTTCGGGAATGTTAAGCAATGTACCATATATGCTCTCACAAATATTTTTCTCGATGTCCAAAACATCGAGTGTGTGGCAAACATGCAAGTGTTCCCAATAGTCAAGTGTGAAGAAAATTGACTTCTTCTTCAATCATCTTCTTTCAGTAGACTTTGATGCTTTGCACTTCTCATGTTTCTTACCCCAGGAGTTCAAAATTTGGGTAACCTTTTGTAATCTCTCTTTTCTGCTCACAAGTGTTGGAGGACCACAAAATTCTTGCTGGCCATTGAAAAACTTTCTTTTGACTATGATACAGATGGTGGCGTGGAAGAAACCTTATTGTACAAGTGTACACAATTTTACTACTATGTTTGAGTCTAGGCACATAAGTATCTTTCCCGCATATGGGACAAACAAAATACCCCTTAGAAGTGCAACCAGATAGATTTTCATATGCAGAAAAATCATTGATGGTCCATAACAACACATCCTTTAAAGTAAATAACTTTTTCTTTTGTGCATCATAAGCTTCAACTCCCTCTTCGCATAAAAGTTTTAAGTTTTCAACTAATGCTGCTTAATAAACATCAATATCGTTGTCCGGTTGGTGCGGACCCGATATCAATAGCGACAATATCATGAATTTTCTTTTCATGCACAACCACGACAGTAGATTATAGGTCACCATTATATCTGGCCAACAACTGTACCTAATACTAAGGGACCTATGTGGATTTATGTCTTCAGCTAGCGCCAGTAGAAGGTTTCTAGGTTCTTTTCCAAAATCTGGCCACTTATGGTCAACTATCTACCATGATAAGGCATCTACAGGGTGACAAAGTTTGTCGTCAACTACTCTTTCAGAAGCATGCCAAGTTAAGTTCCCTACTATAAGTGAGGATTCAAACAACCTTTTAAATTGGAGAATGGGAGAAAAATACCATAAAACTTTAGAATATATTTTTCTAATCAGAATTTGATGAGAACCATCATTTTCCTTCTTCCATCTTGACGTTCCACACGTGGGACATTTAGATAAATTGCTATACTCTTTTCTATAAAGCATGCAATCATTAAGGCATGCATAAATCTTCTCATATTCTAAACCCAGAGCAGTCATTGTCTTCTTAGCCTCGTACATTGACGAAGGTATTTCATTTTGTGCTGGTAACATATCATGAAGTATTTTTAACAACTCATAAAGCTACTGTCAGACCACCCATATCTTCCTTTAATATTGTACAATCTCATCAAGCCCGATAGCTTTGTATAATTAGAACAACAAGGATAAAGCGGCTTTTCGGCATCTTCAACTAGAGATTTAAATGCCTTTGGGTCATCGAAAACATGTTCATATGTCGTATTAACCATTTCTACAACAGCTGCACCATCTTCAAAGGAGCCAACATCTTGAAAGGAGCAAAACCCATTATAGTTAGGTGTTTGTTCATCACTTGCTGTAATGCTTGTCGATCCTCTGCTAAGGTGTTCCTCACCATGGCAAACCCATACTGTATAACTTCGAATGATACCCCTATAAACAAGTGTTTTCTTACGTCCTCTATCTTTTGGAATATCAAATTTTGACATTTTTCGCATGGACATCGAATAGAAATAAGATTAGCTAAATAGAGCTTTGAAAACTTAAGAAACTCTTCTACTCATTTCTCATATTTATGGCACATTCTGTCCTTCGACATCCATGACTTAGACATGGTTGTAATCCCGACCTCAATCAAAGCAGATTATATAACCAGGTTATAAATATACCTAAGTAGCAGCTGTAGATGATCGTAATTCCAACCTCATGCTGGATGCTCCTTCCTTCACTGCAATAAGAATGAGACAATAGATCATTAGTATATTGGTCTAGTGTACTGCAGCATATCAGTTTCAGTTATGTGTTAACAACAAAAAATCCTACCACACGACACAGTTGACCTACAAAATTTTTTACTGATTCATAAATCTTAGGACACGACACAGTTTTGTGAAAAAATAAAAACTCCAGGACACGACACACTTCTGTGAATAAACGAAAACTCACATCATATGGCAAAATTGACCCAAAAAACCTACTGATTCGCAAATCCTAGGACATGACACAGTCTTGTGATTAGGATACGAGACAGCAGCTAGACACAAAACCTACATCATGACAAATTCGACCTAACAAAACCCTACTAATTCACAACTAGGACATGACACAGTAGCCAGACACAAAAAACCCTACTCTCAATAAAATCCGCAAAAAACTATACTGTCAAAAAACTCTAATCTCAAAAAAATCCACAAAAAGCTTGACTTTAACTAGCACTACCAAAAAATCGAATTACAGAGAGAAAATATGGAATAGAATTGCAACCTACCACGTGGTGAAGACCGAAGTTGCCGTATGGTGAAGTTGTCGCTGAGAATAGGATTTTCGAGAGGGAATGTAGGCTTCCGAGGAGACCGTGGACGCCGAGGAAAGAGTTTTAGGGACTGGAGGGGGTTGGATATTTGAAAGGAAATAGGGTTTCTGAGAGAAACGGGGGAGATGTCACCACCACATTCTATAGCAAGAATATTTTGGTAATTGGTGATTTTTTTGATTATTTTATTATTATTTAAATTAATGAATTGTATTGGTGTCATAATTGGTGAAACCCTAGAACTACATTGATTAAATGTTAGCCGTGACCATAGAAACTTGGTTAGAGATGTTAGACAACTTAAGTTAGACTCTAATCTAGCCAGCATGTCATTTAGAATCTATTAATTAGCTTAAACCTTAAGTTACATTTGGCCTTTCCCTTAAGGGGCCTTAATTGACTTGTTAGGAAGGCCTTTTAGCCAATTTCACCAAACCCCAACCCTAGGGCAGCCCATGGATAGCCAAGACTAGCCTCTCCCTTCCTATTTAAACCAGCATTAGCCCCTTGCCTCTTTTTATTTGCAAATCCTAACCCTAAATTGGTGCCATTTCCCAAATTTGCCCCTTTCACCAAATCAACTCTAAATTCAACCAAATCAATTGCAAACCACTCCTCTTGAGGAAAGGAGGTCTCTATTGGCTAGCTAGAAAGGACTTGGAGCAATTTGACCAATGGATTTGGTGGGAGAACTTTTTAAGAGAATTTTTATTGAGATTCCAACTCCTAATTGGTAAGAGCCTCTAAACCTATTAGATTTCAATTTTATTATTGTAGATTCATTCATTTAGGGACCCCTAGCCCTATAAATGATTTGGGTTTAATTCGTGTCCACTTGAGGTCTGTATCATGGGCGTATCGCTCTGTATCGGAGGGTATCTCGAGTGTTCGACGAAATGCCACATAGAAAGTTTTTGTTACCAATTTCAGAATAAATTACATATTTGGATAGCTTATTATATGTAGATTACAATGGTGTTTGACGGAGGTGAATTTGCTATGTTTTGGTGTGTCGAATCGGATACGGAAACACTCGTGTTGGGGCTGTGTGCACTGTATATTGCATCCCCGGCTACTAGGGGTCTGGATCTCGACCTTCACTGGGTTATTTCACCTCCTATTGACTCCTACAGCTAGGGTAGATGACTACCTATGATCCTAAGCTTTGGGCTTCGAACCATGGCAGTTTTATGCTGTGGCAGTTCCCACAGATTTTTGTCCTGTGCTGTCGAACCACCATTGCATGTGCATGATTCATACACCCTCACACTTCCTTGCACACACTCACTTGATACTCCACACTCACTTGCACATTCATTGGTATATTGCACATACATGTAATGCTCTACAGCACACACAAATTTATCACTTTATTTACCTTGCCTATATGATCTGTCACTCATTGGTTCAGTCACCTATTTATGTCTAGTATCAGATGTATACTTGAGTATCCTGCATTGCTTTCATGATGAGTCGAGCCCCTTAGCATCTGTTTTTGCATCTTAAATCTTCTAGATTCATAGCCTAATGTCTGCATACATGTAGTGCACTGCATATTGCATTCCTATAATCCCTTCTTGCACTTCATATTGTATTGCATAAACACCCCTGTACTGCCACTTGTATCAGAGGTGTGGGGACATGTCTTGCATATAATCCACTGCACTTGGATATCTGTAACACATTTATTCATTCCTGAGGATGCATACACATTCATCTTTGCATTTCCCTACATATTGGTTTATGGCATTGCCTTGTTCATTACCTTTATGTCCTGCCACTCTATCTTGAATCTGTCCCATTTTCAAGTTTACCTATAGCTATAGCCTATAGTTGTATATGTAATCATATATGTAATGTAGGTATATATATGTATGTATGTTTTGTATATTGGAGGTTTGGGCTTGGGGTCAATTATATGGGATATGGTTGTGGGTGTGTTGGTGTCATGAGGATGAGAGAGGTAGCAGTGGAGTTGTTGTTTTGTGCATTAGTTATTGGGACCTACATATAGGTGGTTACCTTGACTAATAGATAAGGAATTGCTCTTGTCTAATATGTGAATGTATATATATAATATATATATATATATATATAATATATATATATATATATATATATTTTTTGTTTTTTTTTTATATATATATATATTATATATATATATACATATATTATATATTTTTTTTATATACATATATCTATATATATATATATATTTTATATTATATCTATATATATATATATATATATATCTATATATATATATTATATATATATACATATATATATATTTTTATATATATATATATAATATATACTATATATCTATATATCTATATATATATATATATATATATATAAAATCATATATTTTTATATATATATTATAGTATATATATTTTATATATATATTATTTATATATATATATATTTTATATATATATCTTATTATATATATATATATATATATATTTTATATCTATATATATTAATATATATATAACTAAATAAATAAATAAATAATAATATATATCTGATATATATATATATATATATATATATATATATATATATATATATATATATATATATATATATATATATAATATATATATATTATATATATATATATATATATATATATATATATGTTAGTATTGTAAGTTATGGGTTAACATGAGAGACTTGGGTTAGCTTTATTATCAGATATTTTAGTATCATAGAGAGTGTCAGTTAGAGTATCATGTGGGAGTGAGAGAATGTATGTGAGTATCTGTCTTTTTGTATCAGTTAAACTAAAGTGAGGGATTTTTTTAGATTTGTGTGTGTGTTAAGTTGAGGAATGAATGTTAGTTTTGTAGTTGAAAGAGGAAAGGGCTTCAGTCCCCATACAACAGGGCTTGAGGGGATGAGGGGATAGGCTCCCTATTGCACAGGAAAGGAAGTGCAGGGACGACACTTGGCAGGCAGGACTTAGCCAGTGTGTTGGTCCCTGTAAGTTAGTGGCTTGAGTATCATTTAGTATGACATATTTCAGTGGTAGATTAGTAAGTGGGAGTGAGGAGTGAGTATAGGTATCAGAGATTTGGGAGTATCTTGGTCTTTAGTTAGAGATGTTAGTATAGGCTTGTGTGTAAGTGATGTGAGTTAGATGTTAGAGTGGATGATTTCTAAATGAGAACGGTATGTAGTGCCATTAGCAGCAGCTATAGGGAATAACTTGGACTAATAGGAAGCATTTAGCAGCAGAAACTTAGTTGCCATTGGCAATTAAACTTGGCAACAATAGAAAATAAGGGCAGAGCAGTAGCAGCATCAAGGCATCAATCCCACCTTCACAACCATCAAGTCTTTGCTTCTTCAATGATACTGATGTGGTTTTTCTAGTGGGCATTGATGCATTCTTTCATAAAATTCCTTTAGCAGCAGCAATAAAGAGGGTGCTTTGAGTGTTAGTTTAGGTAAAGATCTAGGTGAGTAGGAGAATATTCATGTGGGAATTCAGTTTGGTATGTGTTAGTGTAATACATATGAGAGGTTCTTGTGAATACTACCTATAGGATGGGTAGTTGAGTTCAAATGCTACTGAACATGGTTAAGTCCATGACTTTATTTTAGCCTTAGCTATCTAGTCCAGTATTCACAAATATAACTAGTCCATGTATATATGTAAGGGATATATAAAATATATATATATATATATATTTAATATATATATATATTATATATTATATATATATATATATTTATATATATTTATATATAAATATATATAAATATATAAATATATAAATATATATATTTATATATATATATTTATATATTTATATATATTTATATATTTATATATATATATATATATATATATATATATATATATATATATATATTTATATATATATATATATATAGATATATATATATATATATATATATATATATATATATATATATATATACATATATGGTGCTTTGATGTAGAGTGTTGGTATCACAACATTGATCTAGGAGATAAGTACAAATCTTGGATTATATGGTTGATGCCTATTAGCTTAACACTAGATAGTCTAATAGCCTAAAACCCTAGATTAGGCAATTGACCAACTAGGACCAAGTTGACCCAGGTTTGACCAATAGCTTAAGTTTGACTAAAGGTTGACTAGAGTTGACTTAGAGTTGACTTTGACCTAGAATCATGTAGATTGTATTGTAAACTTCACTTAATATATATTGAACACACTATAACCTGTATTGCTCTAAATAGGACCTTGTGACTCCAGTTCGAACATCTGTATACATCAGTCGCTCAGGCTATCAGGCGAGTACATTCTCTGATAGTTCTTTCATTTATTTGATGATTACTGTGATTCAGTTCTAGTTAGTTCTATTTGATTCTCTGTCACAATACGTATTGATATTCTGGATTCACTCACTCGTAATACATGTATTTGACTCGTCTAAGCTCTACTACTTGAATCACCTACTCGAATCACTAATACTCGAATCACCTACTCGAATTACTAATACCCGAATCACTAACTCGAATCACCTACTCGAATCACCAATACTCGAATCATTAACTCGAATCACTAACTTGAATCACTGACTAGAACTACTTACTAGCCTCACACTGGGATCACACTTGACTATATTATACAGTCTGGACTCATATCATATTTTTCTAGTTCAGTTATTTTTACTTTTACAGTCTTCATTGCCATGCTCTCCTGATTCTCTATATTATTTTTTCTGTTCTTTAAACTGTTGCTCTACTTCATTTCCTGTCTCAAACTTCCATGTTTCATCAATATAACTGTCTATAACTGCTTTATAGTCTTTGTTATTTACTTGGGATTGCTAGATGAGGTATGCTCGTTCCATCATGACTGGATATATTTTTCAGATGTTTGTCTTGGGGATATGTGCCCTACTTGCTTTGGACCTAAGGAGGGATTAGCCACACTGAGCCCTAACCTTCAGGAGTGACTAGATGATTTGTTATAGGACTTGTTCAAGATTTTCATGTTTGAACTTGAATTATAATAAGTAGAGATATTAACTTTGTATTGGAGATTGTTTCAAATATTATTATTTAGTAGTTTATTTAGTTGTTGTTTGTTTAGTCTTATTAGTTATCTAAACTTCTGTGTTATCTTATCGTGCTTAGACTGTGATTGAGTTTTTCTATATCTTTACTTGTCCTCCATTCAGAGTTGAGATCCATGACAGGTACATTATATAATTGTATGAATTATTAGATAGTGACATAGTAAAACATTCTATCGTCGATTCTGTGGCGTAGGCTGGACGCTGTTGTCACGCCCCAGAACCAGAATACTGGAGAGCGGGAGAGGACATAGCCAGCTACGTATATTGAAATGGAATCCACCTCGCTATACGGTCACGGCTGTCTAGATATATGAGGGTTTACTATAAGCCAACAGTCTCTTAAGGTCATGGACAAGCCTATTGTCTCAATCTCAAGCAAGTATTAAGAGTTACAAGATGTTAGATCACCAAATATACAATAAAAAGTGTCCCAAATATTACATATTCAGTTGATCATGAAGCTAGTCATACAAAATACGAGGACTAGCAAGAGTTCAGTCATACATGATCAACCCTAGGATTTGTTAATCATGTTTACAGCCCGTAGGCAGACAGTAAGTAAATGTGCATCGAGCTAACAGGTGCTCGTCGGCTAAATGCCTCAAAAGAATAATTTTACAATGCAGTGGGAAAATCAAAAAAAGGAAAACCCACACTTGGCCCGGGTTCCGTCCAGTTGTCACTATTGGGCTGGAAGTTCGGTAGATCCTGTCACCCTCATTTCCCGTATTTTCCGTAATTTCCTGTATTTCGTATTTTTACTCGTATCTGGATTTTGGCATGTATTTTTATTTTTCTCAGCTTGTAGAATTTCGGTATTTCTCGTATTTGGGTTTTTGGCTTGGCTCGGTTTTATTAGGGATGGTTCGGTTTGGTTCGGTTTTATGTGTTGGAACACCCTAGCCCTATGCTACCCCTCATCCCCACCACAACTCCCCTCTTTATAACTCCACCTACCACTCTCTCTCTTCATAAACACCATTAATTTCCTTCTTCTTCTTCTTCTCCTTCCTCCACAACTCCCCAACCCCTAGGCAAGTACATCTTGCCACTACATGAGGACCCTCTTTTCTTTGTCCATTTGCTAGTTTAGGACATAGAGATCAACATTAGTTCTTGGGTATTTATGATTTGGAGTCTCTGTTGATGTAGATTTAAGTTATTGCTATTTTTGGATTTTACATGTTGTGATCCACTTTGGTTAGTTTTCCTTGAGTTCTGATGTTTCCATGTGGAAGAACTTTCAGTTTCACTCCAGTTGGAGCCTTGGAAATCCGGATTTGGAGTTCGGATGGCCAAGTTATGAACTTTTGAAGTTTTGGTTTCAGCCATGGTGTTCTTGCTGTTTGGAGAAGACAGTGAGCAGTGTGCAGAAGCTGTTTAGCTACACACCCTGAGCTACGTGCGCTCTTTAGCGCTGCGTACGCAGGCTTGAGTACGCTTCCTGTTGGAAGCTTGTCTCCTTGAGCGTGCGTGACTTTTCATGCAGCGCTCCCTGTAGCGTGCGTGACTTTCACGTATGCTGCTTCCTTGAGCGTGCGTGACTTTCACGTATGCTGCTTCCTTGAGCATGTGTGACTTTCACACACTGCTCCCTGTAGCGTGCGTGACTTTCATGTACACTGCTCCCTTGTGTGTACGTGACTTTCACCTACACTGCTCCCTGTAGCGTACGTGACTTTCACGTACACTGCTCCCTTGTGTGTGCGTGACTTTCACCTACGCTGCTCTCTGTAGCGTGCGTGACTTTTCACATACGCTGCCCCTTGAGTGTGCGTGACTTCTCACGTACACTGCTCACTTGAGGGTGCCTTGGTACGCAGACTTGAGTGAGCCTTGCGTACGTGCTTTTGCACGTATGCTGCCCCTTGACCCCTTGTTTAGTCCACTGACTCTTGGAGTTTTGGTTTTATTTCTTTAAGCTTGGCTCTTCTATAACCCCGTATTTTGATATTTTATTAGATATTTTATGCTCATTTTATATCCTTACGCCTTTTTGTCATGAACTTGATTTTACTTATTATGTTTGGAATGACCATTGTACATGACTTGGTATGGCAAGGAACTAGCATAACACGACAGTGACCCGTAGTGGTGCACTCCTGACATGACCAATATGACCAACATGACTTGATAGTGGCCCGTGGCGGCGCACTCCTGACTTGACATGACTTGATAACTTAACTTGGCTTGCCTTGACACCGTGGGTGGTTCTTTCTTGCTTGCTTGTTAAATCCACTTGTCCTGTCTTGCATCATGACTAGGAGGGGACTCCTGAGTATCACGGTCAGGAGTACCTACTAAAATGGATTAAGGTTAATAACTAGAATAACACAATAGTCATGAAGAGATTGACACAGCTACAGGCAATCCCGTTACCTGGGCGCTCTTGGGATCTGTAGCCTGCCGTCGAGTAGGGCACATTTCTAGCGCACCGTCGAGTGTTGCACCCTCTAAGTCACCTAAGGGTACATTTGTCTTCTGGGCGATGTACCCACCTGAATTCAACCCCTAATTTTCATCCTGGGTAGCCTGGATGGTCTGCAGGGCTTGTGGCTGTGGAACAATCTCACTGCATCTTGTTAGTAATTAGGCCTGTGATAACCCTAGTTAGTTAAAGTAGTAAGCCGCAGGATCTGCTTGGCCGTGATTGATTGAATGAGGTATAACTAGTCTGGGTATGTCTTGATCCAGTACCAGGATGTTTCCTGTCTTGATTGCTTATATTATTATCTTGCCGATAAATGGTGGGAAACCAAGCTCTGTTCAGATGAAGGGTTACAACCCCGGTCCTTGTTTGGTTTACGGGTTGTAACCTGGCTATCGGAATAGTTCCATGGTTATCTCGTCGTATATCATCCTGACATGTTTTCATAATTCTAGTTTTAATATTATATCTTCTTGTGTTAATGCTGGCTTTTGTTCTTATTTTGTGGCCCCCTTGTGGCACTTGCTCTTTCTGGGGTTGACCCAGCTGGTTTTGTGTGGCCAGATTTTGGAGCAGCTCCTGTGGATCTACCAAGCTTCCAGCCCAATGGTGGCGACTAGAAGGAACCCGGGCTACGAGTGGGTTTTCTATTTTGTTTCGCTCACTCTATTGTAAATTTATTCTTTTGAGGCGTTTAGCCGACGAGCACCTGTTAGCTCGATGCACTTTACTTACTGTCTGCCTACGGGCTGTAAACATGATTGACAAATCCTAGGGTTGATCATTTTTGACTAAACTCTTGCTAGTCCTCGCATTTTGTACGACTAGCTTCATGATCAGCTGATATGTAATATTTGGGATGCCTTTTATTGTATATTTGGTGGTCAAACATCTTGTAATTATATTACTTGCTTGAGATTGAGACAATAGGCTTGACCTTAAGAGACTGTTGGCTTGTAGTAAACCCTCATATCTAGACAGCTGTGACCGTATAGTTGAGATGTATTCTATTTCAATATACGTAGCTGGCTATGTCTGCCCCCGCTCTCAAGTATTCTGGTTCTGGGGCGTGACAGATCCTCGGGTGCTGCTCCGAAATCTGGCCACACAAAACCAGCTGGGTCAAACCCCAGAAAGAGCAAGTGCCACAAAGGAGGCCACGAAATAAGAACAAAAGCCAGCATATCAGAACATAAGAAATGGAAGAAAAGTACAAGTAATAAAAGTACAGCAGGGCAATAAACGACTAGGGACATGGAACTATTCCGGGAGCCAGAATACAACCCGTAAACCAAACAAGGACCGGGGTTGTAACCCTTCGCCTGAATAGCACTTGTCTCTATCCATTTATTGTTAAAGATAAGTAAAACAATCATGTACAGAGTACCAGGTACAGGGACCTAGACGAGACTTAGACAGGGCTGGATACCATCCATTCACAAGCGGCCAAGCATATACTACGGCTTACTACTTAACTAACTAGGGTTATCGCAAGCCTAATTACTAACAAGATGCAAGTGAGAATTTTCCAGTCCCAAGCCCTGCAGACTATCTAGTTATACTTCCGCGGGTTGAGAGTATGGTTGGGTACATCGCCCAGGAGACGATATACCCTTAGGTGACTTAGAGGGTGCAACACATGACACTGTGCTGGAAATGTGCTCTACTCGTCGGCAAGCTATAAGTCCATTAAAGCACCAAGATAACGAGATTGCCTGTGACTGGAAATTCTCCATGAACTATAGTTTGATCTAATTGTTAGCCTAATCTATATTTAGTACGAATCCCTGGCCGTGGTACCCAGGGAGTCACATCCTAGACATGATGCAAGACAAGACAAGTAGATTTGCACAAGCAACAAGAAAGAACACCCACGGTGTCAGGGGCAAGTCAAGTTAAGTTAAGTTATCAGGTTATCAAGTCAAGTCAAGTCAGGAGTACGCCACGGCGGGCCACTATCAAGTTATCAAGTAATTCAAGTTACAAGTTACGGGTTATGGCCAGGATCAAGAAAGCTAGCCACAAGTCAATTCCTAGATAATTCGTGTCAAGATGTGTCGGGTCAAGTCAAGTCGTGCTGTGGGCAAGAAATCTCAGAAAACACAAATCAACAAGAGAAGGCAAAGACCAAGGGAAAACCAAGGGACACCATGGCACAAGGTGTGCTAGGTCCAGAGGCAGCCCAAAGGGCGCCGGGCAAGGGCTCGGGCTAGGGGGCGCGACCAAGTGCGCAGGGGCACAGGGCGCAGGGGGCGCGGCCAAGTGGGCAGGGGCATAGCGCGCAGGGGGCGCGGCCAAGTGCGCAGGGGCACAGGGCGCAGGGGGCGCGGCCAAGTGCGTAGGGGCACAGGGCGCAGGGGGCGCGGCCAAGTGCGCAGGGGCACAGGGTGCAGGGGGCCGGGCGCAATCGGGCGGGGCAGCATCGTGCTAAAGAGCGCGTGCGCCAACGGTTTCAGCGGCCAGCGCCAAAGGGCACGACGCGGGGGCAGCACAATGCAGCCAAGCGCGCGGGGCACAAGGCGGCGAGGTGCGCGGGCCAGCAGCACGCTAAAGAGCGCACGCGGAAGAGGGGTCTTCTTCTTCCTCTTGCTAAGGAGAAGAACACCCATGGCTTCAAAACCTCAAAATACCACAACTTGGCCATCACAACTCCAAATCCGGATTTTCAAGGTTCTATCTTGGGTGAAATTTGATTCTCCCCAACATAGGAACATCAAAACCCAAAAAAATCCAACTTAAATAGATCAAACCCAAGTAAATCCGAAAATAGGGGAAACTTAGATCTATGAAAATCCGTGGACCAAAATAAAAAATGACAAGTTCTAATGTTGTTTCTAGAGGGCTAATCTATCTAATGGACAAATCGAAATGGGTTCTTGTTTTATGGCAAGGTGCACTTGCCTATGGGTGGAGTGTTGTGTGGAAGAAGGAAGAAGATGATGAAAAATTAATGGAAGAGTAATGAGGAGAGAGAGAATGTTGGTGGAGATATTAATGAGGGTGGGTTGTGGTGGAATGAGGGTGAAGTATAGGTTAAACTGTTCCATGGGGTTTAAAATCAAACCAAACTAAACCAACTAAAACCGAGCCAAGCCGAAACCCAAAATACGAGAAAACCCAAAATTCCACAAGCCTAGAAAAATAAAAATACATGCCAAAATCCAACTACGAGTATTAATACGAAATACGGGAAACGGGGGTGACAACTCTTCCCACCTTAAAAGAATTCCGTCCTCGAAATTTAATCAAGGAGCTAGAGACTGCCACGGCAATCCACACTAAGCACCCACAACTACACTAAGCAGTTCAATCATACAATCATACATGCAAGCAAGGGATGGAAAGTATAAGGCATAAGGAAGACATTATACCTTACGAGTCAAACAAGTCGGGATAGCGCGATCGGATGTCGTCCTCACGCTCCCACGTTGACTCACCTAGAGAGTGATGACCCCAAGCAACACGGACTAAGCTAATAGTCCTGTTCTTGAGTATCTTCTCTCTCCGGTCCAAAATAGACACGGGCTTCTTCTCATACGAAAGGTTGGTACCAACAACCAATTCTGAATGGTCTAGGATATGGCTCAGGTCCGGGATGTACCGTCGAAATTGGGACACATGGAATACATCATGCACCTCACTTAACGACGGCAGAAGAGCGAGACGATAGGATACATCTCCTACTCGCCAAAATGAATGACGTCGCGGTTAGGCGAGATCCTAAGGAATACATGGTCGTCGATAGCAAACTCTAAGGGACGCCGGTGGGCATCGGCCCAATATCGCTGGCGATCTTGGGCAACTCGAAGATGATCCCTGACTTTTCTGACTACTTCAACTGTCTGGGCAGTCATTTCTGGACCGAACATCTACCTCTCCCCGACATTGTCCCACGCTAACGGGGATCTGCACTTCCTGCCAAACAGTGCCTCGAATGGTGCCATCTGGATGCTGGCCTGAAAACTGTTGTTGTACGAGAACTCCCCCAGGTGCAGGTGATCCTCCCATAAACCACCAAAGTCAAGGGTACAAGATCTCAACATATCTTCAAGAGTCTGGATTGTGCACTCTGACTGGCCATCTGTCTGCGGGTGGTATGCTGAACTGAACTGGAGACGAGTTCCCAAACCCTCTTGCAGGCTACGCCAAAAGTGTGATATGAATCTTGAATCCCTGTCAGAGGTAATGCTGACTGGCACACCGTGAAGCCTGACAATCTGCCTGAGGTACATGTCTGCTAGCTGAGCCGTCGACTGACCAACTCAGAACGGAAGGAAATGAGCCACCTTCATGAGTCTATCAACTATAACCCAAATAGCGTCTCGACCAGCTGGGAATCAAGGCAATCCAGTCACAAAATCCATGGTCACATGCTCCCACTTCCATTCTGGAATCGGCAAGGGCTGAAGAAGTCCAGCGGGCCTCTGATGTTCAGCTTTAACCTGCTGGAAAACCAAAGACCGTGAAACAAACCGGGCTATCTCCCTCTTCATGCCATTCCACCAGAAATGCTGACGAATATCACGGTACATCTTCGTGCCACCAGAATGAATAGAATACTGTGAACTGTGAACTTCTGCCATGACCTCCTGTCTGATATCTCTACTGGGTACACAAAGACGAGTGCCGTGCCGAAGTGTACCATCTTCATAGATACATAACTCTGGCCTTCTTCCTGCCTCGCATTCTGCTCTGAGTCGCTGAATCTTGGAATCTGTAGACTGCGCCATCCGGATCGTCTCAACTATGCTGGACTGAACCTGTAGACTGGCCATCAATGCCACATTGGTAGGAAGTACCACTTCAATTTCCATCTTCTGAAGATCTGCCAATAACTCTGGTTGCGCCGTTAGGAAGTAAACTCCGGCCCTCCGGCTCAACGTATCTACTACAACGTTGGCCTTCCCTGGGTGATACCGCAAATCCACATCGTAGTCCACCAATAGCTCGAGCTATCTTCTCTGCCGCATATTAAGGTCCTTCTGGGTGAAAACATACTTCAGGCTCTTGTGATCGGTAAATATCTCAACTCTGTCTCCGTACAAGTAGTGCCGCCAAAGCTTAAGTGCAAACACTACTGCTGCCAGCTCCAAGTTGTGGGTCGGGTAATTCTTCTCATGATCACGAAGTTGACGTGATGCATAAGATATTACCTTCCCATGCTGCATCAAGACACATCCCAATCCTCTGTCTGAAGCGTCGTAATGAACTGTGAATCCTCCAGTCCCATCTGGAAGTGTGAGAATGGAAGCCGTTATCAAACCTCGCTTCAACTTCTCAAATGATTCCTGACACTCTGCTGTCCAAGCAAACTGCACATCCTTGCGGGTCAACTGGGTCATCGGCGCTGAAATCCTTACAAAATCTGAAATAAATTGCCGGTAGTAGCCGGCTAATCTAAGGAAGCTGCGAACCTCTGCCACTGAGCTGGGTACTGGCCATGACTCGATAGCCACAATCTTCTGGGAATCCACTTCCACTCCTCCTCGGGTAATGATGTGACCCAAGTACAAAATGCGATCGAGCCAGAACTCGCATTTACTGAACTTGGCGTACAACTGATGCTCTATAAGCGACTGAAGGACGATTCTGAGATGCTGCTCATGCTCTGCTTCGCTCTTGCTGTAGACCAGGATATCATCTAGGAACACGATCACGAACTGATCCAAGTAAGGCATGAAAATGCGATTCATGAGGTCCATGAATACTGTCGGCGCATTGGTCGCTCCAAAGGGCATAACAAGGAACTCCCAATGCCCATACCTAGATCGAAAAGCTGTCTTCGGGATGTCCTGTTCTCTGACTCTGATCTGGTGGTATCCTGACCGCAAGTCTATCTTCGAAAACACTGAAGCCCCTTTGAGTTGATCAAATAAGTCATCTATCCTCGGAAGAGGGTATCTGTTCTTGATTGTCATCGAGTTCAAGGTACGATAATCTACACATAACCTGGACGTACCATCCTTCTTTTTTACAAGAAGCATCGGGGCTCCCCAAGGCGATCCACTTGTACGAATGAATCCCTTGGTCCTTAGTTCTTCAATCATCTTGTACAAAATCTCCAACTCTGAAGGCGCTATCCTGTAGACTCGCTCTGATACTGGTGCTGTCCCGGGAATCAAGTCTACAATGAACTCAATCTCCCGCTCTGGTGGCATCCCTAGAAGCTCCTCTGGGAAGACATCTGGAAACTCTTCAACCATCCGGGGTAACTGCACTGCTGCTACTGCCATCCGCAATACTGGAGAAGATGGTTCCACTGCGCCTCTGGAAAATAAAAACTCTGGCTCTCCTGGAATACTAAAGACAACCCTGCCAACATGGCAGTCTATCCTAGCATACTGGTTCCTCAACCAATCCATGCCAAAGACTATATCATAGTCTGCCATGTGAAACTCTATAAATCTAGCGGGGAACTCTCTACCGCTAACTACGATTCGACACGAGGAAAACACTCGATCTACTCCCACAAGACCATTACCAGTAAGTATATTGAGCCTTACTGATAATGACTCTGGCTCCAATCCTATCCGTGTCGCGAATCGTACAGACATGAATGAATACGATACACCAGAATCAAATAATACCGATGTTGGAAAGGAGTTGACAAGAATAGTACCTGCCACTACCTCACCTGGTGCAACTTCTTCTTCCATAGCCATCATCATGGCCTGACCTTGTCCTCTAGCTGCGGGTCCCCTCGGATGGAAACCTCTCTGCCTGCTCTGCACTTGGGCTTGGGTATACTGCTGCTGGTTCTGCTGATGAAATGCCTGGGCCTGAGGCAACAATGGCCTCGGGTACTGCTGCTGCTGATTAGGTGCTGGTCCCCTAACCGATGGACTGGTTAGGTTGGATGAGGATGAACTACCCCTATTCGGGCAGGATCCTATCTTGTGATCTGCCGCTCCACAAGCCAGACACAATCCTTGTGCCCTACGACAATCTGCCACTACATGGCCTGGCTTCCCGCAATGAGAACATCCCATCGCAGAAGTTTGCTTCTGCTTCTGCTGCTGCGGGTACATCGAGGTTGAATGCTGAACCGACGTTACTGAGGCTGCCCGCCTCGGAGTTCCAATAGTCAAACCCCTTGCTGCCGGGGCTGGAGCTGATGATTATTGCATCTGGTTGTGGGACCGCTTCCTACCTCCGGTCCTATCCACAATCCTCTGGGAGGTGTACTCATGCCTCCTAGCTGCTCTCAATACTGTATCGAACGTCTAGTGCTCGAACTGCTCAACTGCCAACAAGATCTCCAAATGCAGCCCCTGCTGGAACCGCTGGGCCCTATCAAACTCGGTCGCCACCAGGATGGGGGCAAACCTACTGAGTCTAGAAAACTCAGATGCATATCCGTCGACTGTTCTGCCTCCTTGCTTCAAGTTGGTAAATCTCGTCTGTAGGTCATACTGAGCTACAGCATCAAAATACTTCGTCTAGAATCTTTTTCTAAACACCGTCCAAGCAATGGGTGCCACTAATCCCATGGCTTACGCTGTCCACCAACTACAAGCTAAGTCCAGCAACTGTAGGTGTACCACCGCCACCTTCTCATTCTCAGGTGTTCTAGCTGCTTCCAGAACCACCTCGGTATCCTGAAGCCAAGTGTCTGCGGCGATCGCATCTTCACTGCCGTCGAAGAATGGAGGGTTCAAGCGCTTGAAGCTGTTGGCCGCGCTGTTCCCTGGATGACCGCCTCTGGTCAAAGCATCTGCCACGGCCTGGTGCAAGGCGTCTCCGCGACGATCCTGGGAAGCTATCAAGGTCCTGATGAGACCTACCAAGGTGCCATCGTCCGGATCTGTAGGCTGGACGGGCGGAACTGGTGACTCCCCTCCAGTAGGCACAACTCTAGAGGCTACTCCGGAATGCTGGACTTGATCTCCGGGTTGCTACGGGTCCAAGGGAAGTGCTCCACCTCGCTGGTCGGCAGGGCCAGGTACAGTGCTGCTGAAGAAGACGACACAGGGAACAATAAGGAAAGGACCAGGACGGATCAACGATACAAGCATATGATCAGGTCAAGAATTCAGGGATTCAGAGAATATGATCAGAGATCAAGGATGAGTACTGATTGAGACATCTATCCGGTAAACCCTTACATATCTTGATTTACAAGACCTGCATGGGCCACCACTTAAACCATGTCACGCCCCAGAACAAGAATACTGGAGAGCGGGGGCGGACATAGCCAGCTACGTATATTGAAATGGAATCCACCTCGCTATACGGTCACGGCTGTCTAGATATATGAGGGTTTACTACAAGCCAACAGTCTCTTAAGGTCATGAACAAGCCTATTGTCTCAATCTCAAGCAAGTATTAAGAGTTACAAGATGTTAGATCACCAAATATACAATAAAAGGCGTCCCAAATATTATATATTCAGTTGATCATGAAGCTAGTCATACAAAATGCGAGGACTAACAAGAGTTCAGCCATACATAATCAACCCTAGGATTTGTTAATCATGTTTACATCCCGTAGGCAGACAGTAAGTAAATGTGCATCGAGGTAACAGGTGCTCGTCGGCTAAACGCCTCAAAAGAATAATTTTACAATACAGTGGGCAAATCAAAAAGGAAAAACCCACTCTTGGCCCGGGTTCCGTCTAGTTGTCACCATTGGGCTGGAAGTTCGGTAGATCCTCGGGTGCTGCTCCGAAATCTGGCCACACAAAACCAGCTGGGTCAAACCCCAGAAAGAGCAAGTGCCACAAAGGAGGCCACGAAATAAGAACAAAAGCCAGCATATCAGAACATAAGAAATAGAAGAAAAGTACAAGTAATAAAAGTACAGCAGGGCAATAAACGACTAGGGACATGGAACTATTCCGGGAGCCAGATTACAACCCATAAACCAAACAAGGACCGGGGTTGTAACCCTTCACCTGAATAGCACTTGTCTCTATCCATTTATTGTTAAAAATAAGTAAAACAATCATGTACGGAGTACCAGGTACAGGGACCTAGACGAGACTTAGACAGGGCTGGATACTATCCATTCACAAGCGGCCAAGCATATACTACGGCTTACTACTTAACTAACTAGGGTTATCACAAGCCTAATTACTAACAAGATGCAAGTGAGAATTTTCCAGTCCCAATCCCTGCAGACTATCTAGTTATACTTCCGCGGGTTGAGAGTATGGTTGGGTACATCGCCCAGGAGATGATATACCCTTAGGTGACTTAGAGGGTGCAACACATGACACTGTGCTAGAAATGTGCTCTACTCGTCGGCAAGCTATAAGTCCATTAAAGCACCAAGATAACGAGATTGCCTGTGACTGGAAATTCTCCATGAACTATAGTTTGATCTAATTGTTAGCCTAATCTATATTTAGTACGAATCCCTGGCCGTGGTACCCAGGGAGTCACGTCCTAGACATGATGCAAGACAAGACAAGTAGATTTGCACAAGCAACAAGAAAGAACACCCACAGTGTCAGGGGCAAGTCAAGTTAAGTTAAGTTATCAGGTTATCAAGTCAAGTCAAGTCAGGAGTGCGCCACGGCGGGCCACTATCAAGTTATCAAGTAATTCAAGTTACAAGTTACGGGTTATGGCCAGGATCAAGAAAGCTAGCCACAAGTCAATTCCTAGAAAATTTGTGTCAAGATGTGTCGGGTCAAGTCAAGTCGTGATGTGGGCAAGAAATCTCAGAAAACACAAATCAACAAGAGAAGGCAAAGACCAAGGGAAAACCAAGGGACACCATGGCACAAGGTGTGCTAGGTCCAGAGGCAGCCCAAAGGGCGCCGGACAAGGGCTCGGGCTAGGGGGCGCTGTCACTAGGGTGCGCAGGGGGCGCGGCCAAGTGCGCAGGGGCACAGGGCGCAGGGGGCGCGGCCAAGTGCGCAGGGGCACAGGGCGTAGGGGGCGCGGCCAAGTGCGCAGGGGCACAGGGCGCAGGGGGTGCGGCCAAGTGCACAGGGGCACAGGGCGCAGGGGGCGCGGCCAAGTGCGCAGGGGGCGCGACCAAGTGCGCAGGGGCACAGGGCGCAGGGGGCGCGACCAAGTGCGCAGGGGCACAGGGCGCAGGGGGGCGGGCGCAATCGGGCGGGCAGCAGCGCGCTAAAGAGCGCGTGCGCCAACGGTTTCAGCGGCCAGCGCCAAAGGGCGTGACGCGGGGGCAGCGCAATGCAGCCAAGCGCGCGGGGCACAAGGCGGCGAGGCGCGCGAGCCAGCAGCACGCTAAAGAGCGCACGCGAGGGAGGGGTCTTCTTCTTCCTCTTGCTAAGGGGAAGAACACCCATGGCTTCAAAACCTCAAAATACCACAAATTGGCCATCACAACTCCAAATCCGGATTTTCAAGGTTCTATCTTGGGTGAAATTTGATTCTCCCCAACATAGGAACATCAAAACCCAAAAAAATCTAACTTAAATAGATCAAACCCATGTAAATCCGAAAATAGGGGAAACTTAGATCTATGGAAATCCATGGACCAAAATCAAAAATGACAAGTTCTAATGTTGTTTCTAGAGGGCAAATCTATCTAATGGACAAATCAAAATGGGTTCTTGTTTTATGGCAAGGTGCACTTGCCTATGGGTGGAGTGTTGTGTGGAAGAAGGAAGAAGATGATGGAAAATTAATGGAAGAGTAATGAGGAGAGAGAGAATGTTGGTGGAGATATTAATGAGGGTGGGTTGTGGTGGAATGAGGGTGAAGTATAGGTTAAAGTGTTCCATGGGGTTTAAAATCAAACCAAACCAAACCAACTAAAACCGAGCCGAGCCAAAACCCAAAATACGAGAAAACCCAAAATTCCACAAGTCTAGAAAAATAAAAATACATGCCAAAATTCAACTACGAGTATTAATAAGAAATACGGGAAACGGGGGTGATAGCTGTTATGCACTCGTGCCCCTACACCAAATGCGGGTCGTGATAGGAGAAGTGGAGTTTTCGAGAGTTTAGGGAGAGGGACTTCTAATATTTTAGAAAGAGATTGGGCCTTTGAACAACGGGAATTAAACATGAAAATCGTCACTATGCCAAAAATTCCAAAAAATTACGATAATGGCATATGAAATAGTCGTAGGAATCCCCCTAGTTTAGTTGACGGCTTTAAACTAGCCGTCAACCAAATGTGGTGGATTACGTGACGGTTTTCCCAAACTCGTCAACTAAAGAGGTACAATATTATATAGTTAACACAAAATAGAGGTTTAGTTGACACAAGGCCTTATCCGTCAAGTAAAACAGAATAGTTGATGGGGATTACTGACCGTAAAAAAACCTATCACATTCTTTTGGATGATTTTAGTCAATATATCGATCATTTTGCAAATCCGTCGGGGATATCATGATAATTTTAAATCCTTCAAGGATCTTTTTGTCTAGGTTATCATGACCAAGGAATATATTTATTTATATTTTGTTCAAGGTCATTTTGATTATTCTTAAGTTAAAATTGCTTTATATATTTGGATCGCTTCTTTTATTTGTTACAAATACACATTTAAACATGTCGAATTTATTTCTTTTGTGTTTTGTACTACAAGACCAAACACTCCACGTTGTGCGAGAGGTATCACATTTCTTTATTATCATTTTCTACTTTCGAGGACTATTCATAGTTTAGTATTATACTTTAATTTTATCATCCTTTTTATTCTTATTTGCTAATGTTATATATGATGAACTTATTGATTCCAAATTTATCTTTAATATGTAAACATAGATTTTTTGGGTACCGATATCTTTTCTCATTCTCTTTTGGAATTTGAGGTATATCCTCGTCCGGAGCGATATATTTTGAGAAATTTGATCTTTGGTTCATAAAAATTTTTGGATCATCACGAACTTTCTCTTTAGGAGATGCTACTTCAGGAGCTGCTTCTTCAAGAGCATTATGGTGTGTTATATTATTTGTTCTCTTCTTCTGAATATCTAATCTTTAGGTCTTAAGTGTTCATAATGTAGAACTTATTTTTTGCTGCATTTATTTGGTTCTTTTGGTACTTACTTCTATAAGAAGATAGATTGTAACGCTCCGATCCCAAAATACATAGGACCAGGAATACGAATACATGCCAGCAACACTTCACTAATGTGCCAAACTACGCGACTAGTCCATTGGCAAAATACTTAAGCTATAAATCATGATAACACCCATAAACACAACGCAGTCCACAGATATATACATCTACTAATATCTACAGATTTCACAAAGATATCAAGTCCAATAATAAAAATGTCTCAAATATCCAGCAGTAAAAGTAAAGATGTCTGTACAGGTACAATATTCCGAAACCACAGAAAAAGAAACAATGTGATAATCAACTACAAGTCTAATAAAATAAAAGAAAATGTAGCAAGTCTAAATATGAAAATAACATGATCACGAGAAATCCTCTGGCACTATCTCGTCCTCCTGTGCCGGTACATCTTCGGACTCAGCTCCCGTACCGTAAACCTCTGGGTAGTCTTCAGCTTCGTCTATGCCAAGGAAATAGCCAGGTCCTCAGGAGACTAGCAAGGTACATAATATACATACCAAGGTACAAATATGGAAATATGAACTAAGGCAAACTACTGTATCTGTCTATGTGCTATGCAAGTGAGAAACTTTTCTAGAATACCAGACCCCTTCCATTAAGGGTCACAAGCATCTCAGCGGGATATTATCCCCAGTACCATATCGTGGCACCAAGGACATTCAATTCTCAACAGTGATAGTCCTCTACTCTGCTATAGAGCTAAAGGGTCACCAAACAATGGACCACACGACAATAGGTCTGATATTGTAGTCAAGTTCTCCCTAATCTCCATGTCTAAAATCTAGCAATGTAAAGTTCGTACAGTCATCTTGATAGTAATAGCAATAATAATGTAAAATCTAAAATGCTAATATGAGGTCAATACCACAAATAGTTATGTAAATCTTGCATCATGATTATGTCGATATCCTGTGGTCAATCGTGTCAATGAACACGTCAATATGCACATGATGCCTAATGTCAATACCCGATGTCATCATCATGACATCGGTACCCGTCTATAAACGGACACTAAGTATCGACGTCCCTACATCATGCAATGCTAATAAAAAACAAAAAGAAAAGAAAAAGGAGACAAGGAAATGATCTGTAACCAAGACAAGCTGCACTTGCATGTAACTACTGCCTGTGGGTAGGCCTGACAAACTCTGGTGTCCTTGTTACTCCTTCCAAGATTACCTATAATATTATTCCATTGTTATTATTCTAGACCGACTTACCATATATATATATTTTATTAGTATCTAAGTCTACTAGTCACCATAACATTGATACTACGTTATCCAACATATAAGCACCAACATCTTATTAAAAAAATTAATTTATACCTATATATAATAATACTTTTAAATTATGGAATTTATTTATAAATACTCATATATTATCAAAATTACAGTTTCAATGGTAGAAATCTTCCACAATATGCGGTATGTTAATTCTACACATTGATACCATAATTTGACCTACTAATTTAGCCCCAAGATAGTAATTATTTAAAATTATAAAATTCTGTAAAAATTCCAAATATTAGTTAAAATAGTGGTTTTAACATTAAAACAACATATAGTTTAATAGATTTTCATGGAGCATTGGCACTTTTGGATAAAAAAAAAACAGATTTTTTTGGGAGTTCGATGATACGGCAAATGTCACAAATTTTTTAAAAATAGCAAACGAATGCAAAACCTAACAAATATATATTTGTCGAAAAGCTCTCGACGTATAGATTCTGAATAAAAATATTAGAAGGATAAAAAAATGACCTTAGATAGGTGAAAAACTGCTTGTAACAGAATTTATCGGTTTTGGACATCCTGTCGTAGAATCGAGACCACTTGGAACAGATTTCAATTTGGCAGAGTTTTGGCCCAAGTAGCACGTCGTGCACCTCTCTAACATTGGCAAGATTGCTCATATAGTTGCTAGGGTGGAATAGAACGTCAAGGGGGTCGTCCGAGTGGTGGTGGTTGGTGGGCGATTATGAGAAGAGAGGAATAGGTTAGTGTTGGGTTGGTATTTATATTATTAGGGCATAGGCTTAGGTTTGAACTAATTTGGATATGATTTGGTTCTCCAAAGTTTACTATTAGTAATAGGTTTCTTAATTTTGATAGTAGTTTGACCAAGTCAAAGATATAAGAAATATTGCACATGGCTGCAATTTAATCTCTAAAATTCACTTAAATATATGTCTACTTGGTTTTAGTAATCTTAATTAGGCTTTAACTAGTAGGTTTGACTAGGTTAAGGTCCGAGCAGTATTTCTAGTCAAATTGGAACTCAAAAATCAATTTAATGAGTCTCAAGTGCCATTTGCAAATAAGTAGCACATGGGAACTCGATTGGATGATACACCTTAGACATGTGCATCGTAGACTCAAAATGGGTCTAAACAATATATTAGATCAAATAGTTTTGATCTAAGTCGAGTCTCGAAATTAAATTAGAAGTTGGGCCTAGAATTAAGATAATTGATCAAAATGGCCTAAATTGACCCGAAATTGTGCGAAACCAAAAGAATGTTGGGGAACAAATTTGAGTGGGACATAATATATCAACTTGAAGGTGGACGAGCCTAGAATTCAAATATGGAATTGGGTTTGAGAAAACTATACTTGTTGTGCTTCAAAATTAAAGCTACAGTAAACTATTAATATAGCCAATATTGACTTTAATATTTAAAATATCCATATAAAATAAATAAAATAATTAAAAATAAATTCCAAAAACCAGGGGACTTACAACCTACCCACCTTAGAAAATTTTGTCATCAAAATTAAAATAATAGTAATATACAAAAAAATTCAATAACTTAAAAATAACATGCTAAAACTTACCGGAATCCATGAATAGGTGTGGATATCGCTCATGCATTGAATCTTCACGCTCCCAAGTTGATTCTCCTGGAGAATGGTGCCTCCATGCAACTCGAACCAGTCTAATCGTTTGTCCTCTAAGCGTCTTCTCACTCGTATCTAAGATACCTACTGACTGCTCCTCGTATGATAAACTGGGTCCCATCATGATCTCAGAGTGATCGACCACATGACTGGAATCAGTCGTATACCTCTTCACTGCGAGACATGAAACACATCATGCACTCCCTCTAGTGATGGGAGTAATACAAGACGATATGCCATCTCTCCTATACGCTCAATGATCGAATGGTCCAATATACCTTGGACTTAACTTCCCTCTACTTCCGAATCTAATGGTGCCCCGTGTTAGTGAAATCCTCAGAAATACATGCTCTCCCTCCTTGAATTCCAATGGTCGACGATGCGTATCGGTCCAATGCTTCTGTTGTTTTTGTGCTGTTTGAAGATGACTCTGAATCTGCTTCATTTTCTCGACTGTCTGTGTCACAAGCTCTAGTCCAAGTATTTGTCGCTCTCTAACGTCGCTCCAACATATTGGTGATCTACACTTTCTCCCATATAGTGCTGTATATGGTGCCATTTGTATACTAGCTTGGTAACTATTATTATAGAAAAATTCTACCAAGTGCAAGTGGTCCTCCCAAGAACCTCCAAAGTCCAACATATACGCTCTCAAATTATCTTCAAGGGTCTGAATAGTACGCTATGACTGATCATCTGTCTGTGGATGATACGAAGTGCTGTACTTGAGTTTCGTACCCAAGCTCACCAGCGTACTCCTCCAGAAATGTGATGTAAATCTAGAATCCTTATTCGAGACTATACTAACTGGTACCCCTATGATGTTTCATAATTGGTCTCATGTACAAGTCAACTAATATCTCGGGGGACTGGCCAACTTTGAACGACAAGAAATGTGTCGACTTTGTGAGTCTATCCACAATCACCCAACTGCGTACTTTCTACTAGGAATCTTCGAAAATTCGATAACAAAATCCATGGTAATATGCTCCCACTTCCACTCAGGGATAGAAAGCGGTTGCAACATAACTATGGTCCTCTGATGTTCTGCCTTTACCTGATGACAGACCAAGAACTTTGCTAGGAAGCGTGCAATCTTCCTCTTCATACCATGCCATGAATAGTACAACTTCAAGTTCCGATACATCTTAGTACTCCCAGGATAAATAGAATATATAGAACTGTGGGCTTCATTCATCAACTCCTGCCTCAACTCTCCATTTAGAACATATAGGCAATTCCCACACCTTAAGGTCCCATCCTCATGGATACGAATTCATGTCTTCTCTCCAGCCTCTGTCCTCTCTCGAAGCCTCCAAAATCTTGCATCTATAGGCAAAGTTGCCTTGACCTTATCCACGAGCGATGACTGTACCTCTAAATTGGCAAGTACTCCTTGTTGTCCCGACATAATGACTTTTATTCTAAGCTCCTGAAGGTTTTCTTATAACTGTGGCTGAGCTGTCAAGAAATATACAGTAGGCTTCCTACTCAAAGCGTCTACTACTACGTTCGTCTTGCCAGGATGGTGCTGCAATTCTATATCATAGTCTGTCATGAGCTCCAACTAACGCCTCTGCCTCATATTCAACTCTATTTGCATAAAAACGTACTTTAAGCTCTTCTAATACATAAATATCTTCACTCGCTCTCCATACAAATAATGCCTCCATAGCTTCAATGAAAAGATCACCGCTGCTAACTCCAGATCATGAGTAGGGTAATTCTTTTCATGTACCCTCAGCTGTCTTGGTGCGTAAGCTATGACCTTTTCATGTTGCATCAAAACACATCCAAGTCTACTACCTGACGTATCACTATATACAACGAATCCTCCCGATCAAGAAGGAAACGTTAATATAGGCGTTGAGGTCAACCTCCTCTTCAATTCTTCAAAAGCCTTTTGACCATCTTCTGTCCACTAGAACTCTAGATCCTTGTGCGTCAACCGCATCATAGGCTCTACAACCGATGAGAAATCTCTACGAACCTTCGGTAATACCTGACAAGTCCGAGAAAACTCCTAACTTCTGTAACCGATGTTGGTGTCAGCCAAGACTCCACAGTAGCTATGTTTTTCGGATCAATTGAAAGTACTTCTCCCGACAAAATGTGTCCCAAAAAAGGAACTTTATCTAGGCAAAATTTGCACTTAATAAGCTTGGCATGCAATCTCTCATTCCTCAATACTCCCAACACAACTTTAAGATGTTTCTCGAAAAAATAAGCTAGGGAGAAAACTGGATTAAAGTGTTTACTGCAGAAGAATTCTAATATCACTAGTCGTACCATTCTATCGTGGGTATAGTATTACAACCTATTCAATGATACTCATCAGTTCACTCCTAGCAATTTCTCCTAATAGGCTTTACACATTCAATATCCAAGCATTCATACTTGACTCATAATCTCACTAGGATCCATCTATAAAAAGCATACTAGTTTCTAGCTAACCAACATCACAATTACACTAATATTCTAGCTTAATTATATTCTATAATATAACTATAAGGTTTAACTATTTTAGTCATTTAATAAGTAGAAGTTAATGGAAACCTAAAGCTGGGTTAAACAAACCTATATACCAACTTCAAACAATGGTAGGGTCAAACAAAAAAGGAAGGGTTGTCAAATTATTTCCAAGAACAGTACGAGGCCAATCAAGATGCATAAGACGTAGTCTAGGTAAGACTCGAGAACCATATATCTTCGTGATTATGTCAGATGAAGTTACTGCCACGTCGGTTTGCATCTGGCTGCAAATAACTTTCTTATTCCATAATACGACAGATGACTGCAGTGCACATCTGCCATGCCAAATAATACAGGTTCTTGAGTTTATCTTGGCCAAATCAAAAAATACTTTTGAATTAACTTTTTACGAAAATACAGGAGAAAAAATCAACATGCATAGGATATGGTTCAAGTAGAATTTGAGAAACATATGTAGCCATGATGTCGTTATCTGAAATCCTATATCGCCAATATTTTTCTGGCTACAAAATCTTTGATTCGTAATACAAGGATAAATATAATTTCTAAAAGTTTTCCTTGGACCAATCCATAAGTCACTTTCCAACAACTTAGCGGAAAGGAACGAGAAGATTTTCTCAAGAAGTCAACAGGGAAGGGTTTAGTCAAATCTCAAGTAAGAAACAACATAAAAGCAATCATGTTAAGAAAGAAAATCACTACAACAAAAAGATCTATTAATGACGTTCGACAAGGAGTTTTAATGACGGCTGATACATAAGCGTTATCAAAGTTGTGAAATACCTTTTTTCTATGACGGTTTGGGCTAATTCTGGTCTTTTTATAACGTTTATAAAACAAAACGTCATTAATATTTTAGAGCGGTGGCAAACTTGTAATTCCTTTACTATATAAAAGCTCAGTGGGAGAGAAAAAATTCATTTCTCATCCATTTTCTAACCGAGCAGCATCTCTCCTCCTCAAACCTCTTTTCCCCCAATTTTCAACCCTAACCTTAATTACTCCGGCGATGGGCTCGACTACGCAGCAACCCTTCGGCGACTGAGCTATCGGTGCAGAGCCACCACTTCGGCAGCGTTCTCCTTCCTTTCCCCCAACTCCAAAACCCTAACCCTAGAGCCCGTTCTCCTTCTTAGAAGTGGATTTCGAGGCTCTAAAGTTGTAATCAGAGTTGGTCCTTTGTTCTCTCATTAATGTGAAAGAAGAAGCTTGTCCGTTAATTGTAGATTCAGTTCATCTTCTGATGGCAATGACAGCATGGCTGGAAATTTCAGTGAGAGTGATGGAGATTATGTAAATTCCAGTGTGATTGAAGTTGGTATGCTACCAACTGCATTTGTCCTATTTTTTGCTTGTCCAGAAGAATCCAAATGTTGGTTCTGAAAAGTTCTTTTAAACCCTCCTAAGAATTAAATATTGATCATAAATTTTGTTGTTGTAATATATCTTAGCTATCAAAATCTCAGTGTTATATTTGTTGGAGATAGTATGATTTAGCTTTGGTTCTTTCTACGCATTCATTTTAAAACTAAGGCTGCTGCTGCTTGTATTTTTTTGTAAATTTCTCGTGTTATATCACGTTTTATCCAATTCTGAATGAATTTGTGACAACTGTTTGTTGGCTGAAATTCCCATGTAGTTGAGGTGAAAAGTGGGTCAGATGGTTTCATGATAAAAATGCGTGATGGTAAAAGTTTAAGATGTGTTCACAACAACCCCCAAGGAGGAAACCTGCCTGATTGTGCTCCTCACCCTGCAATTGTGCTGAAGATGGAAGATGGAAGTGGATTACTTCTTCCTATCATTGTCGGTATGTAATGTACAAATTCTGAAGTTCATTTATTTGTGGAATACTATGCTATTTCCATGGATAATTTCATGTTTCCTTTGCTTTTTCCATTCTGTAGTGGAGATGCCAAGTATTTTGCTAATGGCTGCTGTTCGCAATGTTCAAATTGTAAACCCTTGTACCCTCTTTTTTTTTCTAAAGTTATAAAAATAATTGTGGGTTTTGATTGCGGTACTTGCTGGAAGTTCATTTAATGCTCATGTAGAAAGTGGTTTAACGACCTTTTCTTCTTGGGCAGGCTAGACCAAATATATATCAGGTTGTGAAAGATATGATTGATAAAATGGGATATCAGGTGAATAGAAGCTAGTCTTGCATTTTTTTTCTATAATTAGGTTGGATTCTTGGAACATTTTAGATATCACTGTAGTATTATTGACTAGTTAATGAATGCTTGAAGCACATACTTCCTGCTTCATCTACCACACCAGTATCTGCTGAAACTTACCTATACAATTTTTTTCATATATTCATGGTGCCTTTCTGTTGTAGGTAAAACTTGTCCGTGTTACCAAAAGAGTGCACGAGGCATATTTTGCTCAGCTGTACCTTATAAAGGTAACAACTTCTTTACACAGAGAGAATGTAGATCAGGTTCTGAGACATTGTTGCTGTGTGCAGGTTGGAAATGAAAAAGAATGTATCGGCTTTGATCTTCGGCCCTCAGATGCCATAAATATGGCTGTTAGATGCAAGGTATGATCTCTCTGACTATTTTGTTTAATTTGAATGACATGGCCAATGTATTATGAACATGAATTTGAATGCAAATAGGTGTATGGTTGTTGGCTTGAAGTTATACATATTAATTTGTTGGTATTGTAATCTATGTAAGGAATTCTCTCTGAAGTATGATCGAGGTGGCTCATGACCATAATAATCATGCCTGTATAGTTCATATGGCCCTTTGTTTTGTTGATCTCGTTTAGATTTCTGATAGTGAGGTAGCACTAGTTCAGAAGCATGAATTGTCATTCCTTAGAGGTTTTATACAAATCATTTAATAAATTTATGCATTAATAGCTAAATGGCAGGCATGATGCAGTACTTGACGAAGCAGCAAGATATTTTATGCTAATAACCTGATATCGACTATTAGGAAACAAAGATAACAAACACGAGTTGACTAATAGAGTTCTTGTATTTGTTGCTGGGTAGCTAAAATACCATTTACTTACAGTTCAGGGGGACTCTGTTATGATGGAGCTTGTTTATTGTGCAGTCCCTCAAGTTAGGACGAACTATTTACTAGACTTTGCTTCAAATAACAATGCAAAATTGCCTAATTTAGACCTTGCTAGTTATAAGTTATAATGTTGTAAAAATATAACTTTCGCTTTAATTACGAAACGCTGCCAGAAATGTGCTGATGCACCTAACTTTAAATGTTCTTCGGGGGTGGGGGGGGGGGGGTGTCAAATTTAAGTGTTAATTTCCTTTATTTAGAAAACTGATGATACTTTAATTGTTTTAATACAATTTCCATAATTGAGGGCCAACTTTGGATCCTTGTTTCAGCCATTTTTTTGTGGTTGACCTTGTATAAGAGAGTCTCTAGGCACATAATAGTATTTGTTTGTTATAATTTAAATCAACATTGATGTACATGTCTCTGTATAAGAGAGTCTCTAGGCACACCTTTTTTCTTTTCTTTTTAGAATAAATCATAAATAACAAGTGCAAAACTATTTTTTAAGGATATGTTTGGCAAATGAATACTTGGATGAAACGAGTACAACAAGTACTAAATTTGGTATTCACCAAAGGCAAAATGGATTTGTGTGTTATGTAGATGATATATGCTAGTGTAACTATCTTATTTACACACAGGGAGGTATTGTAACATAATCCCCCAAATTGGCCGATACATAAAACCTTCCATCCAATGTAAGTAATCAGTAAAATTGAACATAATTTCGACCAAAGAATAAGCATCCTTCATAGAAACTAGACAGCATGGATCGACTAAATCTTCCTTTAAAACAATTGCTAGTTGTAAGAATTTTAACAAATTTTCTCTCCAAAACCCTAACCCTAGAGCACATTTTGCAGGTGGCAGGCGTTGGACTACACTCGGCTGAACCATAGCACTGTTTCTTTCTTCAACTTCTCGAAACCGGAGTCGACGGTCTCTCGGTGGTACCGGATCAGCTTGAATGCTTCCAAGGTTGCTTCTTTTTTCGATTCTTTGCAATTTTTGTTTGCAAAGTTGGATCTTTTCGCAAAAAAGTTTATCTTTGCAAGTTTTACAGGTTGGCCAGGGTTTGTCCAAGGATTCTAAAGCGCTGACGCTAGCTTTCTAGCACTGGAATGAGGCTGTATGTCTACTTCTTCTTCTTTTGTTTATTTTTACATACGTTAATATTTGGCATTTTTTTGTATGATGCAAAATTACTAATATAGTTGTTCATTAACATTCTGAAGGAGATAAATAAAAATGTATTGTACAGTTAGGTTTTGAAATTTTTCATCGCCTATTAAAATATATTACAAGTTAACATGAGAGAGTTTCATAATCCTCTGATTGATTTAAATTCTAGTCGAGCTTCAAGAACCTTAGATTTTTTTCTCTTCAGGAATGGACGTGAACTGTGGCACCTACGTCCGGTGGATGTCAGCTTCGCGAAGGATGATCGGACCATCGGGGCGATCTTGTCGGCTGGTTTGCCACATGTTCTGTGTACAGTTTTGATGTGACCAAGTTTTGATGTGGACAATTTTGGTAGTTGTATATATATATATATATATATATATATATATATATATATATATATATGTATTGGATATTCAATGTAATAAAGATGGTGATATATAATGTTAAGTTTTTGGAATGTAATATATACTGCGCAGTATAGAGTATTATAAATATGCTAATTTGAATAGTATAAAGTGTTATAAATGTGCTGCATTGAGCCTATACATATTATCTTTTCATAACGTTTTAAAATTGTTCTGAATTGTGCACTATATATTAACTATTCATAACGCTTTTATAGAAACTATTCATGACGGTTTTTTATAACGCTTTTAAAAAACATTTATAACACCCGTTTTCATAATGGTTGCTGTGAAAAAAAAAGTGTCATGGTTCGTCATTAATGACGCTTTTTAGCCGTCATTAAAAGGGTTTTTTGTTATAGTGAATAACATAAAATCAATCATGATGAAGAGTCTGAGAAAAATATATAATCATATTTGTGGATGTACCCTCAAGTTCTATTCCTCAATAGGTTGCAGGCTCGTAATAGTACGACTATCCTAGGTATCACCATGACTTTGCATAACTAGCGAAGACTCCACATGCACTTATGACTTCTAGTGTTAATGCTCCCGCTTTTCTGATATGATATTAAGGAAAGATATGTCCATTACGAAGATATGTCTTGCCAGCATGAATAAATAAGGATTACGATAGAACATAATCAAATTGGATGCAAATTAAAAAGTCAAGTGAGAGTTCGAAACGAAGTCAAGGAAGTATCAAGCATGTAGATGTGATCATATGGGTCTTTCCTGTTCTAATTGCAGGCTCACGTTGGTACAGTAACGTAAATAAAGTGAATTAACATAGACATGAATGGTCTACCACAAAAACATCTAACGCCCCGGTCCCAAAATACGTAGGACCAGAAGTTCGAATACATGCCAGTAGCACTTCACCAATGGGCCAAACTACGTAACAAGCCCATTACCAAAATACTTAAGCGGTAAATCATGATAACACCTAGAAACACAACATAGTCCACAGGTATATATATAGCTAATCCTATCCACAGAGTCCATAAAGATATCAAGTCCAATAATAAAAAAGTCTCAAATATCCAGCAGTAAAAGTAAAGATTTTTGTGCGGGTAAAACATTCTGAAACCATAGAAAAAGAAACAAAGTAACAATCAACTACAAGTCTAAAAAAGAAAATAATATAGCAAGCATAAATATGAAAATAACATAATCATGAGAAATCCTTTGGCACTATCTCGTCCTCCTATGTCGGTACATCTCCGGACTCAGCTCTCATACCGTAAACCTCTAGGTAGTCTTCAGCTTCGTCTATGCCTGGGAAATAGCCAGGTCCTCAGGGGACTAGCAAGGCACATAATATACATGCCAAGGTACATATATGAAAATATGAACTAAGGTAATCTACTGTATCCGTCTATGTGCTATGCAAGTGAAAAACTTTTATAGAATACCGGACCCCTTCCTCTAAGGCTCACAAGCACCATAGCGGGATATTTTCCCCAATACCGTATCATAGCACCAAGGACAGTCAATTCTCGACAGTGATAGTCCTCTACTCTACTACAAAGCTAAAGGGTCACTAAATAATGGGCCATACGATAATAGCTATGGTATTGTAGTCAAGTTCTCCCCAATCTCTATGTCTAGAGTCTAGCAGTATCAAGTCCGTACAGACATCTCGATAGTAACAGCAATAATAATGTAAAAAATTAGAATGCTAAGATGAGGTCAATACCACGAATAGTCATGTAAATCTTGCGTCATGATGTGTCATGTGGTCAATCGTGTCAATGGACACGACAATTTGTACGTAATGCCTAATGTCAATATTCGGTGTCATCATCATGACATCGGTACCCATCTATAAACGGACACTAAGTATCAATGTCCCTACATCATGCAATTCTAATAAAAAAATAATAATAAAAGAAAAAGGAGACAAAAAATGATCTGTAACCAAGGCAAGGTACATTTGCCTGTAACTGTTGCCTGCGAGTTGGCCTGACAAACTCTTGTGTCCTCGTCACTCCTTCCCAGATTACCTATAATAATATACAGTTGTTATTATTCTATATCGACTTACCATATATATTTTATTTGTATCTAAGTCTACTAGTCACCATAACATTGATACTACGTTATCCAACATATAAGCACCAACATCTTATCAAAAAATACCTATCTATAATTATACTTTTAAATTTTGGAATTTATTTAGAAATACTCATATATTTTCCAAATTACAGTTTCAATGGTAAACTCTTCCACAATATGCCATATGTCAATTCTACACATTGAAACCATAATTCGACGTACTAATTTAGCCCAAAAATAGTAATTATTTAAAATAATTAAATTCTATAAATATTTCAAAAATTAGTTAAAATAGTGCTTTTAACATTAAACCTTGGAAAACATATAGTTTATTAGAGTTTCATTGAGTATTGGCACTTTTCGACACAAAGAAAATATAATTTTTTGGAGTTCGATGATACGACAAATGTCACAAATTTTTAAAAATAGCAAACGAATGTAAAACCTAACAAATAGATATGCGTCGCAAAGCTCTCAATGTCTACATTCTGAATAAAAAAATTAGAAGGATCAAAATTGAACTTAGATAGGTAAAAAACTACTTGCAACAAAATTCATCAATTATGGACCACCCTGTCGTAGAATCGACGCCACGTGCAAAATGCTTGGAAATGTGTGATCCAGCGATCAAAGATTGGAGTAGACACATAAAGGTAACACACATTTTTGGTTTAAGTCAAAACGGATGAGTAAAAGTGGATGAAACCTCATCTACAAGTCGACTAACCAGCTATGACATTTCAGACTTCAATTCGGTGGAGTTTTGGCCCAAGTTGCACGTCGTGCACCTCTCTAACATTAGCAAGATTGCTCCTATAGTTGCTAGGGTGGAAGAGAACATCAAGGGAGTCATCCTACTGGTGGTGGTTGGGACAGAAATCGAGAAATCAGATTTGTTAAGAGGGGGCGACTAGGGTTTCGGGTTTGGGGGGGTTGTGGCCGCGCGCAAGTAGGAGATATTTCAGGTAGTGGGCGGTTATGAGAAGAGAGGAATAGGTTAGGGTTAGGTTGGTATTTATATTATTAGGACATGGACTTTGGTTTGAACTAATTTGGATATAATTTGGTTCTCCAAAGTTTACTATTAGTAATAGGTTTCCTAATTTGGATAGTAGTTTGACCAAGTCAAAGATATGGGAAATATTGCACATGACAGCAATTTAATATCTAAAAGTCACTTATATATATATATATATATATATATATATATATATATATATATATATATACACACTTGGTTTTAGTAATCTTAATTAGGCACTAACTAGTAGGGTTGACTAGGTTAGGGTCCGAGTAGTATTTCTAATCAAATTAGAACTCGAAAATCAATTTAAGGAGTCTCATGTGTCATTCGCAAATAAGTAGCACATGGAAACTCGATTGGATGGTACACCCTAGACATTGACTCAAATTGGGTCTAAACCATCAAATGGTTTTGATCTAATTCGAGTCCCGAAATCAAATTGGAAGTTGGGCCTAGAATTAAGATAATTGATCAAAATGGCCTAAGTTGACCCGAAATTGTGCGAAGCCAAAAGAATATTGAAGAACAAATTTGAGTGGGACATGATATATCAAATTGAAGGTGAACGAGTCTAGAATTCAAATATGGAATTGGATTTGAGAAAACTATATTTGTTGTGCTTCAAAAACCAAAGCTAAGGTAAGCTACTAATATAGTCAATATTGACTTTAATATTTAAAATATCCATATAAAATAAATAAAATAATTAAAAATAAAATCCGAAAATTAGGGGGCTTACATAGATTCATAGTTGTTGTAGTTATTTATGCAGCATAATCGAGTAAACATCTAATAATTATTTTGTAATAAAATATAATAAATAATTTCTTTTAATTTAGTCGATATCACTACAAGCAATTACATTTTTAGCAACATGTTCTAGCGACATATAGTCGTATATGTCTCTAAAAGCTATTTTTATATGTATTAGCGACATGAGATTTAGTATGTCGTAAAATCTATACAAATTTCACTAGAGAGAATTGAAATATCAGTTCAATCAAAAATTCTCTACATATCTCGACATCCACATGTCGTGAAAAGACACTATATGTTCCGCGACTTGTACCATATATAGCAGAAAGACACTATGTTCCGTAACATATACCATATGTCACAGAAAGGCAATTTAGGTTCTGCGACATATACCACATGTCGTAGAAAGACACTATATATTCGATGACATGAACCTATGTAGGAAAACACATTTTTATAATTTTATGAATTTAGTATAATAACATATAAAAAGTATCTTTTGTACCATAAACAATTCCATAGTGAGATGGTTTCTCTTTCCTTTATTTGACCAACAATCCATCTTTTATTTCACCAACAAAAAAAATTGTTAAGAATCTTATTTTCTCTTCTCAAAGCCAATCCCTTATATCTCCTAATCTCGACCACCGCCACTATTCCAACCATCACCCTCCCTCCTTTTTCGACTGCCGCCACTAATACTACTACCACCCTCCCTCCTTCTTCGACCGCTGCCACCATTTCCATCACCACACTACAATGATAAGGACTTTATGTCGCAAAACATGGCACAAAGAAATTTAGTCATCCAAATCGATGTTTTGCAACTAAAAATGTAGTTGTCGCCTAATGTCCTCTATATTGACAAAAATAATTGTGGACTATTTAGCCATTATTTATTAATTATGGCTAGAGCTGTCAAGACGGGCCGGCGGGGCGGGCCGGCCCGTAACCCACCATAACCCAACATTTGGCGGGGCGGGGCGGGCCGACCCACCATTTTGGCGGGCTAGAAAAATTCCAACCCAGCCCAACCAAACCGACGGGCCGCGGGCCAGGCGGGCCGGCCCGCTTAATTTTTTTAAAATTTTAAATTATTGTTTAGTTTTTTAAAAGGAAAAGAAATTATATATATAATATTTTCTACTCACTCTCATATGCATCAAATTACAAGTAAAATACAATAAACATTATAATAGTAGATATTTTTTTTAAAACACCTTCATTCATGTAAATAAATGACCAAATTTAATATTTTATATGTCACTACTTGCATTAAATGAGAATTTTTATCATTTATAATACATATCTCATATATGTGTTAAATAAAAAATTAAAATTTTTATAAAAAAATAGATGGCAGGCCAACCCACTTGGCCCGCGGGCTAGCCCACCGCGGGGCGGGCCACTAGCGGGCCGGGCCACTAGTGGGCCGGGCCACTAGCGAGCCAGCCCACCTAGGCCTGCCTGTTTGGCAGGATCCTAAATGCTCGGCCCGACCCACCTTTTTGGCGGGCGGGGCGGGCCGGCCTAACGGGCTTAGCCCATTTTGACAGCTTTAATTATGGCTGTCCAAAAAAATGTTATCAAAAAAATCTTAGATGACTAAAAAATATTTCTTGTCTAAAGTAAGATGAAGATATTATATTTTATACCAATGTTTTGGCGACAATAAACATATTATAGACTTTTTTAATTGTAATTTTACCAAAATGTTTTGTCGCCAATCAAAAAACCTAAAAGGTTAAAATTTAATAGGATTTAATTTTATTTCTTGCTAAAACATTTCACAAAAATTAAAACCCCTAAATTTGTTTCTCTTCCCTCCTCTTAACCACTTCTCTAAGTAGAGAAAACTAGCAAAATGGAGATTCCACCCGCAAATATCCCCCAAAGCCATCATCTTTCCTGACAAATTAAAGTTTGACGTCCACTAAGCTACATATTTTCAACCTAAATTAGGGTTTGATGGAGGCGAGAACTTTTTCGCGAAGGCGGACCTTGTCCGTGTCGTTGATGTCAAGTGGGATAAAAGAAAGTCCTTATGGCCGAGGACCATGTGCAGCTGTTGCTTCTCTTCTCCTCCTCATTCCATCTTCCTCCCTGGAACCTGGAACCACCACCTCCACCATTCCCTCTTCCTTATTCCCATCAATCTTTTGAATATGATCCTGACAAAGAGAAGCCCGACCAAACCCGAGCTTCCTTGGCTCCTTAGACCACCTGGACCTCGTAGAGTTACATAGATCTCTTCTTCGTGCTATCATCACCTATACTATTATAATAAAAAGGTTTAGTAGTGATTGGAAGATGACAGATGCGAATCAAGTATTCCTCATAATGTCACAGAGAAGTTTGAGCTATCTTAGATATACTCTGGGTAACGCAGCATCGGGGGATGTTGGAGGGAGTTTGAGATCTCTTCTCTATGTGATGTTTTAGTCTGGATCATAGTCGGATCATGCTTTTTCATACAACAACAACAGTCGAATTTAACTATGTGTCCAATTGTATCTTTATCATGCTATGTCTAATGCGATACGATGCTATCATCGCATTGATTGAAGAGGTGTCACTGTTTCATAGGTGGTGGTCACGGGTGCTCCTTTTAAAGGAAGAGATGATCCTTTTAAAGGAAGACATAATCATAAAAGACGTTAAAATAGGAACTGAACCATATTTTTGTTTTTGTTCCCTTACTTTTGAATATGGGTGAGGTCTCAGAGAGAGGATACAATAACACAAAAATTTATTATTTTCATCATCGGAAGATAATAAGCCCTACATCAAGGAGAAGAGATCTATGTAATGTAGCACCCGAATAGACCAAGCAGTTTTTTTGGAGAATGTTCTTTAGAGGTATGCACATCCAAGAATATTAGGACCATTGAGCACCTCTAAAAGAGGGGGTGAATAGAGTGTGTGCATGTCCAGGGAAATAAATCTCACAATTAAAAATTTATATACTATGGAAAGTAAGAGGAAGTGAAATAGCAGTAAATAACTTACAGTAGAAGTAAGTGTTAAGAAGATTAACCTCAGTGACACGACGATATATACTGGTATCCCTCGTGGAGGACTAGTCCAATCTCGAGTACACTTGTTCGATATTAATCCACTATGGCACAAGCGTTAACCGAGTGCTTGCAACTCTTATAACACCGTGCTTAGAGACGAGTGCATGACCGACTTCGATAACACTATGCTTAGCGATGAGTGCACGACCGACTCCAGAAGGCAATTTAAAACTGGAATGTTTTATGAATACAGCCTCCGATACAACTCTTCAACACCAAACTCTAGATTAAATAGAAACTATACTAGCCTGGCTAAGAGTGGTATAGGCTAAATTTGAATGTGTAGCTCGTAGAACATACTTAGAAATGAATAAAAAAGATAAGAAATGGATGATTGAATGATTTAAAAATGTGAAAGTTCTTCTCTATTTATAGTATTTTTGTAGACCGAATTCGGGCAGAGGTCGGATGCAGAAATCTCGCATTCGAACGTTGAATGCAGATTTGGAGGAAATTCAAAAATCTGTTTAAACAACCAGACCGAACTTGGGCCGAGTTCTGGCCGAGTTTTGTCAGACATAGTTTAGGCCAAATGGTTAGATTTTGGGCTAATTTGGAATGTGGACTTTGGATATGTATTTGTAGATCGATTGACTATAATTTTTGTGGACTGAGATTAGTTAGCCAGTACCGATCCTTATCAATCTTACATATTTTTTCTAGACTGAATAAAAATAAAATACCAAAAAAAATGTAAAGTCTTGATCTTGATTCAATTGATTTTTAGTTCTTGATGACGACGAGACTTTTGTAGCTTGTAGCAGTTAGGTGCATACTTGAAACCCGTAAACCTGTAGCAGTATATATTTTGTGTATCAACCAAAGGTGACGTTGATTATAAAAATCAGGCATAATCATGACCAATGGGCCAATAATCTTCCCCATTTTGATAATTGATAAACTTTGAGTCTATACAAAAATATAACGAATATAATATTGAACTTTGAAATTATACCTGACTTGTCTGAAGAAATCTTGAAAATTTTATTTTGGTATGCTCATTCTCCCCCCTTTGTTATTTACTCAAAATATGGTTTCCCCACAATTTATGAATCCAACATCACAAAAGAAAAATAGAGTAATACCAAATATGACAAGTCAACAGCTCAAGTAGTATTATAATAGACCATCAGCAGTAGCAGTAAAAAATGAAAACGAACTCACATAAGAAGAAAGTGTCACTACAACTGAGAAGTCGAAAAAGTGCGTAATATAAATGTTACAATAGATAATCAAGTCCAAAATGCATAATAAATGAATAGTGTCACTACATCTCAGATCATCATCAACCAGACAAAACTACACAAAATATTAGACCAAAACATCTGATCAGCTATCAGCACCACCATGAGAAACATCAGGCTGAGCATCAGTAGGTGGCTCGGTCGGATCAAAATAAGCGATCATCGGGTCGAAGAAGTTTAATGTCGAATCATCCACAAGTCTCGGTCCGTCAAAAGTAAGGTGATGGAGGATAGTCATCGGAGCAGTAGGATGATGAGCCAATGTCCACTGGATGTTTGACATAGAATTTTTTAAGATCTGGGCCTAAAAAATATGGGCAAAACTCAGCATCACTAAGCGAGTCAGATCCGCTTGACGCTTCTGTCCATAGAGAGTGACAAAAGCATCGAAACGTTGAAAAAACTCGTTAATAGTGTGATCCGGAGCTGGAGCGTCTGCTAGGGCTATGATTGAAGGATATGGAGGTAGAGGTAGAGCTTCACCAGAAGGGTGCAGGAACTTCCAAGACCTAAGAAGCTTTGAATGTGTTCCAGATATAGGACAAGACTCTAAATTGATATCAAATTCTTGGAAGATGGCTGTCAGATGCAAAGGATAGAGGACATTACGGTCTGCCCTCCTACAGTTGATCATAAAAGATGGCATAGTCTTGGGAAATGAAAAAGTAATCCCAAAGTGGATGTGATATATTGCAGATAATTCTAAGCACGTGATATCGTCAGTAGATTCCGTCTTGGGTAGAAGAGATGAGATGCTAATACGATGTAACTCATAAAAGTGTTAGTTTAGGTTACATGCGTACAACTATTTTCGGGGAACTAGACCCGGATGACACAACGCGGTCTTGAAGGATTCAAGTGTCATGCCGTCGAGAAATTGAATCTTAAAAATGTTGACAAGAGCATCACTGATGTTCGACAATTTAAAATATTCCCTCAAGTCGTCAGAATTAAACTCAATTTTCTTTTCGCTGTCAGGGGAATGAATATAGTCGTCTGATACTTGTATGTTACAGTAGAACATACGATATGCATTATCATGAATTGGATTGAAAATTTCTAAAAATTCACGAAGTCCTAGGTTTCAAAAGAGGTCAAGTATTTCGAAAAATGGTAAAATTTATCGTTTTAATCGGACAAATTTCTCGATACCGAAAGTAATCAAACCAAAGGGTTGATGTCTCAGATGAAATAAAAAGTGTCGGGTCATAGTCATCATCATCAACAGGACGTGATGGACTGAACAGATTAGTGGGTTCATATTTTAATGTAGAAGATGAGGCGATGTCCCTAGTTTTCTTTCTCTTAGGAATTCTAGAAGCCATTACAATATTGAAAAAGAAAAGTGAGAAATATATCTCCAAAGAGATCAAAGACGAAAGAGAACGCCTTCAGAGAGCCTTAGATATGAGAAAATTTGAATTTGGAAGCTTGAGGAGGAGAAACCTAGGTTTTTGGGCGGTTGTCTTTTGAGGAAGAATAACAAGAAAAAGAATAGAAAGGGGGCTGCTATTTCGAATTCTGATATAAAAAGTCATATTCCCACAGAATTCGGCCCGAACTCGGTCCGAGTTGGACTACTTGTTTTTTAGGTCATATTTGAGTAATGAATGATAAAAATAACACATAAACTTGTAATTCTTTGATTAATTAGTATCCATTACCTTGGGTTAGCTATAGGGGCCGGATCCCAGCTAGTGGTAGTCCGAAGACACTTAGCACCATGTCACTTAGGATTTTATGCCTTGTTGACAGAAGGACTCTTTCGGCTTGTATCCAAGATAACTTTGATTAAAAAATCGCTGAATTTTAAGTTTTAAGTATTTTTATTAATTATAACACATTATGACTCTAAAAATTCAAGTATGCCTAACTCTTGACGCAAATAGTTGAAACGATCCTCGGCTAATGATTTTGTGAATATGTCTACCAGTTGATGATATGTGTCAATAAACTCTAGATTGATATCCTCGTGTTATTGATGATCACGCAAAAAGTGGGGATCTATTTATATGTGCTTAGTGCGTGAATGACATACTGGATTCTTAGTCAGATTAATAGTACTAGTGTTATCACAGTAAATGAGAATCTTAGTGTAGTATAAATTATAGTCTTCTAGATTTGCTTCATCCATAAAAGTTGAGCACAATAATGTCCTACGGCGATATGCTCAGCCTCGGTTGTTGATAATGCTATATAATATTATTTTTTTGCTCAACCAAGAGACTAAAGATTTACCTAGTAAATGAAAATATCGCTTGTAGTTTTATGGTATAATTTGTATCCAGTAAAATCAGTATCTGAGTAACCGATTAGGTCAAACGATGTGATTTTGGGATACTATAAGCCGACAATAGAAGTTCCATTAAGGAATCGAAAGATACGCTTAACGATGCATAAGTGTGATTCCTTAAGATTAGCTTGATATCATACACAGATGCAAACATTAAATATGATATCAGGACGACTAGCAGTTAAATAAAATAAACTATCAATCATACCTCGATACTTATGCTGGTTGACTGGTTTGCCGCTTTCATCAATGTCAAGTCGAGTTGACGTAGCCATTGGCATGCCGATAGGCTTTACGTTGTCAAAGTCATGCTTCTTTAGTAAATCCTTTGTGTACTTAGCTTGATTCATGAAGGTTTCTTGTGAGTGTTGTTTGATCTGGACTCCTAGAAAGTAGTTGAGCTCTCCTACCATACTCATTTCAAACTCACTCTGCATACACTTAGAAAAATCTTGACAAATTTTTTTGTTAGTAGAACCAAAAATTATGTCATCAACGTAAATTTGCATGAGTAAAATACTGTCAACTGAAGTTTTAATAAACAAAGTTGTATAACCCTTTCTTTTGAAAAACTACTTTCAAGTAGAAAAGCACTTAGGTGTTCATACTAAGCACGCGGTGCTTGTTTTAGTCTATAAAACATATTTCCAATCTTGAGAACGTGATCAGATTTTTGAAAATCCTCAAAACTAGGGGTTGTTCACAAAAACCTCTTCCTTTAAAAACCTATTCAAAATTACACTTTTAATATCCTTTTGAAAAAGTTTAAAATTGTGAAAACATGCGAATGCACAAAACATGCGGATAGACTCTAGTCTCGCAACAAGAGCATATGACTTGTTATAATTAATTCCTTCTTTTTAATTATAACCTTGTGCCACTAGGTGTGCTATGTTGTATAGAACATGTCCATCCCTACTTAGTTTATTTCAAAACACTCATTTGGTACAAATTATCGATTGACCAATAGGTTTAGGAAAAAGTTACCAAACTTAGTTTTTCTTAAATTGATTAAGTTTCTCTTGTATGGCGTCAATCTAGGACTTATCAGAAAAAACATCTGCTACTAACTTAGGTTTTACTTGAGAAATGAAAGCTACATTTGCTGCTTTGTCTCTAATAGAAGAACGCGTACCTACTCCCTTGGATACTTCAGCAATAACAAGTGTCTCTGGATGGTCTTGCATGAATTTCATCTTCTTAGGTAGACTCTCCAGATATCTCTCGTTGGTAGCAGTATCTTCAGGTGCCTTGGATTTTTTTTTGTACATCCTCATCATCACTGTCGCTATATCTTTTATTGAAAATTCTATATCCCTTACTTTTGGAAGCGTATCCGAGGAATATCTCTTCGTCTGCTTTGGAGTCGAACTTACCCAAGTTATCCTTAGTTTTCAGGATAAAACAGCGACAACCAAAAACTTTAAAATAAAAATGTTTGGAATCTTTCCAAACCACAATTCATAGGGGTTTTCTTCAATATAGGTCGAATTAACACCCTATTCAAAAGGAGACATGTTGTACTTATAGCTTCTGCCCAAAAATATTTAAGAAGATTATGCTGATTAAGTATGACTCTAGCCATAGCGCGCGCTCCATAATACCATTTTTTGAGGTGTTCTAGGACAAAACAACTCATGATAATATCCATTATCAACACAAAATTTTTTAAAATTAATATTTTTGAATTCGCCACCATGATCACTTCGGTTTCGAGTAATCATGAAGTCTTTTATGGCATCACTTTTATTGAATAAAAAAGTAAGCCCAAGTAAAATGAGAGAAATCATCAACTATAAAAAAGCGTAGAGCTTACTGCTAAGACTAACGACTTTACTAGGACCAAATAAATCCATATGAATCAACTACAAATGTCTAGAAGCGCTTACAGCGTTGATGGATTTAAAAGATGACCTAGTTGCTTTGTTCATTTTAAGATCTCAAAATACCATATCTTTTTTGAAGGAATTTTTTGGGAGTCCGTTTACCAGCACTTTTGTCAATAGCCGTAAATAGTGTCCATGTTTGCATGTCCTAGTCTCATGTGCCATAGTCAGCTTTCATTTTGATTGGCTATTAGACACTTTTCTACACTGTTAGTACGTTCTATAAAGAAAACATAGATATTGTCTTCCTTGATCCCATCATATACGGGATTCCTAGAAGACATTTCATATATAGAATATTTCTCTTTCACAAAATTGATACCATAACCGTTATCTACCAAATGACTTATGCTCAACAGGTTATGTTTGAATTACATGACTAGACAAATGTTTTTTAATTCTGGGTAGGGAGACATACCAACAGTACCGATTCCTATTATATTACCTCAAAAATTATTGCCAAAGGAAACATACCCTTCTCTCTTCATCGATATTGTAGCGAATAAAGATGCATCACCTGTCATGTGTTACGAACATCCACTATCGAGAATTTACTTGCTTTTAGCATGAGAGAGTTGAGAGTCCACTACAAAATGAGTAGATGTAACCTTTGGTACCAATTTATTCAAGGATTCAGTATGATTAGTTTTGGAATCCAAGCAAGTATACTTGTGTCAACTAACTTTCTAGCTCTACAGTACTGTGATATATGCATGTGTACACCATAATAAATACAAGTAATTTTAGAAATAGTGCTCTTCATTTCTGTGTTGACATAATTTTTTTGTTTCTTGATTAGAAATCTGTATAGGAAAGCATATTTGTGAGAAACATGTTGCTGTTGCTTTTGTGTTTTCTTTAGCTTAGTCCTTTTTGGTATATGCATAGTGTTAGGACTAAGCTTAGGCTATGTAACAAGGGTGACCTGTTTGTCTAATTTGATCTCTAACTTTTTAGAGATGGCACAAGACTCTTTGAATTTTGTAGTCATTTTCGTGAGTCTTTGCTTGGTGACAAGGTGTCTCTTCTTCCCTATATCATAAAGTTCTTGCACTTTGACATAGTCTCCTTCTTTGTGTTCTATAGTAAGGATACCCTCATGATAGTCCAATCCGATCTTGGCTATCTTTTTCGTGTTATCAGTAGTAGATGTCTCTTTAATATCGTCAAAAAGATTAGACAATCTAGCTACTTCGGTTGTGTATGCCTTAATCTCCTTGTGAGACTGTTTATGCTTGTCTAACACATTTTTGTGCTCTTTAAGTAATTCACTAAAGGCATTTTCTAACTGATCGAATATAAAATCATCATAGAGAAAGTTTTCAGATACCTTATCGTATGCCATTAGACAGACATTTGCACTGCTGCTGGGTCTGTCTTTCTCTTCTGACTCACTGGCCTCACTTTTGTGCCAGATGCTAGTATTTGTGCACATTCGACCAGTTGTAGCTTTTTTGCTTGATCTTGATCGGTCGTATAGATATTTTCTTTGTTAATAGACAGTCCTTCTTTACATGTTCTGAATTCTTACACCCAAAGCAAATAGTTTCTTCTTTGTTGCTTTCGTTGATGTCCTTTTTCTTTCGGTTGGAATGCTTAAACATTAAGAATTTTTTGAAGTTCTTGACTAGTATGGCCTATTCATCACCATCATAATCTTCTTCATTAGAATCATTGAATGAGACTCTTCTGGCTTGAGCTTTGAAGGAGATTGATTTTTCTTTGAGGTTGCCTCTTCGAAGTCTTATAAGTCCAGCTCATGGGTCATGAGCTTGCCCATCAGTGTCTCCAATGTCATCATAGTGAGGTCGTTTTCTTCTATGATTGTAGTGGCCTTCGGGTTCTATTTTTTTAGAGACCGCAGTATCTTCGTGATCTTCTCGTGATTGTTGTAATCTTTACCAAGAGATCGTAGAGGATTAACAATATCAAGGAAATGAGTGAACATCTGTGTAATTGACTCACCAAATTTTATCTTGAATGACTCATATTCTTGTCTCAATCTACTAATTTTAGATTCCTTCACTTAGTAAGTCCCTTCATGAGTTACCTCAAGGAGTCTCAAATTTTATTAGATGTGGTACAAGCAGATATGCGATTAAACTCGATTTTGTCAATTGCACATAATAGTGTATTGATGGCTCGTGCATCTAGACTAGCCTGTGTCTTCTTATGCTCTGTGTATTTATCATGGGGCTTGTCTACTAATATGCCATCAATCACTATTCTAGGCAGTTTTTTATAACTGTCTGTAACTATCGACCAAATATCAAAGTGCAGTTATTTAAGAAAGAAGCTCATTCATGTTTTCTAATAGGTATAATTCATTCCATCAAATAGTGGGGGTCTATTTGTGGATTGTCCTTCACCGTTGAATATAGATTTAACGACTGTTATATATATATTCTCTCGATGGTTATGTATATATATAACCTGCTTCGATACCAATTGTAGGACAGTTGAGCACCTCTAGAGGTGGGATAAATAGAGTATGTGCGTGTGCTGCAGAATAAATCTCACAATTAAAATTTATATACTATGGCAAGTAAGAGCAAGTGAAACAACAGTAAATAACTTGCAGTAAAAGTAAGAGTTAAGAAGATCAAACTCAGTGACACAACGATATATACTGGTATCCCTCGTGGAGGACTAGTCCAGTCTCGAATACTCCTGCACGATGTTAATCCGCTATAGCACAAGCTTTAACTGAGTGCTTGCAACTCTTCTAACACCATGCTTATGGATGAGTGTACGATCGACTTCAAAAAAATCGTGCTTGGCGACGAGTGCACGACCGACTCCAGAAGGCAATTTGAAACCTGGAATATTTTCTGAATACAACCTCAGATACAACTCTTCAACACCAAACTCTAAATTAAACATAAACTGTACTGGCTTGGCTAAGAGTGGAATAGGCTAGATTTGAAAGTGTAGCTCATAAAAAACACTTAAAAATGAATAGAGAAGAGAAGCAATGGATGATTGAGTGATTTTAAAATATGAAAGTTCTTTTCTATTTATAGTGTTTTTTTAGATCAAATCGGACAGATTTTGGGCAGAGTTCGGATACAAAAATCTCGTATTCGAACGTTGGATACAGATTTGGAGAGAATTCAAAAATCTGTTTAAACTACCCTGACCGAACTCGAGCTGAACTCGAGCCGAGTTTTGGCCGAGTTTTGTCCGACCTAGTTTGGGCCAAATGGTTAGATTTTGGGCTAATTTGGAATGTGGACTTTGGATAGGTAGGCTATGATTTTTGTGGACTGAGATTAGCTAAGCCAGTACCGATCTTGATAAATCTTACATATTTTTCCTAGACTCAAAAAAGTAAAATACAGAAGAAATATGTAAAATCTTGATCTTGATTATATTGCTTTTTAGTTCTTGATGACGACAAGACTTTTGTAGCTTGTAATAGTAGTAGGTGCAGACTTGAAACCTATAAACATGTAGCAGTATATATTTTATGTATCAATCAAAGATGACGTTGATTATCAAAATCAGGTGTGATCATGACCAATAAATAGGGCCAACAGAATATTCTTCCACTATTTCTTTCGTAAGATACTCTTTCTAAATATGATAGCCTATTTTGAATAATGCCTGAATTTTATAGATCGTGACAGTATTCTTTTGGACATACTTGAATGCCTGAAAAATCATTCCTATTGTCTATAATGTGTCGTATCAGTGTGGCACTAACTTGTGTCCATGAGACATAGTTTTTTGCCATAGTCAAATTTACTATTAGTTATGGTATAAGATAAAAAGTTTGTGTCCTTTCAATTTGTAATCAACATTTGAGAACCATAATGGAGTCTTATTTTAACATATCTATTGTGTTGGTTAATTATTTTGTTTCGGGTTCATTGTAAGAATTGTTTTTGACATTTATTGTTTTCTATTACTTGAGGCAAATAATCTACTATCCTGCAATTGGTTTTGAGAACTCAGCTCCTTCATTCTTGAACTCTCTAACCCATGATTTTATTCTTTACCACTCTTTTCTTTTTTCACTTTTCCTAATCCTTATAGTTACTAATATTAATTTCCATGTGCTTGCTGGCACATATTGCTGGTATCCACCTTCATATGTATGAGTTCTTAATTCTCCACCACTTTGGTATTAGGTACAGGTCTAGCTTATGTCAGCACCATGATCAATAAACCTCATTCTTGCTTTTTCTTTAAATCTGGTAAAAACAAATTCAACAATTAATATCCCAGGTTTCTTTAAAAGTACCTTTCAAAAAGGTATATTTTCCTCCATGCATATCTTCTGGATCCAGCCTTAAGCAATATTCTAGCTTCATTATACTCTTTTATCACTCTCATTTTGGCTAATTGTAATGTAAATAAAATGGTTGGAATACTAGCTCATCTCGCATTTTGATAACTAGCATTATTTTTATTGTTTGAGAACCTTTTATAACTTGTGTTAAGGTATATTTCCCTTCATGCATCTCTTCTGGGTCCTGCCTTAAGCTATATTCTAGCTTCATTATACTCATTACTTTTGCAAAAATAGTACCTTTCTAAAAATGATATTACTTATAGAAATAAAACCACTAAAGAGAACACTAATATATTATACACATAATATGAGTAATTGCTTTTGTTGATATATAATTCTTTTAGGTTTTTCAGTGATGACTTCCTAATTTTGTAGAAGAATATTAGGTTAACTGTGCTTAAAAACCATGCAAGGGAAAACAAACACCTAGTTAATATCATTTGGTGCAATCGTAGAATGTTTAACTTACATATAGGGCCTTGTATGTTTAAAATTTTAACACTAGTAAGCTGCATATGCAACTAATCAACATTCTGTAAAGAATCGACCTCTTTCTATAGCATATGGACTCCAGTTTGCTTCATACTTCTTAATATTTCTGAGAATCATCATCTATACAAAACATGCTCCCTGATTTCAGTATTCCATGTATTCTGATTGAACAGTGATTGTAGGTAATATAATCGAAAATCCTTCTACAATATACTCAAACACAACATCATGAAGGAAAACTAGCATCAAAATATGAGGGTTTTCATCTGGCACTGGTAGGATAAAATTCTGTGAGAAGTAGTAGTTGAAACAATCTTTTATACTTTTCAAATTGAAGCTAGCATTGTACTTGTCCAAAATAAATATGACATTTTCAATTTCATTTTCTAAATCATAGTGGATAGAAGAGCTAATATAGAATTTATTATACTCAAGATATGTTGTGAATTGAGTTCATTCAACCATCTCATAGTATAGTAATGAATCTTGCAAGGCCATTAAAATTTGGCAAATCTTGACAATCATTCGACACTTCAAATATATAGGGGTATGGTTGCACATATCTTGACCCTCCCTAGACTCTGCGTGATAGATAGGGTGGCATTGAATGTTAAGTAGCTTTGGTTAACTTTTGTGTCATAGTTAATCGTTCACTAAATGTTTGAGAACAAATGATGATTAGCGTGTAGGAATTAATCCTGTTGCATAGAATAAAGTACCTTTTCTTTAGCATAGCTACCTAGTCCTTAGTTCATTGTGTGGTTAGGAGCCATTCCTCTGTTTGCTGGTCTTTAGCACCTGTGATGTGAGGAGCCAATTGCTCCTATTATTTAGGTGCTACCGATTTTGTTTGTAAGCCTATATAAACAGGCTCTTCTTGTAAACATTAACACATCAAGTAGCATTTGCAAATAGCAATCCAGAGGCTATATTTCCTTCCCTTCCTCTTGTTCTCTGTGTGTGCGCCTTCTAGTTTTTTTCTGGGCCAACAATTGGTATCAGAGCCAACAAGTGATGATGGCGGAATCAAGCCCTTCCCACACCCAACCGTGCGCCAAGATCAACGATGGCGTCGGAGGAAGCGGCAACGACCGCATCATGGAAAGATAGGCTAAAGTCAAGTACCCGATGCTCACACGGACCAACAACGTGGAATGTGTAACACCCCAGACCCATAATACATAGGACTAAGTATGTCAGCATGCCAACTGCATATATACGAAGAGTACACCAATATGTGGTATCCTCATATTTGTACATAAGCTGTAAATATTATAACATGATAAGCCACAATATAAATAACTAAATCTCATCCACAGCTCAACACAGAATGTATAATGAGTCTCAATAAATAAAAGAAGTCAAAGAGATAGCCGGGTGGACATACCCACTCCAAACAACTATAAAAAATAGTCTCAACTAAATGGAGTCCAACCTCCTCAAAACAGAAAAGATGAAGATAAAAAGATGTCCACTACATAGTCTCAGATAATAAAAAAGAAAAACTAAGTATCAACGGGAGATGCCTCGTCATTGTCATAAGAAGGATCCAAAGCTGCTCAGTACTCCTGGGGATAGTCCAGCTCGTCTAATCCTGGAGAGATCACCAGGTCCTCAGAGGGACGTAACAAGATACAGAAAAATAAGCCGAAATAATTGAATGTGTAAACATGCAACTATGACCCTACAGGATCTCCTAACCGTCTATGTGAGATACACTTTGAGGATAACCTTCTATGCAGGGGCTGTAGGATCAGTAGAGTAAATAAAGAATGGCAGTAAGTAGCGCTTATCCGAGTCGCTATCGGCCAGGGGCAGAAAGTAGGGCTCATACGAGTCACTATCGGCCCACAAATATATGTAAAAATGTAAATATAGCCCCTACGCTAGTAGCTGTCCCCTCCCCCAATGCTCCTGTCCAAGATGTATCCACAACCTATCCAGTTTGGCAACTGCTATGGCTTTCTAACTCAACATACTAGTAGCAGATACCTCCTATCCGTTGCACGACCCATACGTATCGATGGCAGTCGAGTACGCAGGTCCGTGTCCTATATGAATTCACTCATCACGTGATACACATGTGTCTAGGCAATAGGAGATATGAAAATATCCCACACCCATAAGGTGGTCGTCTAACACTAGGTTTATATGTATAATAAAGTATAAAATAACGAAAACGACTAAATCTAGTCGCCTGCACCCAAGTGTGACTTGGACGCACAATATAAGCAAAATGACAAATAAGAGAAATAAATATGCAATAATAAAATATACTGAAAATAAATGAGCACAATCAGAGTCTATGGCAAGGTATACTTGCCTGTGGTTTGAGAAAGGCAATCCAATAGTCACAAGCGGCAGCACCAAAAACTCATAATTCATAGATGACTCTGCATGCTGAAACAAACATAAAAAATGTTTCTGATGTAAAAGATATCTCTAGGAAATGTCTGTCCGAAAGTTAAATTCTGAAACAGGGATAAAATCATAATTTCGGGTCAAAATGATATCCGCCATTGGACCCGCTTTGCACCAAAATACGTGCCAGTATCTAAGGACTCTAAAGTCGTCCAACTACATGTCTATGGATTCGGTTTGAGGAAACGAATCCAACAGTATGTCAAATTGTGGATTTCGATGGGCCGTGCACAAAATCGTCCGTTGGAGAGGGTTGCGGGCCCGCCACTTTGGCATTTCGATCAACCTTCTCAGAATCGAACCAAACTTGTCATACATGACCAGAAAAATGATACGGTCCTGCTAGCGCAAGTTTTGTGTCGATCCGACGAACGTGCACGAAGTTATGCCCAAGTTAGCAAAGCGTCGATACGGGGGTATCTTGACGGATACGTATTGAATTCGTCGTGCACACGCAACAAAATTGAGTTCCGTCAGTTCCCACACGTCAGCAATATTCATACGCGCCTTTTGATGCACATAGTGTACGACCATGCCGCCCGATTTGTCGGAGCGCATGCCATATCGGGAAGTTTTTCTAAATTTGAAAACAGAATTGACAATTTTTTGTAAAACTTTAACCAAGTGCAACTTTTTACATACTGGATGAAAAGTGATTCCATAAGGTGTGTTACAATCTCGTATATACTATTTTTGACTGTCCTTAATTAGTTTGTCAAATTATTTAGTAATCGGTCCGAAAAACGGCTTCCAAGTTGGTACTTTAAAATGGTTTTTCAACATTCAAAAAAGTGGTTTTTTCCCAACTTCGTCTTGATTTTTCGAGCAAGTTAGAGGGCCATGTCAAAATCCATCTGGGAGATCTCGAAGAAGGTCATGGGAGCTTCTAATAGGAATTCGTAGAATCAAAAACGATCAAACGTAGATGGAGCAAGGGGGTGAGAAGGAGGTTACCTCGCTGTCGACAAAACCGGACTACACAATAGGTGAGATCGACCTGGGGGTGGCTGGTGGCATTCTTGCGGTGGTGCGGCACTGTCAGCAGCCAGGTGAGTTCGTCGGGGTAAGGGAGAGTTTGGGGATGGCTCTGGGGCTGTACGAAGTTTTTGGGTTAGGGTTCCTAGGATTTTCGTTACCGCTTATATATAAAGGCTGTTACCAAGTTGAGTTTAACTTGTATTGGAGGCTGGGGAATATCTAAGTTTGATAAGGATTAGGTCTCGGTCAACTCTTGTAGTCGGATTTGATGTAGATAAGGCTTGGAATTCAAAGAAGATTGCTTGAAGGTTTGAATTATAAAGTGAAGATTTGAATCTCCATTCAAATCTCTAAAAGGTGGTCGGGTTTTCCATAGTACTGTAGCTTCGGCTACAGTACTGAGTGATACTTTTTTTTTTACTTATCTATATATATCCTTTTATATACTCTTAGAAAACAAGTAATGTATCTTATAAAAATTCTAAAAAATTTATATATAAAAAATATATAAATTTCTAATTTATAATGCACCCTATACAAGCATTCATACCTATATTATTAACAAAAACACATGACTTAACACTACATTATATATAACAAAATTTAATAAAAATAAAATTAATTAGGAAAAAGATGGGGGTTTACATCCTATCCAACTTAAAGAAATTTTGTCCTCAAAATTAAAACTAATGCCGGGGGATGCGATGCAATACAATATTAAGAATTTAACATGCAAACATACCTTGGTCTTCGAACAAATACGGGTAGTGATTCAGAATGTCGTCCTCGCGCTCCCAAGTAGACTTTCACGGCGAGTGATGCTTCCCAGCAACACGAACCAATGGTATAGATTGATTTCGCAACACTTTCACTCGGGGATCAAGGATACCTACCGGTTGCTCTTGGTATGATAAACTCGGTCCAACTGTGATTTCGGAGTGATCGAGCACGTGACTGCTATCTGCTACGTAATTCCTCAACTGAGACACATGGAATACGTCATGCACTTCCTCTAGCTACGGTGGCAAGGCCAATCTATAAGCAACTTCTCCAAAATATTTCAAGACATCGAAAGGACCGATGTATCTTGGACTCAACTTGCCACGTCCTCTGAATCGAATCATGCTTCTAGTGGGGGATATCTTCAAGAAAACATGGTCGCCTTTCTTGAATTCCAAGGGTCGTCGATAATTATCTGCCCACAGCTTCTGTCGATCTTGCGCTGTTCGCAGGTGGTCTTGTATCTTCTTTACCTTCTCCACTGTGCTCGAAACCAGCTCGGGATCCAATATCTGTCGCTCTCCGATGTCGCTCCAATAGACATGTGATCGACACTTCCTATAATACAATGCTTCAAACGGAGCCTCTGAATGCTCGCTTGATAGCTATTGTTGTAAGAAAACTCCACAAGATGAAGGTGGTCCTCCCATGATCCGCCAAAATCAAGCATACATTCTCTCAGCATATCCTTTTGCGTCTAAATTGTACGCTCTGACTGACCGTCTGTCTGCAGATGGTACGACGTGCTATACTTCAAACGTGTACCCAAACTTTCTTGTATACTCCTCCCAAAGTGCAAGGTGAACCTCGAGTCACGGTCCAACATGATACTAACTGGTCATCACTTCCATTTCCTGTTATACGTATTTCCATATGCGTATACAAGATCTCTGACGTTTGTCAGATGAACCGTAGTTGGACTTGACTTGTTAGCCTAGTCTTGGCGCCCTTTGAGGCATCTCATGGAGTTCTCCTATAACAACAGTTTCTAGACCAGTATCCAGATGGCGCCCTTTGAGGCCTTGTACGACAGAAAGTACAAATCCCCATTAGCATGGGATGATGTCGGCGAAAGAAAGATGCTTGGTCTAGAGATGATTCTACGGACTATTGAGGTGGTCAGACAAGTTAGGGATCATCTTCGAGTTGCACAAGATCGCCAGCGTCATTGGGTCGATTCTTATCGGCGTTCTCTTGAATTTTCTATCGATGACCACGTATTCCTTAGGATCTCGCCTACCCGTGGCGTCATTCGATTCGGCGTGTGGAGAAAGCTTAGTCCTTGGTATATAGGGCCGTTCGACATTCTTGATTGAGTAGGTGATGTGTCCTATCGTCTCGCTCTTCCGCCGTGTTTACGTGAGGTACATGATGTCTTCCATGTATCCCAACTGTAATGTTATATCCCGGATCCGAGTCACGTCTTTGATCATTCAGAATTGGTTGTTGGTACCAACCTTTCGTATGAGGAAAGATCTGTATCCATATTGGACTGGAGAGAGAAGATACTCAAGAACAAGACTATTAGTTTAGTCCGTGTTGCTTAGGGTCATCACTCTTTGGGTGAGTCAACGTGAAAACGTGAGGATGATATCCGATCGCGATATCCATACCTGTTTGACTCGTAAGGTATAATATCTTCCTTATGCCTTATGCTTTTAAATTCCTCACTTGCATAAATGATTACTTTGTTGGTTACTAGTCGTAGATTGCTCATGATTAGTATAGCCTGCCCTGACATCTCTAGCCTTTTGATTAAATTTCGAGGACAAAATTCTTTTAAGGTGGGTAGAGTTGTCACTCCCGTTTCCTGTTATACGTATTTCCAAATGCGTATACGAGATCTCTGACATTTGTCAGGTCAACCGTAGTTGGACTTGACTTGCTAGCCCAGTCTTGGTTGGTCATGACTTGGCTTGGTTTGATTTGGGCTTGGTTCATTATTAATAAACCCACACCCTTTTAAATATCAACTTTCCTCTCTCTCTCTCTCTCCTCATTACTTCTTCATTAACTTTTTCTTCCTCCATTAATTCTCTCCACCTACCAAAAGCAAGTATAATCTTGCTTTATGATAGATCTTAGATTTTGTTGTTCTATTGTCTTCCCCTCTTGATTCTAAGCCTCCTTTGAACTTGGAGTTCTTGTTTTAGATGAAAGGATTCTTGTAGATCTAAGTTTGTAGCTTTTTCGGTTTTCTCGGGTTTTGATCTATCAAACTTTATTATTTTCATATTTTTATTGTTTCGTATTGTAGACAATTTGATTTTACTCAAGTTAGACCTTTGAAAACCCAGATTTTGATTTATTTTGAGTGATTTATGGACTTTGGAAGATCAGGGGTTCCATGGTTCTTCTTCTCGGGTTGGAGAAGAAGAACAGTGTGTGGGCGCATGGCATTTTGTGTGCCCACAATGACTTCAGCCTTGGGCGCATAGCTTTTTATATGCGTCCAAGCTCCCTGCCTTCCTCAGTGTGGGCGCATGGCTTATCATGCGCCCATAGCTTTATTTGCTTATGCACATAACTTAGATATGTGTTAAAGATATAGTGTCCCTTTTTTGTGGGCACATAGCCCTTATTATGCGCACATATAGCTAGTATAGATGGCTCCTAACTTAGCTTCCCATGCACCCTGCCTCACATATATGGGTGCATACATGTGGGTGCGTATATGTGGGTGCATAGACTATGCACCCTGCCTCACACATATGGGCGTATACATGTGGACGCATAGACTATGCACCCTGCCTCACTCACATGGGCGCATGCCCTTAGGCGCATAGCCTTGGGCGCTTTCCACTCTCAGCACATGCATTTTGGGATGCATGCTCTTCATGACACTCCATTGACCCCCCTTGTGCCATCTCTTGCAAATGTCCGTATTTGTCCCCATGGTCCTTAGTGTGAATTGTGACCTTGTTTGTACTCTTTACTTGACTAGTCCTATGATGTTATTTTCCATGTTGCACAAGTATTCTGAGCTTTAAACACGACCTTGGTATGGCACGTATACTCTCTAACAACTTCTTGATAGTGGCCTGCCCTGGTGCACTTACATAAACATGACGTGACAATGTAACTTTACATGATATGATCATCTTAGATAGTGACCCGTTGTGGTGCACTCTTGACAAGTAACATGATATGAATAGGCTTGATAGTGGCCCGCTGAGGCGCACTCTTGATGAGTAATCTTGATAAGTAACCTAACATGATAATCTTGATATGCTGTTGCAACGACTATCTTGACTTGCTAAGTAACTCTTATCTTGACACCGTGGGTGATTGTTCTCGAATGTGCTCATATAAGCTACCAGTCTCGTTTCGCATCATGTCTAGGACTTGCATCCCCGGTTACCACGGTCAGGGATTCATATTGAATCTGACTAGGTTAATAACTAGATTGATTAAAGTAGTTCATATAGAGAGATGTTTCCAGTTACAGGAGATCCTGTTATCCCGGCCACACCTGATGGACTTGTAGCCTGCCGACGAGTAGGGCACATTTCCAGCCCACTGTCATGTGGGGCACTTCTTGAAACAAGTACTAAGCACACTGTCATGTGTTGCACTCCAAGTCACCTAATAATTCTTGATAACTCTTACATGAACCTCGCCTGGATAACCTGGATAGCTGCAGGACTTGTGACTGCTTGAACATTTCGTTGCATCTTGTTAGTAATTAGGCTTGTGATAACCCTAGTTAGTTAAAATATCAAGCCGTACTCTCTGCTTGGCCGTGGATATTGATTGAGCCCTATCTTGTCTAGATACAGTACATGGCTATCTCAAGACATGCTTGTTTATGCTTTACTGTATCGATAATTGGTTAGAGACTAAGTTCTGTTCAAGTGGAGGGTTATAAACCGGGTCCTTGTTTGGTTTACGTGTTGTAACCTGGTTACCGGAATGGTCCTTTAGTTATCTTATCATTTATCGCCTTGTTTCTCTAACTTATGTCTTTCGTTATCATTGATGCAGTTATGTGCTAATATGCTGGTTTTAGTTCTTAAATGAAGCCTCCATTATGGCACTTGATCTTCTGGGTTCTGACCAAGCTGGTTTTCTATGGCCAAATTTTGGAGTAGCTCCCGAGGATCTTCCAGCCTTCCAGCCAGATGGTGAACACTAGTCGCAACCCTGCCAACGAGTGGATTTTATTTTGCTCTCCCACTCTATTATAAATTATTCTTTTGAGGCATTTAGCTGCCGATCAAGTGTTAGCTCGTATTGAATTTACTTTCCTATCTGCCTAAGGGTTGTAACATGATTGACAAATCCTAGGGTTGATCATGTATGACTTTAACTCTTGCTAGTCTTCGCATTTTATATGACTAGCTTCATGATCATCTGAATATGTAATGTTTGGGAAGCCTTACTTTGTATATCTGATGATCTACCATCTTGTTACATTTACTTGCTTGCTTGAGATTAAGACACTAGGCTTGTACTTGACCATAAGAGACTGTTGGCTTATAGTTAAACTCTGATGCATCTAGACAGCCGTGACTGTATATCGATGTGGGTTACACTTTAATGTACGTAGCTGGCTGTGTCTGTCCCCCGCTCTCCAGTATTCTGATTTTGGGGCGTGACACAATTTAAATTGTGGCCCATGCAGGTCTTGTAAATCAAGATGTGTGAGGGTTTCACTGAATAGATGTCTCAATCAGCACTCGCCCTTGATGTCTACTCGTGCCTTCTGATCTTTCTAAAATCTTGACCTGATCACATGCTTATGTCCTCAATCTATCATGATCCTTCCTTATTTTTTCCCAAGTCATTTCTTCAGAGGCATTGCTCCTGTTCCAACCGATCAGCAAGGCAGAGCACCTCCAGTGAACCAACAGCAACAAAAAGACCAAGCTCGGTACTCGGGAGCAGCATCCCGAGCCATGCACCCTGATAACCCAGAGCCCCAGTCCAGCCAGTCCAGCCTGCGAGTCTGACAACAGGGTCTTGATTGGACTTATCAGGGAATTGCTTGCATCGTAAGATCGTCGAGGCGATGCCCTACACCAAACAGTATAAGATACCATGGGCAGAGTTGGTTACCAAGGGAACAATACGGCCAACAGCTTCAAGCGCTTGAACCCTCCCTTCTTTGACGGTAGCAAGGACGCGATCGCAGCTGATGCTTGGCTCTAGGGCATCGAGATTATCTTGGAAGCAGCCAAGACTCCAGAGGAAGAGAAGGTGGCCGTAGTGTGCCTACAGTTATTAGACTTAGCCTGCACCTGGTGGACGATGTTAGCAGTTGGATTGGTGACGCCTGTCCCATGGGCGATATTTAGCGACAAGTTCCAGACCAAGTACTTTAATGCAGTGGCTCGATATGATTTGCAGACGAGATTCACCAATTTAAAGCAGATGAGTAGGATGGTCGATGGATATGCGACCGAGTTTCTAAGACTGAGTCGGTTTGCTCCTACCTTGGTGGCAACCGAGTTGAATCGAGCGTAGCAGTTTCAGCAGGAACTCCACCTAGAGATTATTCTAGTTGTGGAGCAGTTCGAGCATCAGACTTTTAATATCGTCTTGAGAGCAGCCAGGAGGTACGAGTATAAATCTCAGAGGATAGTAGATAGAATCGGAAGCAGGAAGAGGTCCCATGGAAAGATGAGTCTGTACTCAGTACCAGCCCCGACAGCTAGCGCTTTGTCGATTGGAGTTCTCCGACGGGCGAGTTCAGTTTTGTCGGTTCAGTACTCGACGTCGGCATATCCTCAGCAGCAAAAGCAGAAGCAGTCTTCCGCAATGGGCTGCTCTTATTGTGGGAAGCCCGGACATGTAGTATCAGAGTGTCGTAGAGCATAGGGATTGTGCTTGGCTTGTGGGGCACCGGACCATAAGATAGGGTCCTGTCCGAATAGAGCCAGTTCATCCTCATCAAACATAACCAGTCCATCGGTTAGGGGTCCAGCACCAGTGCAGCAGCAGTACCAGCCTCAGAGGCTATTGCCATCTCAGGCACAAGCATTCCAGTAACAGAAACCCCAGCAATATGCCCCAACCCAAGCTCAGATGCAGAACTGACAGAGGGGTTTCTAGCAGAGGGGACCAGCACCCAGAGGGCAAGGTCAGGCTATAGTTCTGACCAAGGAGGAAGGGTTAGCTTTAGGTGAGGTGGTAGCAGGTACCATTCTCGTCAACTTTTTTCTAGCATCAGTATTATTTGATTCAGGTGCATCGCATTCATTTATGTCTACACGATTCGTAACACGGATATGACTGGAGTCCGAGTCATTATCAGTAAGGCTCAATATACTTACTGGTAACGATCTTGTGGGAGTAGATATAGTCTATTCCTCATGTCGAATCGTAGTTAGCAGTAGTGAGTTCCCCGCTAGGTTGATAGAATTTTCGATGGTCGACTATGATGTGGTCCTAGGAATGGATTGGTTGAAGGACCAATACGCAAGAATAGACTGCCATGTTGGCAGGATTATTTTTGGTATTCCCGGTGAACCAGAGTTTTCATTTTCCAAAGGCAAAGTAGAACCTTCTCTACCAGTCTTACGGATGGCAGTAGCGGTAACAGTTCAGTTTTTCAGAGTAGTAGAAGAGTTTCCTGATGTATTTCCCGACGAGCTCCCAGACATGCCCCTAGAGAGAGAGATAGAGTTCACCATTGATTTACTTCCAGGGACGACGCGAGTATCTGGAGGAGTCTACAGGATGGCACCTTCAGAGTTAGAGATCTTGTACAAGATGATTGAAGAACTTAGAACCAAGGGATTCATTCGTGCTAGTGGATCACCTTGGGGAGCCCTGATACTTCTTACGAAAAAGAAGGATGGTACATCAAGATTATGCGTTGATTATCGTACCTTGAACTCTGTAACAATCAAGAACAGATATCCCCTACCAAGAATAGATGATTTATTTGATCAACTAAGAGGAGCGACAGTATTTTCGAAGATTGACTTACGATCAGGATACCATCAGATCAGAGTACAGTATTCAGATCTAGATATGGGCATTAAGAGTTCCTTGTTATGCCCTTTGGAGCAACCAATGCGCCAGCCGTATTCATGGACCTCATGAATCGTATCTTCATGTCCTATTTAGACCAGTTCGTGATAGTGTTTATAGACGACATCTTAGTCTATAGCAAGAATGAAGCAGAGCATGAGCAGTATCTCCGATTAGTCCTTCAGATTCTCAGAGAGCACCAGTTGTACGCGAAGTTCAGTAAGTGCGAGTTTTGGCTTGACCGTATATCTTACTTGGGTCACATCATTACCAGAGGTGGAGTGGAAGTTGACCCCCAGAAGATAGTGGCTATAGAGATATGGCCAGTACCCAGAACCGTCGCAGAAGTTCGGAGTTTCCTAGGATTGGCCGGCTATTACCTGCGGTTTGTATCGAACTTTGCTCAGATTTTAGCACCTTTGACGCAGTTGACCCACAAGGATGTGTAGTTTGCTTGGACAGCAGAGTGTCATAGTTTATTTAAGAAGTTGAAGCTAGGACTACTGACGGCCCCCATTCTCACGCTTCCAGATGGGACTGGAGGAATTTCGGTTTATTGTAACGCTTCTGGCAGAGGATTGGGATATATCTTGATGCAGCATGGTAAGGTAGTAGCTTATGCATCATGTCAGCTTGATGATCATGAGAGGAATTACCCAACCTATAACTTGGAGTTAGTAGTAGTGGTTTCTGCACTTAAGCTTTGGAGGCATTACTTGTATGGAGATCGGGTGGAGATTTTCACCGACCACAAGAGTCTTAAGTATGTATTTACCCAAAAGGATCTTAACCTGCATTAGAGGAGATAGCTAGAGCTACTTGTGGATTATGATATTAACTTGTAGTATCGTCCTGGGATGGCCAACGTTGTTGCAGATGCATTGAGCAGAAGAGCCGGAGTTTATTTTCTAACAGCACAGCCGAAGTTGTTAGCAGATCTTTAGAAGATGGATATTAAAGTTGTTCTTCCTACCAATGTAGCATTGATGGCCAGCATGCAAGTTCAGTCCAGTATAGTAGATAGAATTAAGTTAGCTCAGTCAACGGATTCTAAGCTTCAGCGGCTTAGGGCAGAATGTATAGCAGGACAAAGACCAGAGTTATGTATTCACGAAGATGGTACACTTCGACATGAAAGGTGTCTTTGTGTACCCAGTTGTGATATCAGACATGAGGTCATGACAGAGGCTTATAGTTCTCAGAATTTAATTTATCCCGGCGGTACGAAGATATATCATGATATCTGTCAACATTTTTGGTGGAATGGCATGAAGAGGGAGATATTCCGATTTGTCTCCCGATGATTGGTTTATCAGCAAGTCGAGGCTGAACATCAGAAACCAGCTGGACTTCTTCAACCCTTACCGATCCCAGAGTATAAGTGGGAGCATATAACTATGGATTTTGTAACTGGGTTACCTAAATCCCCAACTGGAAGAGATACTATCTAGGTTATAGTTGACAAACTCACCAAGGTAGCTCATTTTTTCCCTTTCAGAATTGGTCAGTCGACGGATGAGCTTGCAGAGATGTACCTCAGGCAGATAGTCAGATTTTATGGAGTGCCAGTCAGTATTATATCCGATAGAGATTCTAGATTTACGTCGCACTTTTGCCAAAGTCTTCAGAAGAGTTTGGGGACTCATCTCAACTTCAGTTTAGCTTATCATCTGCAGACAGATGGTCAGTCGGAGCACGCGATTCAGGTTCTTGAAGATGTGTTATGGTCATGTATGCTTGATTTCGGTGGTTCGTGGGAAGATCACCTGCATCTCGTAGAGTTCACCTATAACAACAGTTTTCAGGCCAGTATCCAGTTGGCGCCCTTTGAGGCCTTGTACGGCAGAAAGTACAGATCCCTATTAGCATGGGATGATGTCGGCGAGAGAAAGATGCTTGATCTAGAGATGATTATGCGAACTATTGAGGTGGTCCGACCAGTTAGGGATCATCTTCGAGTTGCACAAGATCGCCAGCGTCATTGGGCCGATTCTCATCGGTGTCCCCTTGAATTTTTTATCGGCGACCACGTATTCCATAGGATCTTGCCTACCCGTGGCATCATTCGATTCGGCGTGCGGGAACAGCTTAGTCCTAGGTATATAGGGCCGTTCGACATTCTTGAACGAGTAGGTGATGTGTCCTATCGTCTCGCTCTTCTGCCGTCGTTACGTGAGGTACATGATGTCTTCCATGTATCCCAACTGCGATAGTATATCCCGGATCCGAGTCATGTCCTTGATTATTCAGAATTTGTTGTTGGTACCAACCTTTTATATGAGGAAAGACCTGCATCCATATTGGACCGGAGAGAGAAGATACTCAAGAACAAGACTATTAGTTTAGTCCGTATTGCTTGGGGTCATCACTCTTTGTGTTAGTCAACGTGGAAACGTGAGGATGATATCTGATCGCGATATCCACAACTGTTTGATTCGTAAGGTATAATGTCTTCCTTATGCCTTATGCTTTTAAATTCCTCGCTTGCATGAATTATTACTTGTTTGGTTACTAGTCGTAGATTGCGCATGATTAGTATAGCTTGCCCCGACATCTCTAGCCTCTTGTTTAAATTCCGAGGGTAGAATTCTTTTAAGGTGGGTAGAGTTGTCACTCCCGTTATCCATTATACGTATTTCCAAATGCGTATACGAGATCTCTGACGTTTGTCAGGTGAACCGTAGTTGGACTTGACTTGCTAGCCTAGTCTTGGTTGGTCATGACTTGGCTTGGTTTATTTTGGTTTGGCTTGGTTTGATTTGGGCTTGGTTCATTATGACTAAACCCACCCCCGTTTAAATATCAACTTTCCTCTCTCTCTCATCATTACTTTTTCATTAACTTCTTCTTCCTCCATTAATTCCCTCCACTCACCAAAGGCAAGTGTAATCTTGCTTCATGATGGATCTTAGATTTTGTTGTTCCAATGTCTTCCCCTCTTGATTCTAAGCCTCCTTAGAACTTGGAGTTCTTGGTTTAGATGAAAGGATTCTTGTAGATATAAGTTTGTAGCTTTCTCGGTTTTCTTAGGCTTTGATCTATCAAACTTTATTATTTTCATGTTTTAATTGTTCCATGTTGTAGAGAATTTGATTTTACTCAAGTTAGACCTTTGAAAACCCAGATTTCGATTTATTTTGAGTGATTTATGGACTTTGGAAGATCATGGGTTCCATGGTTCTTCTTTTCGGATTGGAGAAGAAGAACAGAGTGTGGGCGCATGGCATTTTATGCGCCCATAATAACTTCAGCCTTGGGTGCATACCTCTTTATATGCGCCCAAGCTCCCTGCCTTCCTCAGTGTGGGCGCATGGCTTATTATGCGCCTATAGCTTTATCTGCTTATGCACATAACTTAGATATGTGTTTAAGACATGGTGTCCCTTTGCTTCGGGCGCATAGCCCTTATTATGCGCCCACATAGCTAGTATAGATGGCTCCTAACTTAGCTTCCCATGTACCCTGCCTCACAAATGTGGGCACATATATGTGGGCGCATAGACTATGCACCCTGTCTCACACATGTGGGCGCATAGACTATGCACCCCACCTCACTCACGTGAGCTCATGCTCTTAGGCGCATTGCCTTGGGTGCATGCCACTCTCAGAACATGCATTTTGGGATGCATGCTCTTCATGACACTCCATTGACCCCCTTGTGCCATCTCTTGTAAATGTCCGTATTTGTCACCATGGTCCTTAGTGTGAATTGTGACCTTGTTTGTACTCTTTACTTAACTAGTCCTATGTTGTTATTTTCCATGTTGCACATGTATTCTGAGATTTAAACACGACCTTGGTATGGCACGTACACTCTCTAACAACTCCTTGATAGTGGCCCGCCCTGATGCACTTACATAAACATGACGTGACAATGTGACTTTACATTATATGATCATCTTAGATAGTGACCCGTTGTGGTGCACTCTTGACAAGTAACAAGACATGAATAGACTTGATAGTGGCCCGCTGAGGCGCACTCTTGATGAGTAATCTTGATAAGTAACCTAACATGATAATCTTGATATGTTGTTTCAACGGCTATCTTGATTTGCTAAGTAACTCTTGTCTTGACACCGTGGGTGATCGTTCTCGAATGTGCTCGTATAAGCTACCAGTCTTGTCTCGCGTCATGTCTAGGACTTGCATCCCTGGTTACCACGGTCTGGGATTCATATTGAATCTGACTAGATTAATAACTAGATTGATTAATGTAGTTTATATTGTCACGACCCGCACCCACTGTAAGGGTACGAGAATGTAACAATGCCCAGCCTACGCCGCAGTGTCGACGGTAGAACACTGTCCTAGGTCACAATATCTAACAATATAAGGTACCTGAATAGTGTATACACTCCGAATGGAGGTGACATAACAGAACAATCTTAATCACATCTAAGGCAGATACAGAATAGTAAAGATAGATAGATAGATCAAAACCACAGTGTCATACAATAAGAGAGAGAATCTAAGTGTCTAAGATAACAACTCAAGAAACATCCAGCTCAATACAAGTCTCTAAATATATACAACATCTCAGAACAATAACTGAAAGTCACTGAAAAAGATAAAGCCTAGCTATCTAGCCTAGACTATGGGGGTAGCATCTTGTACTGTAGCTGGGTCCTCCAGAGGAACCAGGTCGTAAGTGTCGTCTAAGCCTGCTCCGTAATAGGTGGTGCATAGGGCCTCATCCTCATCCTCTGTAATATTTTCAACAGGTCCAGTCGGGACAGGAACGAGCACAATACATCTCACGCAGTTCATATCAAGTTAGGAAAAATAAAACATGCAATAGAGTAAGATACATGAAACGCTGAAAAGAGAATATATGAAGTAAAGGAGATAACTGTAAGGAAATATCTACTATAAATAGAGAACTAGCAGTGACTAGTGAGTCAGAGTAAAATATAGACATGTGAATGGCATAGGAAGATTCATGACTACAGCTAAGAGTGATTCATGACTACAGCTACTTGGATATTATTCACATGCCTATTTCTACTCCCCCATCCCCAATCAATACACAAGGATCTGTTCAAGTTATGTTAAGATTCGTGAAACTTTACATGGCTCGTAAAATGAGTGATACGTAAAGGTGATTCATGATGGCTCTGTGAACATGAGAGTACATGTGTCACAAGCAATTCGTGAATCAGTGAAAGCATAGAGATACGTGATGATTCGTGAAACGCACAAAATATACAGTATACAGTATCCGATGCACCCGAGGGGGATAATATCTCAGGAAAAGATCCATATAGTACCAATCCGTGCTACCAATGTGTCAGCATCAAGTAAAGTAATCTAGAGCAAGAATATAAATCCTAGCAAGTATGAAACAGTCAGAAAATGTACTCGCCTGATAACTGAATGTTCGAAGAGGGTATACTGCCTGAGGAGAGGTGTCTGTCTCCTAATCAGAGCAACACAAGTTACAAAATGTCTAAAATAAAGTAATTGAACATTACGATGCATTCTACATGATTCTAGGTCAATCTAGGCCAAAGTCAACTCTTGGTCAACCATGGTCAACTACACTAGTCAAACTAGGTCAACTAACCATTCTAAGTCTAAACCTAGACTAACAAGTCATTCTAGTCAATCTAGGCCTAACCAATTATCATACAAGTAACACTAGCCTAGTGATATACAAGTGTATCCACACTACATGCCATAGGCTATTCTACCTAGGCCATGAGCCAAATCACATATAGGCCAATACCCATTTACCATATATCTATATACACATTAATTATATATATAAATAGCAATATCTATTGCATTACACATACCACATTAGGCTATATTACACTCATATATATATTTATATATATATATATATATATATATATATATATATATATATATATATATATATATATATATATATATATAGGGAAGCTATTAGATACTAGCTTATATATCCATATATATATATATATATATATATATATATATATATATATATATATATATATATATATATATATAGGGAAGCTATTAGATACTAGCTTACATATCCATATATATATATATACATGTAGAGGCATACATGTGTGTGTGTGTCTTATATGGGCAGTAGGTAGTAGAAGAATGTGTGTGCATGTGGAACAAAACAGTGTGCATAGGAAATTAAGTGAAAACAGTGAGTTATATAGTGAGTTATACAGTGTATCCATAGGAATGTAGGTTACATATGAATGCATGGGAAAACAGTGAGTTTCAATATATAAACTGATAGGAGTATTAGAATGAGTGTGTGTGTGTGAGTGTCATAGAGAAATCTGTGAATGAATAACAGTGCTCAGATTTGTGTGTGTAGTGTCATGTGTACCTGTGTGACAGTGTCCCCTTATATGTGTGTGAGTGTTTGAGGAAAACAGTGTGACAGGAATTATAAAATTGTGTGTGTGTGTGTTTAAGGAATGTGTGACAGGAATTTAGTATAGGGTGTGTGTTGGTTTACTGTTAGATGAGGGTGTATGTGTGGATATGTGTGTGTGTCAATAAGTCACAAGTGACAGGGGTTTAAAGAGGGTGGTGTGTGTATGTGTTTACATATAATGTGTGATGTTCTCAGAGATTAAGTGTCTACATTCTCAGATTTAAGTGGCAGTTCATCATGAGAGGAACAATAGTTCTCAGAATTAGTGACATGTCTCATATTTGGGTGCGTGTGTAAAGTGTCATGTGTGTGACAGGGCAAGGGTTTAGATAGGAGGCCATGTGTGTGCATGTACATGAGTGCTTGTGTATGTGTAGATAGGTGTAGACATGTGTGTGTGAGGCAATTCTGTGTGTGACAGGATGTGAGGGAAACAGTCCAGATTTTGTGTGTGTGTGTGACTTCATGAGTGTGTGTGTGTTTAAGTGTGACAGATTTGGAATGTGTGTGAATGAAATTACAAAACAGTGTAAAGGGAAAAAATAGTGTGACAGTCTCAGTTTTGTGTGTGTTGGCATGTGTGTGTGAGTGTGAACTGTGTGTGTGGGTGATAGGAATAGATGTGTGAGGAATTTAGAACATGTGTGAGGAATTGCATAGGTGTGTGTTCAGATTTTGCAACATAAAACCATCAAACGGTGAGTGAAGTTCTCAGGATTTAACAAAACCAATTTGACAGTTCCATGCTAACCCTTAGCAGTTAGCATACTAAAACTCAATTCTAATAACCCATTGCTTCAACACAATCAAAGTTAACATGAACTTCAACCCTAACACATGCAGGTGAACCAAATAACTACCTAACATTATTAAAATCAGTAAAAAATAATACTTAGACTCAGAAATATCATTCCAGCCAAGTGTATCAGTCCACATTGGGAATTAAGGAATTCGACCCTAAATTAATCGTAAAAATCACAAACAAGAGTTGGTAAATAGTGTCACATAAGTAGACGTGTCTTGAGAGTTGTTTCGTGTCCAGAAAATACGACACAGGCGTGTCCAACACGTTGCAAACGTGTGGGGTGCACCCAGTGTTGCACAAAGTCGTGCACGCGTGCACACGTACGTAGGACATGACACATGACACGGGGGGTCTCGTGGTCCTGCCCACGTGTAGCCCACGTGTCAGGCTACACATACGACACAACACGACACGACCATGTCGTGTCCAGAGTGGACACGACTCGCGTATCAGAACACGATTCTGCTTGCACGCGCGCGCGTGTTGGACCAGTGCACGTGTCCTAGCTTGTCCAACACAACACCGTTGGACACAATACTTGGGGGACATGTTCGCAGACACTGCCCCCATCTCTGTGTCCAACCACAGCTCACCACGTGGCCTGTGCAATGAGCATGAGGCCTCGAGCAGCAGGGGAAACCCTAGTCGCACGCGGGGCTGTGTCCACGAGTCCAGTACGACTCCGACTCGACACAAAACATGCTCAGTTGTATAGGAACCCATAAGCGACACAAAAACATGAATTTCTATTCAAACACAAATCGAAAACAGGATCGAAATGCCCACTGTGGCATTTCGTCGAACACCAGTGAATGTACACTGATACGTATCCGATACGGACACGTAAAGGACACGAAAAGACATAAATCCTATTCCTACAGTTATAGGACACCTAGGGCTATGCATACATGCCAAGAAATCAAAAATCTATGAAGGGAATAGGAAGTTACCTATAGGTGTTCTTCCTCAAAGGAAACTTCAAAAATGGGGATTCCTCCTAGCTAGCCCCAAGCTCCAAATTGTCCCAAATCTATGATTAGCCTCCATGAAAAGTAGGGAAACACAAATTAGGTCACCATGGAAGAAGTTTGAATGGAAAAGGATAAATATTGATTAAAATATGAAGGGATTTAATGAAGAACAAACCTAGCTTCTTGAAAATGAAGGGATGAATAAAAAAGAGGCAACTAACTTTGAGAGGTATTATATAGTGATGGGGGGGATCCCTAGGCTGGCCATAAAGCTAGGGTTAGGGTTTTAGGATAGATCTATGGCTCTCATTCCATCTAGCTAATCAATGGCCTATAACCTAGGTTTCATACTTGTCTTAAATGCAACCTAGTTAGCTCTAACAATCATGACTTAACCAAGACTAATCAATACTAACTAACACTAACCATGGCTAACTAAGTCTAGCTATGACTAATCTAGGTTAGGTCAAAACTAGGTTAGGGCTAACACAACACAAGGAATCAATTAAATAATATTTAAATCACACCATTCAAAATAATATATATTAAATTCCAAATAATTATAATAAATCACAATAAGCTCAAATAAATTCAGAAATGACCAAAATACCCTCTAGGCTAAATGTACTAAATTGAACCTCTACCCACATGGTTAGGCTCTAGGTCAAACAGTCTGTAAGGTCACACTAGCAACACCAAAATCATAGGTCATGACTTAAAAATAGTTTTTAAATGATAAAAATCACCAAAAATCATATTATGATTTAAATACCATTATTAAATGATTAAAAACACAAAAGTTCAAAATTACCCTCATTTAGAAAACTGGGTGTTACACATATAGAGAGATGTTTCCTATTACAGGCTGTAACGACCCGCTCCGCCGTAGCGGAACGCCGATTCAAACGGCAAGTGCGACGACTAAAACGAGCCGTCGACTCGAAGAGTTGCGTCGACCCGATGAAGAATCGATGCAACACTTACATTGGCCCGCCAAGGATGAATCCAGACTTAGACTTTCAAAGGCGCGCTCGGAGTATCGCTCGGCCGATTGCGAATATCGCTAAGGTGGGTGGCTCCGATGAACCCGTCTTTGCTTGGCCTAGACATATAACAATACGGACACTATTGCTAGAATCGTTAGGCGATAACACTGCACATGCTAATAAATGACTCAACGCACCTAGCTAAGGGAATAATCCCCTCTTGTATGCTTGTATAGAATATGGAAAAGAACATAGAAAATATGAGAACTCTCGCACCGCACTCCACGCTCGTGCTAAGGCACAGGCTTACATTCAAGTTCCTTATGCGTTCAACAATGAAACAATGAACGATTTACAACAATGAAACGGAAGACTATCGACATAGTCGTTCTGAGTAGCATATAGCAACATTGGAAGACTTCGGGACCGATGGGTCGCCAAGACGACTCCCGTACGGGGAGTTGCATAATATATAAATAAAAGAATGAACGAATAAGTGAATGAATGAATCAACAAATGAATGAATGAATATGTGAATAAATCAATGAACAAACAAACAAGTGAAAGAAAGAAAAGATAGAATGAACAAAAGATAAGAAAGAAAGGAATGGTTAGCGACAGGTATGACGGGGACGTGCATCGGGGCTCGCTACCCGCACTGTACGGACGCCGCCGCCAACCTGGTCGATAACGCATTATGGCTCACAGACGGCCTACGGCTCAGGGACAGGCCGTTAAGTTAAAATGACAAGATAATACGAAATGGTCGCGGACAACCCACTCGTATACGGGGGGTAGGAGTAATAAGGGATTCCAAAGGCAACGATCAACGAGACATCCTGGCCGGCCTAGGCAGAATCATGGCTTACGAGATGCTTGGGTGTGGGCTCGGACATTCAAGTAGACATAAGTGCGGGGTATTTCAAAAGATTATGAAGGTGTACCAGCCATCACGCTATGATAGGTGAGAATACCAAAGGGGAATATGTTCAAATTGGCTTGTGATGCCAGCGACCGGTGCATATAGATTAAGTGGACTTGCTGGTGGAAATCCACGTGCAAGTCCTTGTATTGAAACAAAGTAGTCTGAGTTAACTGAATGAAGCACCTTCTGAACAGGCTTAAATATAACACACCAAATGATCGAGAGTACTTCGTGCAAATGAGTTAGAAAACACACCTACGACGTACTAGGACCTGAGGCAGGGACACGCCCTTGACATTGAATGTCTACATGAATTACGATAAGTTGTTATATACATGAATTGTTGACTAACTTGGTTTACTTTGGACAGGGAAGACCGGACGGTAAGTATGGGTAAGTCGTGCATGTATTTCCACGGAAACACTTGGAATCGGTAACACGAGATAGGTCATAAAATATGTCATAAAACTGATCCTAAGGCAAGATTAGAAAGACAATAAATGATAGACGGTGCACAAAAGTAAATAGAACGTGTTTGGTAATGATAGCATTGTGGGCGAGCTAGCCTCCCCACCAGTGCATAACAATGTACTGATAACCCCATAGTTTGCTTGCAGGATGCAGGAGATGTCGTCGGGTTCGGAGCTTCCCTCGAATGTGCTAAGGCGCGGAGCTATTTCTGGAGCCTTGGAGCGTTGCAAGGAGCTGAAGCACCATATACAGGACATAATGTATCGAAACATCGCCATAAATCATTCCATTTTATAAGCCACTTGGCACGTCTTTTATGTTTCAGAGAGAGAGAGAGAGAGAGAGAGAGAGAGAGAGCTTGAGAGACTTGTAAACTCGGCCTAGCGCCGCTTGTGAACTTCTTGAAAATCAACAAAGAGTTTGAATTCACTTCAACTTGTGTTCATTTACTTTCTGCTGCAAATGGGGACACTCTGTGCGACTCTGTGGCCTAGCTCAAATCGGCCATTTCTGGGATTAGCCTTGCACGGGCACAACCTAGGCCCGTGCGGCATCACGCCTTAGCGAGGACGATCGCTCCTACGGGAGCAGGACGTGACAGATTGGTATCAGAGCACGGCTTTACGTCCTTCGACTTTATTTCGATTCTCTTAATTTTGAAAGCTCATTTAGAAACAAAAGAAGTATACGCTCTCTCTCATTGTGCCTTGGGATGTTCCATGCAATAAGTCTAATATTTTCAAAAGCTCGTACGAGTACTCGATTGAACGGGATCGATAGGCGAAGGCCTTTGTGCCAAACTACGACGGACTTGAGTTGAAAGAAAACTAATGCAAAAAGTTAGCAAATGCAGTGCATGCTTGAATAATCTTACGCTGAGAATAAAGAATGGGTACACGAGACCAATGTATAGTTCGAACGGGATGATTATGTACGCAGCCTTTTGGCTAAATTGTGCCGAGTATCGCGCACCTAGACCTTCTGGTGCGAACGAGTTGCGAGCGAGATTGACTGTTGCTCAGACGAGAATAAGTGAGACTTAGAATGTATGTCGATAGAGATGCTACTTGACCAACGCTAAAGCGAACACGAGAATGATTCTTAGAGTTTGGAGAAACGGACGAACGCACCTTCGAACATGTCGATTGTAAATCGAATGACCTATTGAGGAATTGTAGAATGACTTGACCCCGAGTGGTATATGTGATAGCTTCGAAGAAGAATAAGAGTGAGTGTCAACGACTAGTCAAGCGGCTCGAACCCTGAGTGGTGTATGGACGTTATGGAAATTGTTCGAACGAGACTAAAGGATTTATGGATAGAACGAGTATGTCGACAAGCGATAATATCGCGCAAAGCCTTAGAACGAGTAACGATTAGTTGATCACGATTCGAGAGTCTCAAACGAGATATCGTTCGGACGAATCAAGAATGCGTAGTACGAATTACGAAATGATTGAATGGAGATTCGACACGATAAAATAAATGGATGTTTTGGTCGAGGAAACGTAGTGGATTGTGCATACGATTTTGAATTTAGTCGAATAGATTGAAACTTGAGTTAAGACGAAATACTCAGATGAAACCGAAGTTAGCACGATAGGAAGATAGCGTGCGTGGAAAATATTGGTTTGGAGATACGAGAATGACTAAGGAATTGGAATAGATGTTGCTTGATGACGAGTTAGCATGAGACAATGTGAATTGAGGAATTAAGTTGCATGACTCAGAATTCATTGCAAAAGGAAGATCGTCAGGTTATGTACATCATCGATGGTATTGAGGCATATCAAAGATCGATGTACGATAACTCGGGGGTTCTCTGATTCGATGAATGATGATCGTGTTAGAAGTTATTATTTTGAAGGATACGTTGTTGGGGAATTTTGATAGAAATGAATGTTTGGAATGAAGACGAGAAGTGACTTGATTGTTCGGTGATAACCACAACGACAACGATCTTGTCTTGCATGAGTGCAACTCCAGCCTCGTACATGCGTCACGTTGGATTTGGGACGATCGTTCCGCGTGAGCGTTGGCATGGTGATTCATGTCCAGCAGGAATGATCGAACTTGAAATATCATACATGGAAATTTTGATTGCTTCGACTTGTGGTTTGAAGCGAAGGCAAATTTGAGGATTTATCGGACTTACGATAGACGACTAAGTAAAGTTGAGGATTGAGTAGACCCAATTTGCGTATCGAAAATGAGTAAGTCTAGACTCAACGTAAGAGTTACGTCCCGATGAGGATGATTATTCTGCAGGAATGTTGACATGGTGATTCATGTCCGTCGTGGATAATCAGACTTACTTGAGATCGGGGGGCGATATATTGTAAGGCTCGACAACCTTGAGATCGACTACGTGAATTGGATAGGATGGATAGGTGAATTGTATCAAACATACTTGAAGAGATAGACTACGATAATTGCTAGTGTGGACATACGATAATAACATGTCGAGGATTTGATTGAGGATAATCTATCGTAGGATGACTTTCCTAAACGAGCTCGGACTTGGAGCAGAGAATGTCTCGATGTGAATAGGGTAAACGCTGCTCGATGTTTAGAAATTTGAGTGAAACGAACTTGGGTAGAAACTCCCGTACAAAGAACAAATGGTTTGACCATAGGATTTGGGGCGAGCGTCGTGCAATGACTTTGTACAATGAACCGAGAACTTGACTTGTATCTATGACCTTGTGAGATGACCTAGCGGATAGGCGGACGACCCTATGTCGAATGATTGAACCTGTGCGATTGATATTACAGTATCGTCTGGATGGACGATGGACTTTGGACAACAAGACTTAGAGTAGGACGGGGAACTGGGAGTGTGCGTGAACGACAACGAGATTAGCCTCAAACGAAGTGAATGAATGAAATCAATGTCGCACAAGTAAAGTTAGGATAACAGATTGAATCATTGATAGGAAGACGTATTCGACGATAGTGAAATACTTGGTCTTAAATCGGACGGGAATTACTTAGACTTGGTCGACTCCGCTAAGAAGAAATTATATTGATTTCATTGACAAGCGCGCTTGAGAAGCGAATCGAATCATCTTGATGACCGAGATAAACGATAGTGATACACACATGAGTTTGATTTTAATCAAAGTAAAAGTAAAATGATCGACAAATCGAAACTATCACGAGTAGCTTGTCCGACTTCGCTAATCGCTAAGCTTGGTTGAAATATACGTATTCGGGGGACGCCTTGAATATGTGCACGATCCAAACCCAGCGATATGATGAACTCGAATGCAGCTGCAAGTGGGTGTTGAGATGCGCATGAATGAATGAGTGAGTTTGCCTCAGCCTACGACTCTCATGTTTGATGAATGACAACGCACCTCGTGCGACCATTACAGTCCCATGCTAGGATGCAATAGCAACCAAGTCGAAGAAACACGACAATTGAATAAGTACCATCAACTCTAAAATAAGTGAAAAGTCATTCAATAAAATTGGCCAAACGTATGCAACATAAAACTTGGAAGGATAACCGAGCATAGTTCGATGCTATCGAGCGATAAAGTCATTCGATAGGGATTATCTAAGGTACACACACGACATGAGTTAAGGAACGGCATGATCACTTGCACTCAGGAAGTCTCGAGGACGAGACTTGTTTTGAGTGGTGTATTATGTAACGACCCGCTCCGCCCTAGCGGAACGCCGATTCAAACGGCAAGTGCGATGACTCAGACGAGCTGTCGACTCGAAGAGTTGCGTCGACCCGATAAAGAATCGATGCAAGACTTATATTGGCCCATCAAGGATGAATCCAGACTTAGACTTTCAAAGGCGCGCTCGGAGTATCGCTCGGCCGATTGCGAACATCGCTAAGGTGGGTGGCTCCGATGAACCCGTCTTTGCTTAGCTTAGATACATAACAATACGGACAATATTGCTAGAATCGCTAGGCGATAACACTACGCATGCTAATAAATGACTCAACGTACCCAGCTAATGGAATAATCCCCTCTTGTATGCTTGTATAGAATATGGAAAAGAACATAGAAAATATGAGAACTCTCGTACAGCACTCTGCGCTCGTGCTAAGGCACAGGCTTACATTCAAGTTTCTTATGCGTTCAACAATGAAACATTGAACGGTTTACAACAATGAAAAGAAAGATTATCGACATAGTCGTTTCGAGTAGCGTATAGCAACATTGGAAGACTTCGGGACCGATGGGTCGCCAAGGCGATTCCCGTACGGGGAGTTGCATAATGTATGAATGAAAGAATGAACGAATAAGTGAATGAATGAATCAACGAATGAATGAATGAATATGTGAATGAAACAATGAACGAACGAACAAGTGAAAGAAAGATAAGAAAGAATGAATAAAAGATAAGAAAGAAAGGAATCGTTAGCGACAAGTATGACGGGGACGTGCATCGGGGCTCGCTACCCGTGCTGCACGGACGCCACCGCCAACCTGGTCGATAACGCATTATGGCTCACAGACGGCCTATGGCTCAGGGACAGGCCGTTAAGTTAAAATGACAAGACAATACAAAATAGTCGCGGACAACCCACTCGTATACGGGGGGTAGGAGTAATAAGGGATTCCAAAGGCAACGATCAACGAGACATTGTGCCCGGACTAGGCGGAATCATGGCTTATGGGCTACTTGGGTATGGGCTCGGACATTCCAAGTAGACGTAAGTACGGGGTATTTCAAAAGACTATCAAGGTGTACCAACCATCACACTATGATAGTTGAGAATACCAAAGGGGAATATGTCCAAATTGGCTTGTGATGCCAGCTACCGGTGCATATAGATTAAGTGGACTTGCTGGTGGAAATCCACGTGCAAGTCCTTGCATTAAAACAAAGTAGTCTAAGTTAACTGAATGAAGCGCCTTCTGAACAGGCTTGAATATAACATACCAAATGATCGAGAGTACTTCGTGCAAATGTGTTAGAAAACACGCCTACGACGTGCTAGGACCTGAGGCAGGGACACGCCCTTGACATTGAATGTTTACATGAATTACGATAAGTTGTTATATATATGAATTGTTGACTAACTTGGTTTACTTTGGACAGGGAAGACCGGACGGTAAGTATGGGTAAGTCATGCATGTATTTCTACGCAAACAATTGGAATCGGTAACACGAGATAGGTCATGAAATATGTCATGAATCTGATCCTAAGGCAAGATTAGAAAGACAATGAATGATAGACGGTGCACAAAAGTAAATAGAATATGTTTGGTAATGATAGAATTATGGGCGAGCTAGCCTCCCCACCAGTGCATAACAATGTACTGATAACCCCACAGTTCGTTTATAGGATGCAGGAGATGTCGTCAGGTGCGGAGCTTTCCTCGAACGTGCTAAGGCACGGAGCTATCTATGGAGCCTTGGAGCATTACAAGGAGCTGAAGCACCATATACAGGACATAATATATCGGAACATCGCCATAAATCATTCCATGTTGTAAGCCACTTGGCACGCCTTTTATGTTTTAAAGAGAGAGCTTGAGAGACTTGTAAACTCGGCCTAGCACCGTTTGTAAAATTCTTGAAAATCAATAAAGAGTTTGAATTCGCTTCAACTTGTGTTTATTTACTTTCCGCTGCAAATGGGGACACTCTGTGCGACTCTGTGGCCTAGCTCAAATCGGCCGTTTCTGGGATTAGCCTTGCACGGGCGCAACCTAGGCCCGTACAGCATCACGCCTTAGCGAGGACGATCGCTCCTTTAGGAGCGAGTCGTGACACAGGCGATCCCGTTATCCCGGCCTCACCTGATGGACTTGTAGCCTGCTGACGAGTAGAGCACATTTCTATCCCACTGTCATGTGGGGCACTTCTTAAAACAAGTACTAAGTATATTGTCATGTGTTTCACTCCAAGTCAACTAATAGTTCTTGATAACTCTTACATGAACATCGCCTGGATAATCTGGATAGCTGCAAGGCTTGTGACTGCTGGAACATCTTATTGCATCTTGTTAGTAATTAGGCTTGTGATAACCCTAGTTAATTAAAATATCAAGACGTACTCTCTGCTTGGCTGTGGATATTGATTGGGCCCTATCTTGTCTAGTCTTGCCTAGATCCAGTACATGGCTATCTCAAGACATGCTTGTTTATGCTTTACTGTATCGATAATTGGTTAGAGACTAAGTTCTGTTCAAGTGAAGGGTTATAACCCCGGTCCTTGTTTGGTTTACGGGTTATAACTTGGTTACCGAAATGGTCCTTTAGTTATCTTATCGTTTATCGCCTTGTTTCTCTAACTCATGTCTTTCATTATCATTGATGCAATTATGTGCTAGTATGCTGGTTTTAGTTCTTAAGTGAAGCCTCCATTGAGGCACTTGCTCTTCTGGGTTCTGACCCAGCTGGTTTTGTATGACCAAATTTTGGAGTAGCTTTCGAGGATCTTCCAGCCTTCCAGTCAGATGGTGAACACTAGATGCAACCCTGGCAACGAGTGGGTTTTATTTTGCTATCCTACTATATTGTAAATTATTCTTTTGAGGTGTTTAGCCGCCGAGTAAGTGTTAGCTCGTGTTGAATTTACTTTCCTGTCAGCCTAAGGGCTGTAACATGATTGACAAATCCTATGGTTGATCATGTATGACTTTAACTCTTGCTAGTCTATACATTTTGTATGACTAGCTTCATGATCATCTGAATATGTAATGTTTGGGATGCCTTACTTTGTATGTCTGATTATCTACCATCTTGTTACATTTACTTGCTTGCTTGAGATTGAGACACTAGGCTTGTACTTGACCATAAGAGACTGTTGACTTGTAGTTAAACCCTCATGCATCTAGACAGCTGTGACCGTATATCGAGGTGGGTTACACTTCAATGTATGTAGCTGGCTGTGTCTGTCCCCCGCTCTCCAGTATTCTGGTTTTGGGGCGTGACACTGGTACACCGTGTAGCTTTACTATTTGGTTCATATACATATCAGCCAAAACTTCTGTGGACTACCCTACTCTAAAAGGTAAGAAGTAGGCCGATTTGGTAAGTCTATCAACAATCACCCATACTACATCTCTTCCACTAGGACTCCGAGGAAATCCTGTGACGAAGTCCATCGTAATGTGCTCCCACTTCCACTACGGAATGGGTAGCGGCTGCAATAATCCGGACGTCCTCTGGTGCTCGGCCTTCACTTGTTTGGCATACCAAATACTTGGCCATAAAATGAGCTGTCTTCCGCTTCATTCCGTGCCACCAATAATACTGCCGCAAGTCCTGGTACATCTTAGTTCCTCCGGGATGCATAGATTAAGCCGAACTGTGTGCTTCTGCCATCAACTCCTGCCACAACTCTCCATTAGGAACATAAATACGATCACCACATTGCAATGTCCCATCGGGATGAATCCTCAATCCTGTCTACTCTCCTGTCTCAGTCCTCTCTCAAAGACGTCGAAATCTAGCATCCTTAGGTAATGCCGCCTTGATCCTCTCCACTAGCGATGATTACACTTGGAGGTTGGCTAACACGCCATCTGCTCCAGGCAATACTACCTCAATACCAAGCTACTGCAAGTCTCTGATCAACTCCTTCTGCGTAGTCAAGAAGTGTGCCATGGGCTTACGGCTCAATGCGTCTGCCACAACATTAGCCTTTTTCGGATGATAATGTAGCTCGATCTCGTAATCTTTTATCTCACCATACAAGTAGTATTTCCATAGCTTCAAAGCAAAGATAACCGTTGCGAGCTCTTGATCGTGGTTTGGATAATTTTTCTTGTGCACCCTCAACTGTCTCAATGCATAAGCTACCACACGATCATGCTGCATCAATACGCACCCTAACCCCTTCCCGGATGCATCACTGTAGATCAAAAATCCTCCCGGGCCCGATGGTAGTTTCAAGATATGTGCAGTGGTCAGTCGCTTCTTCAACTCGTCAAAAATAGCTTGACACTCATCTGTCCATACAAACTCCTGATCATTGCAAGTTAGTCGAGTCATAGGCTCCACTATTCGAGAGAAATCTTCTACGAACCTTCGGTAATATCCCGTAAGTCCAAGAAAACTTCTCACCTCAGAAGCCGATGTAGGAGCGGGCCATGCCTTGACTGCCGTAATCTTCTCAGGATCTATCAATATGCCGTCTCTAGTAACAATGTGCCCAAAAAATAAAACCTCCTTGAGAAAGAAATCACACTTGCTAAGCTTTGTAAAAAGTTGCTCACTCTCAAGATTCCTAAAACTGTCCGTAGATGCGGCTCATGCTCCTCTTGGCTCTTCGAGTATATCAAGATATCATCTATAAAGACGACTACAAATTTGTCCAAGTACTGATGAAAGACCTTGTTCATTAAGTTCTTGAAGACTGTGGTAGCGTTGGTCAAACCGAAATGCATAACCAAGAACTCGTAGTGTCCATACCTCGATCGAAATACCGTCTTCGAAATATCTTTCTTCCGAACCTTCAGTTGGTGATAGCCCGATCGCAAGTCGATCTTTGAGAATACCTTGGACCTACTCAGCTGGTCGAATAGATTGTCTATGCGCGGCAAGGTGTACTTGTTCTTCACCGTCATTACATTCTAGGCTCTGTAGTCGATGCACATGCACACTGTCCCATCTTTCTTAGGTACAAAAAGAATGTGTGCTCCCCATGATGATGCACTGGCACGAATAAAGCTTTTCTCCAATAAGTCATCAATCTATGTCTTCTTCTCTACCAACTCCTTGGGTGCTAGTCGATATACTCGAGACAAAATAGGCTCGGCTCTATGAATAAACTCAATAGAAAACTCAATGTCTCGGTCAGGTAGCAGTCCTGACAATTCCTCAGGGAACACATCCTCAAACTCAGCGATAACAGGGTACTGAAGGATGTCCTGCATCATCATGTGAGTCACCAATATAGGTGCATCGCTTCTCAAGGCTTCTTCCTTGGTGAACTCAAAATCAGTCACATTCGGTGGTCTAAAGACAATACTGCCCTTACGGCAGTCTATGAGAGTGAAATGCTGGCTCAACCAGTCCATCTTGAGAACAACATCGAATGTCGGCATAGGAAATACAAGAAGTCGTGCCTTCATCTCTCTACTACTTATCACTACAGAACAATCTCTATGAATACCACTAACAGGTACAACTCTGGTTCTGTCTCACTACAGAACAATCTCTACAAACACCACTAACAGGTACAACTCCTCCTCCAGTGAGGATTCTAATATTTTTAGGTAAAGATGACATAGATATGCTGTGTCTAGTGGCAAAGCTAGTGGCTATGAATGAATGGGTGGCTCCAGTATCAAATAATGTGATGGCAGGAAATGATGCAACTAAAACCATACCTGCTATAACGTCCACCTCTGGTTCTGTCTCTTCTGCAGCTAGTGCAAAAGCCTTGCCAACTCTTTGATTACCCGTTTGTGCTCTAGCCTGCTAAAATTGGGCTACCTGAGGGGGTAAGGGTGGTCGTGGTGCTCCTGGTCCCGTAATCTCTAGCCTCTGTATCTGCCGCTGGTTTTGTGGAGTGGTCCTCTAAAATGAGCAATCTCTAGCCTGGTGCTGACTTGATCCGCAAGCTAGGCAATGTCCCATTCGTCGTCAACAGTCTCTCTGAACATGACCAACTTTGCCACAGAAGTGGCAAGTGGCCTTCTCCTGTGCCTGGTATGGCCCTGTACTCTGGTGATACGGGTGTGAGGGAGGACGTCTCACTGGCCCTCCTATAGTGTTCTTAGCAGATCCCATGGTCGAAGTAGCTCGTCGGTGTGCCTTCTTGCTTATGGCCTCCTGAGTTCTAGCCTCTGCCAGAACAGCTGCTTGGGAGACCCTCGACTCGGAGCTGATGTATCTCTGCAACTCTATGCTCAAGCCTCTATGAAATCTTTTGGCTTTCTCCAGCTCCGTCGTAACCAACCCCGGTGCAAAATGACTCAACCAACTAAACTCGGCGTCGTACTCATCAAATGTCATGCTTCCTTGTTCCAAGTATAGAAACTGGTCATACAGTACATCCTTGGCAGTGTCGAAGAAAAACTTCTTATTGAACATCCTTTTGAATTCCTCTCATGTCTGATCAACTCCTAGCCGTCTCTCCTCTGCGGCCCACCAATCGTAAGCATTTCCTTCCAACTGTAACTTCACTGCCGTCATCCATAAATCTGCGGATAACTCCGAAGCCTTCAAGAGATTTTCTGTCTTAACCAGCCAATTGGTGATTCTGATGACGTCTTCAGTGCCTTTGAAGTATGGAGGATTCATGTTGCGGAATCCCTCGATAAAGCCTACAGAGGCTTGGGGTGCTTGGGTCAGTGCTGTCTCCAAACTCCTTCTAAAGGTCTCGTTCTGCTGCATCTGGGCCTGTACTAAGCCTTGGAGGATATGATCTGTAGAAGTCCCACTAGCCTGAGGCATAGGCTGTTATGAGGGCATATATGGCATCTGGGGCATAAACTGTAGGGCACCCTGAGGCCCGTACTGTGGAGGATATGAAGCATATGGAAGGGGATACTGTGGTGGGTATGATGGAGGATACTGAGGTAGATACTAGGGTGGATATGGTGGTAGATATGGTGGTGGAAACTGAGGTGGATAGGGTGGTGGAGGTGGTAGGTACTCTTCTTGGGCTACAGGGTTTTCGGGGCCTATCTGTCCCACTTGGGGTGTCGGGGCTTGCTATTGAGTAGTGGATGGTGTCAGCACAGGCTGCAAGGCTGGTCCGGATGGTGCTGGAGTGGTAGGGGACATGGGTGGCGGACCCACTAATCCTTCTTGAGCAGTGGTGTTCCCATCAGTAATGGCGAGAGGGGTAGAGCGACCAATACAAGAATTCATCCTATATTGGCACAAAAAATTAGATTTTTGGTTAGAACAAAATCAAACTGGATGTAATCAAGCAGTCAAACGAGAAGTTGAGAAGAGATCAAGGAAGTTATTAGTAAGTGGATGAGATTCTATTCCTATTCCTATATGCAGGCTAGTTGGGCACAGTCATGTATCCCAACAATATTGAGAGACCTGCACGGGCCACCACAAAAACATGTAACGCCCCAGTCCCATACTACATAGGACTAAGTACGCCATCATGCCAGCTGCACATATACGAAGAATATACCAATATGTGGTATCCTCATATTTGTACATAAGCTGTAAATATTATAACATGATAAGCCACAATATAAATAACTAAATCTCATCCACAGCTCAACACAAAATGTATAATGAGTCTCAATAAATAAAAGAAGTCAAAGAGATAGCCGGATGGACATACCCACTCCAAACAGCTATAAAAAATAGCCTCAGATAATAAACAGTAAAGATGAAGATAAAAAGATGTCCACTACATAGTCTCAGATAATAAAGAAGAAAAACTAAGTATCAGCGAAAGATGCCTCGTCATCGTCATAAGAAGGATCCAAAGCTGCTACATACTCATGGGGATATTCCTGCTCGTCTAATCCTGGAGAGATCATCAGGTCCTCAGAGGAACGTAACAAGATACAGAAAAATATGCCGAAATAACTGAATGTGTAAACATGCAACTATGACACTACAAGATCTCCTAACCGTCTATGTGAGATGCACTTTGAGGATAACGTTCTACTCAGGGGCTGTAGGATCAGCAGAGTAAATAAAGAATGGCAGTAAGTATCGTTCATCCGAGTCGCTATCGGCCAGGAACAGAAAGTAGCACTCATACGAGTCACTATCGGCCCACAAATGTGTGTAAAAATGTAAAGATAGCCCCTACGCTAGTAGCTGTCCCCTCCCCCATTGCTCTTGTCCAAGATGTATCCATAACCTGTCCAGTTTGGCAAGTGATATGGCTTCTAACTCGACACACTAGTAGCAGTTTTCTCATATCCGTCGCACAACCCATACGTATCGATGGCCAGTCGAGTACGCAGGTCTGTGTCCTATATGAACTAACTCATCACATATTACACATGTGTCAAGACGATATGAGATATGAAAATATCCCACACCCATAAGGTGGTCGTCTAACACTAGGTTGATATGCATAATAAAGTATAAAATAACGAAAACGACTAAATCTAGTCGCCTGTACCCAAGTGTGACTTGGACGCACAATATAAACAAAATGAAAAATAAGAGAAAAAAATATGCAATAATAAAATATACTGAAAAGAAATGAGCACAATCAGAATCTATGGCAAGGTATACTTGCCTGTGGTTTGAGAAAGGCAATCCAATAGTCGCAAGGGGCAGCACCAAAAACTCACAATTCACAGATGACTCCGTATGCTGAAACAAACATCAAAAATGTTTTCGATGTAAAAGATCTCTCTAGAAAACGCATGTCCAAAAGTCAAATTTTGAAACAGGCACAAAATCATAATTTTGGATCAAAACGATATCCACCGTTGGACCATCTTTGCACCAAAATGCATGCCAGTATCAAAGGTCTGTAAAGTACTCAAACTACATGTCTACAGATTCGATTTGAGGAGACGAACCCAACGGTATATCAAATTTTGGATTTCGATGGGTCGTGCACAAAATTGCCCATCGGAGCAGGTTGCGAGCCCGCCACTTTGACGTTCCGATTAACCTTCTCAAGATCGAAAAAAATTGGCATACAGGACCAAAAAATGGTAAGGTCTGGTTGGCGCAAGTTTCGTGTCGATCCGACGAACGTGTACGAAATTATGGCCAAGTTTGCAAAGCGTCGATACGGGGGTATCTTGACAGATACGTATTGAATTCATCGCACACACGCAACGAAATCGAGTTTCGTCAGTTCCCACATGTCAGCAATATCCATACGCATTTTTTGATGTGTATAGTGCATGACCATGTCGCCCGGTTTGTCGGAGCGCACGCCGTATCGGGAAGTTTTTCTAAATTTGAAAACAGAATTGACAATTTTTCGTGAAACTTTAACCAAGTGTAACTTTTTATATACTGAATGAAAAGTGATTCCAGAAGGTACGTTACAATCTCGTATATACTATTTTGACTGTCTTTAATTACTTTGTCAAATTATTTAGTAATCGGTCCAAAAAACGGCTTCCAAGTTGGTACTTTAAAACAGTTTTTCAACATTCAGAAAAGTAGTTTTTCCCCAACTTCGTCTCGATTTTTCGAGCAATTTAGAGGCCATGTCGAAATCCATCTGGGGGATCCCGAAGAGGGTCATGGGGGCTTCTATAGGAATTCGTAGAATCAAAAATGATCAAACATAGATGGAGAAAGGGGGTGAGAAGGAGGTTACCTCGCTGTCGACAAAACCGAACTGCATAATAGGTGCGGTTGGCCTGGAGGTAGCTGGCGACGTCCGTGCGATGGTGCGGCACTGTCAGCAGCCAGGTGAGTTCACCGGGGTGGGGAAGAGCTCGGGGATGACTCTGGGGCTGCGCAAAGATTTCGGGTTAGGGGTCCTCGGATTTTCGTAGCCGCTTATATATAAAGGCTATTACCAAGTTGAGTTTAACTTGTATTGGAGGCTTGGGAATATATAAGTTTGATCAGGATTAGGTCTCGTTCAACTCCTGTAGTCGGATTTCATGTAGATGAGGCTTGGGATTCAAAGAATATTGCTAAAAGGTTTGAATTGTAAAGTGAAGATTTGAATCTCCATTCAAATCTCCAAAAGGTGGTCGGGTTTTCCATAGTACTGTAGCTTCGGCTACAGTACTGAGTGATACTCTTTTTTTTTTACTTATCTATATATATCATTTTGTATACTCTTAGAAAACAAGTAATGTAGCTTATAAAAATTCTAAAAAATTTATATATAAAAAAATCTAAATTTCTAATCTATAATATGCACCCTGTACAAGCATTCATACCTATATTATTAACAAAAACCCATGACTTAACACTACATTATATATAACAAAATTTAATAAAAATAAAAATAATTAGTAAATTAATTAGGTAAAAGATGGGGGTTTACAGAATGGGCTCGCTTAATGAGAGTTAACATGCAGGCGCAGGGCTTGTGGGAGGCGATCGAATCTGGGGTCGCCGACTACCACGAAGATAGGATGGCCCTATCCGTCATACTCCGAGCCGCGCTGCCGGAGATGTTGCGGACACTAGCAGTAAAAGACACTACCAAGGAAGCGTAGGACACTGTAAAGACCATGCGGATGGGGGTCGAACGCGTGCACGAGGCCAAGGCACGGAAACTTCGTACCAACTTTGAGACGATCAAGCTCAAGGATAGCGAGTCCGTTGAGGACTTCGCCATGCGGCTCACGGGACTCGTCAACGACCTGCAACTACTCGGCGACGAGCAGCCTGAAGAAAAGGCAGTTAAATTTTTTTTCATGTTGTTGCACCTAGGTACACGCAAGTTGCTAGCGACATGGATAGCTGCCTTCTCCTCTCCGAAGAGGAGTGGCTCGCTCGCACGAAGTAGAGGAAGCAAGGTGAGGCTCACTCCGGCGGTGGCAAAACCAGTGGTCGTGGGTGTGCCAGGCTAAGATGTTGTTGTCGCGACGACACGAGCAACGACAACAACAAAGCGTCCGGCAACACGCATGACAAGAAGGAAAAGTACCACAATTATGGCATCTATGGCCACTTGGCAGAGGACTACTGTAAGCCGAAGTGCAATGAGCGGGCCAATCTGACGCAAACCGATGATGATGAGCCAGCACTGCTGATGGTGCAGGAGTGCACACTTGCCAAGACTACCGTAGGCACGACCAACACCGTTGTACTCGACGAGGTGCAGGGTCAGGTGCATCTGGGCCGCGAGGACGACCACTACGATGATGCGTGGTATCTCGACACCAGCGCCATCAACTACTGTCCATACTGCAATAAGTGCACAGAGGTGGATTTCGACCACTCCGTCGACGACATTGTCTGCCCAGATTGCGGACTCGTGTTGGAGGCTCACTCCATCGACGAGACGTTGGAGTGGAGGACCATCGATGGCTTGGCTCCTCCAGAACCAGTACCACCTAATTTGTAAGCTCTAGCAACCCATATTTCTTCTGATCTAGTTCATGGGGCTTATAATTCAAATAAGCAAAGTGTTCCCTGCTATTATTTTCCAATGGGACAGTGCTTGAAAGAAGAGCAGGTAGCACAAGTTTCAACATCCTTCGTGGGAGGCATCGAGGAAGGCGAGGTTGTCATCAGTAGAGAGACAGAGGATAGAGTTCTCGGAGATCCTGATGCCTTCGCCCGTGGCCCAGACGGCGTCGGCCTGCTGCACGTCCCGAAAGTTATGGGAGACGCTGATGACGTACGCATCGCCGATCGGGACAAAGCCAACGACGAAGGCGAAGCTACCATCCGGGCCGACGTAGCATAAACACTTCCTATAACGGGAGCTCTGACACCATCGCAAAGGGGGTGGATCCCTCGCCCGTAATAGATTGGAACCCGGTTAATGAGTCGGGCGAGTCGGTCGTGAAATCGAAAGGTAGCAAACCCCTGAACGTCCCGAAGGAGTCGCCAGAGTTGAGAAGCCGGAGGGTGGAGAGGGAGCTCATGGCCGCTGCAAAAGGGAATCGGATGCAGGCGTCCTCGGTCTTCTTGCCCTCAGCATCGGCACCTGCGTTGGTCGAGAAGGCTATTACTCCCATGGCTGAGAGGATTTTTGCTATGCCGAAAGCAGCGGCAGTGGAGATTATTGTCGAGAATCCAAATACCTCTAAGGTTTCGGACATGAAAAAGGAGCGACCGCAGGAGGAGCACGCCAGGATGTACCAGCCCGACGTGATCGAAAAGGCAAAGAAGTAGCTCCTTTCGTACGCCCTCCCCGTGACTCTTCTTGGCGATGACCACGACGTCGACGTAGCAATCATCGGGGATCCCGACACAGGACATGATGTCGGCAACTTTGAAGGCGGAGGGCCGCTCGAGGATCCTTCTGGCATCGTGAGCCACAGGGGGGACTCAGGCATGAAGAGTGACACGACATCGTGGAAGATGCAAGGGACTGCACCGATGCCGAGCATGATGTGCCAGCCGAGCTGTACCGCGAGGTTGGTGAAGGAAATATTGGAGATATAGCCAAGAAGGATGTCGCAATTGATGAAGACCTCGGGGAAGGAGGTGTGGTACCCACAGGAGGAGGCGGGGGCCACATCGGTGCTGTAGATGGGGACGATCACGAGGGGGTAGCCGACCCCGACGCTCATCAGGACGAAGCACCCTGACATCAACAGGTTGTACTTGGGAGCGATGCCCAACAAGAAGGACCCGAAGAAGAAGAAAAAGACCACCATGATAATGATGGTAAGACGGTGTCCAAGCCAGTCGGAGGTGCGTTCGGCTAGGGCGAAGAAGCTTATGAAGTTGGGCCGCTACCTGGATGACTACTCCATCTTGCAGAACCTCTTTTGATCAATGTCCGTATATATGTGCTATACGGAGGCGATAACCGCTACGTTCCAAGCGTCAAGGTTCTTCCGGTGTTAGAAGAGATTGCCAAGGAATGTGCCAAACCTGATGAATGGTGGGAATCATCTCCTGGCTTTGATGTTCTTGTGGATGAAGGAGTGGCAGTGGATCTGGCAGCTAGGCCCGAGGGGCGTGGATAAGGCGCAGACCCACAGGGCACAAGAATAGTTGAATTCGTCGACCTCCCACCCGACACTCGTCTGATCGATTTAAAGTAGGCCTACAAACTCAAGGAGGACGAGCATGGTGGCAACGTCAAGCATAAGACACGCCACATGGCGAAAGGTTATATGCAACAGGCTTAAGAGGTGATTTGTAGGAATTAATCATGTTGCATAGAATAAAGTACCTATTCTTTAGCATAGCTACCTAGTCCTTAGTTTATTGTGTGGTGAGGAGTCATTCCTCTATTTTCTGGTCTTCAACACCTGTGAGGTGAGGAGCCAATTGCTCCTATTCTTTAGGTGCTACCGATTTTGTTTGTAAGCCTATATAAAGAGGCTCTTTGTGTAAACATTGACACAGCAAGTAGCATTTGCAAATAACAATCCAGAAGCTATCTTTTCTTCCCTTCCTCTTGCTCTGTATATGCGCCTTATAGCTCATTTTATGGGCCAACATAGCTATCCTACATTAAATTGTATAAAGTTTTCATTTCCATGCTTAGAAGAAAAGCAAATTCTAGAATATATAATGAACTTGATGTTCCATAGAATATATTATTCAGTTGTTATGATTTCTAGATGCCAACTTTATGACAATGATTTATATTTATGATCATCTTTATTTCTTGTTTACAACTTTTACGAAAGCAAAGGCTGATAGACTTTGCAGTGGCACTTAGAAGTAAGCTCAAATATTTTGACGAATTGGAGAATGTACGGTCCGATAGCTACGTTTATTTAGTAGTTGTCCTATACTGTTATTTTTTGGGTAAAGCCATATTTCAAACTCATAATGTTTCTTTACACTTTCCATGTAAATACATAATGTGATCAAGATGAATGTGCATAAACACCTGAATTATGATGAACGCCTGATTAATTTACTTTTGTTATCTGATAGGTCCAGATATTTATATAGCAAACACTTTCTACCATTTTTATTGTTGATCAAGATTTTCCTAAAAATGCTCGAGTAGATTTCTACCAATTTTTATTCTTCAAACATGAATATTTGGAATGGAGAATTCCTTAATTTGCTAAAATGACTTGATGAATGCATTTCGTAAGATATATAATCTATCACATTTAGCTAGGGTTTTCTTCTTTATCAATTTGTAAATTATATGTTTGAGGAATTACCAACTCTTATTGTATTTGTTTTCACTGGGTAAGCTTAGTTATGTTAAGAGCAACCCACACTATGTAGAATCTGGTGTTTACTTTGTTATTCTCGAAACAGATCTTAGATGGAAATTTGGATCTTTTAGTGAGACATGGAGATGAATACTCGTTCTCTTTGTGAGATACGAGGTTGATGACTCGGTCTCTTTGTGAGAATCAAAGTTGGAGAATCGCTCTCTTTGTGAGAACCAAATTTGACAAAGACAACTTTGCTGGGGTGATGAAGATCACCGTTGCTCAAAGCAAGATTCGCCCTATTGCAATCTGCTCCCAGGAACCAACAAGTTTGAAAGAACTTCTGGAACGCTCGCTATCACCTCATTTTCCGAACTCGATGAACTCCAATGGACTCTAATGGAAGCGGCGACATAACTCTCTTCATCTCTTAATTTCTAATTTATCTCAATAAAGGGACGTAGAGAATATTTATAGAGTTTGGCTGAAACCCTAATCTCTAATGCTGGCCGTAACTGATTGCAAAACAATATGAACGAATAATAGAAATATTTGAATGAATTAAATTCAAATCCCAAAAAAGATGGATCTAAATATTTGACTCAATCTTTCCACAACCGATCAAATCTTCCAATCAGCCACATCATATGCAACCTGCACTCCAGCTCCCACTCAGCACGTTAGCACGTCAGCCCGTACGCCTACACACAGTTGCGCAATAGCACATACGTAGTACCACAAGCACGCAGTAGCACAGCGGCGTAGCAATGCAGCAGTACAGCATCGCTGCCTTACAACAGCGCAAGCGCATATACGCGTAAACGCATATACATGAATAGCTGCGCTTAGCCCATACATGCCACTGTTTATGCGTCTGCGCATGCGACTCGCTTATAAGACGACCGCACGAGTACATTAGTAGCACACAAAGTGTCATTGCTGACGTGCTAAATGCAGAGTTCGCCAACAAAATGCCACTTTATGCCTGAGTATGAGCTCGGGCCCAGGTCCGAGACCGAGTCCTATCAAGTTTGAGTCCGAGTCGCTAAGCCCCTTCGAGACTTAGCTCCACAGAAAAATAATCCCATAAGTATGAAAAAAATTTCCTTTTTGAGTTAGCCTTCCTTCCACTAGAAAAACACCCCCCACATGGCATCCATGTGCCTCTCCACACCTCATGTGATCTCTCAATACAAGCAAATCTTTATATAGAGATACAATCCATTTGGCCTAGGCAATATGGGACTATCTTTCTAGTCTCTAAGGTAAAACACCAACAATCCCCCACAAATCTGTACATATGAGTTGAGCGTTACCCATAGTGATTGTCCATCATGCATTAGGATAAATGTCGCTACAACTTGAATCTTTCCACATGGGTTAAATAATAGCATTATATAAGAATGGACTAAACCTTGAATTCTGTACCATAATTGTAATTCTTTCCACTCACACAATAACATCAACTGTGCTTCTGGCTTCACATTAAAGGCCTTGTGCCAGCCTGGTTTTGGTGTAGGTATCTTAGGTGTCTATAAGATTCTCCTCAAGAAACAACCTACATCTCTATTCATACACTCTAGGTGAGTTCTTTTAAAGAGTCTTTAACATGAAGCCTTTTGCTTCCTTGTGGTACTACACCACTATAACATGGCCCAAAGCCGAGGCACTGCCTTATATGGTGTCATGCCACCTGTAGCATGAGGCCCAGCCTCTTTATAGTGCCAAACTACCCAGCATGAAGCCTTTCTCTTCCTTGTTGTGTTACGCCGCCGTGACATGGCTTGCAAAGCCGAGATACTGCCTCATGTGGTGTCACCTACTGTAACATGAGGCCCAGCCTCTTTGTAGTGCTGCCTACCACTCTTCATTATACATCATTAAGACATCTTGCCTATGTGGAGTACTACATCGTTGTGACATGGCTCGAAGCCGAGGCTTTACCCTCACTACGTACCTTACGTGGTGTCACCCTACTGTAGCATGGAGTACTACGCACCTTTATAGTGCTGTGCGACCCATGCTTCTTGTAAAGCACGCGAGACATCCTAAATGCCCGAGAACTCATTAAGGCTTCCAAGCCATCCTTCCACAGGACTTTGTTCTATACATAGAACAAATAGTAGATAATAGTGGTTCTGGGTTCGTAACCCCGCAACGTCCCAATGGATTGCCTACTTACAGTAGTTCTGGGTCTAAAACCCCTTAATATTCTAAAGTTATTGCCTACTGATAGTGGTTCTGGGTAGGTGACCCCATAATTTCTAGAGCACTGCCCACTAACAATGATTCTTGGTTCATGACCCGCAATATACCAAAGGATTGCCCACTGTACCTGATATTCTTCCAGTCAATGGTCCTTCTTTTAACTAAAAGGTAGATGCCTAGTAGATTTCTCTTTAAACTAAAATTATAAAAATTTGTAGTATAATTACAAAGACACAATATCAGAGTGTATTTAAGCCTATTTTATATGCTATGTCTTCAACCAGTTGGCGCTTGAGGACTTTGGTGAATGGATCTGTCAGATTCTTCTAACTCCGAACATCAACCAAGACAATGACTCCTCTCTTAATAAGGTCATTTACCGCCCCGTACCTTAGATGCACAGTCCTCTTTTTGCTATTGAAGAGGTCATTCGATGCTACTACTATAGTCGTCTAGTTGTTGCAGTATATTGGTACCACCGATATCTGTGCACAAACCATTAAAAGATTATACATGAGCTCCCGAAGCCACTTTGCTTCCTCTGCTGTAGCCACCAGTACATAGAACTCAGATTCCATAGAAGAGTAAGATAACATAGTCTGCTTCTTCAACTTACATAATATAGCAGCTCCACCCATGAAGAAGATGTATCCTCCTGTGGACCTCACTCTCTACTTTTAAGCACCAGTTTGCATTACTGAAGCCTTCTACTAATTTTGGATCTCTGCAGTAGTACACTCCATATTTTTGAGTCCTCTTGAGGTATCTCATAACCCTCTTTACAGCTTTCTAGTGCTCCACACCTGGATTGCTCGTGAACCGATTCAGCATCCCCACGACAAAAGCTATGTTAGGCCTTGTGGAAGTAGTCGTATACATTAAACTCCCGGTGATGCTTGAATAGTCCAGTCGCCTGACACATTCCCTTGGATTTGGCTTCAGTTTCTTGTCACACCTATATGGCATATCAATTCCTGGAAGATCCCGATACCCATAGCATGTAAGCATCTTCTCAATATAATGAGACTGTGACAATGCCACTATAGTTTCAGTCTGGATGATCTTTATCACCATGATAACATCAACTTCCTCTAAGTCCTTCATGCTAAACTTAGACAAGAGGAACTTCTTTGTCTCCGTGATACTTGCTAGATCTGTTCCCAAGATCAGCATGTCATCCACGTACAAACAAACGACAACTCCTCTCCCGTCAGCAAACTTTGTGTACACACACTTTGTTAGCCCAATAACTATTTTTTAATATAGCTAATCATTAAGTTTAACATACTGATGTAACTAATATTCATATAAGCACTATCATGTTGCTAATTAAACTTAGCGGCGTCACACAAGAAAATTTCTCTGAACCATCTGACAACCTATCCGGGGCCTCGCATCGGGGGTTTTACTGTCCGGTCAGCGGACGGGGGTCGAGGGGCAAGCGCCCCCCATGGGCGTTTAGGGGCAAAGCCCCCACAAGGTATTCAGATTTCTAGAGTTGTTTATCGTTGGACATCTGCAGTCAAGGAAAAATAGCATCTTCAAATCTGCTCAAAGACGTCATCAAAGGGCTATTGGCTTTTCCAATTTGTTCTGTATTTTTTCTTTCTTGAGTCTAGATTATTTGTGAGTCAGGATCACTGGCAATTTAGTAGACCACTCTCACAAACCCTTTAGACCCAAACCAAATCCTAAACCCTTGCTTATTTAAAAACCCTACTGAACTAAAACTGACCTGAAAATCAACCTAACCGAACTCGGCCAGAGTTCTGCCCGAAATTGGTCCGAACTCGGTCCTCTTGGATCACTCCTGGTCAGCAGCTTATTCCTAGTCTTTTGGATGTCAAACGTTCAAAAATATGAACGTTAGCTTACCTAGTTCTGCCCGAACTCTGTCCTAGAAAATCTTATAATAAGAGAAAAAATTTCCATTTCTATTCACTCATTCATTTTTCATCTTCTCTATCTATTCTAAAGCCTTCATATCTACAAAGAGTTTTAATCTTCCTATTTTCAAGATAAATTACATTCTTCTAAGTGTCGGTGGTTTTCGATTAGGAGTATTTGAGTTGTACAAGCTTGGAGTATAAAAGCTTTTCTACAGAAAGGTGTTGCAGTTTGTTCGTGGGCTCTGGATTAAAACACAACGGTGTTGAAGTTTGATCGTGGGCTTCGGATTAAAATACGACATTGTTGAAGTTGGCATATTTATCGGAGCAAAGCACGCATTGTAATCTCTATTCAAAATAGTGGATTAAATAGCGGGCAAAAGTTCTCGTGACTGGACTAGTCCTCAGAGAGAAAAACTAGTATAAACCTCAGTGCTTACATTTGCTCTTCTGAAATAATTTATTTTATGTATTTCCTTATATACTACCTGCTTCATATATTTTTTGATTACTGCCATAAATATTTTTAAGTGGTGATTATTATTCAGTTGCACGCACGCACTCTATTCACCCCCTCTAGAGGTGCTCAATCATTCCTATATACTTGTCTGTCTCACTGAACCTATAGCCGTTTGATCTTATGACTTTATCAAACTTCTCATGCCACATTTTGGGAGCTTTCTTCAGAACATACATAATTTCACCAACTTGCAGACTTCATCTTCGATGCCCTTGACGACGAATCTTCTGGTTGTTGTATGTAATTCTTTTCGGTCAATTCACCATTCAGGAAAGTGATCTTAACATCCATCTGATGAATTACCAGCTTATGAATTACTTCCAGAGCAATCAACATCCTGATGGTTGTCATCCGCGCTACTGGAGCATATGTGTCAAAATAATCGATCCTCGGCTTTTGAGGAAACCCCTTAGCAACTAGTCTTGCCTTGAAATTTTCAATAGTTCCATCGGTTTTCATCTTCTTCTTGAAGATCCATTTTGTCACTACCACATTTTTAGCTTGAGGGTATTTTGGTCATTTTTGACTTTTTGTGAAATTAAATTTTTATTAATTAAATTTGTGCTAATTATTTAATTGAGCCTTAACCTAGAAGTTAACGTAATTTAGATATTATCCATGAGCCCAGATATTAGATTAGAAGCTTCCATCATGACAAGGTTAGGAATATCTATATACTAAGTTGAGGTTAGATATTTGTTAAGGATAGATATTTTCACTTGGGCCTTTAGCTTGAGGCCTAGAATTAAACTAGCTAGAGGCCTTTAAACCTCATGAAACTTAACCCTAACCCAAGAAATAACCCTAGGCTGCCATCAAAGGATCTCCACCTCTATATAAAATCTCTTAGCACCCCTTTGCCTCTTTTACAAAGCCTTTTAAGAACCCTAATAGCGTTCTTCCCCAAATCACCCCTAATTTTTCATTTCTCCTCCAAATTGAGTCTAGTCTTTTGCATTGGACTCTATTCCTGGTGTAGAGACTGTGGGAGATTAGATAGCAAAGATTTGGAGGCTTGGGATCATAAAAAATTGGAAGGGAGACCTCAATCTAGGCTTGTTCATTGAGATTTACTCTCAATAGGTAAAACCCTTCAAATTCATTCAAATTCCTATTTTATTTCCATAGATGCATTCATTTAGGTATACCCTAGCTGTAGACCAAGTTTGGTAGGAATTGGAGTCTATTTGATATTCGTATCGGACACGTATCGGTATCATATTTATGGTATTCGATGAAATGCTTGTGAGAACCTTTTCATTGTATTTTCTGAAATTAATTACATGCTTAGATAGCCCTTTGTATGTTGATCATTTAACCCTAATTCTGAGCACGATTTGGGTTCGTGTCCGTGGACACACACCCGTTGTACGAGATCTCACGCACGTGTCCTGCTGCCACACTGCTATTTCATTTGACACAGGCCACGTGGACATGCGCCACTTGGTGCACACCTTGGCGCAGTGACTGTCAGGTCATCCCTAGAGTCTCATACGACCTCGTGTCGTATTGGACACGAAAACACACCCGCACTGGGTTTACACTGTTCTGCACACAGTATTTTTTGGCCACTGACACGTACTTCGTGTCACACGAGGACACATCGTGGATACGTGGTGAGGTGTCGACCACATAGGCCAACGCCCCAGCTACACGTGGACACGAGCATGTGGCACCTAGTGCTCTGTGTCGTGTCCACGACGGCTCGACATAGCAGCACCACGCTGCACTGATTAGTTCACTGATACTCTATATTTTTGGGGTTTGGACACTTTGTGTCCAGCTTTGTGGACACGAGACCCACCCTCTGACACGTATACTTTATATCTCACCTCTGTGCATAACTGATTTGGGTTGTTTCATTTAATTTTGGTTTCAAAAATCAAATATGAACATGTTTCTGATACTTAGGCTTCGAATGTTAATGTATGTTAACTGTTGGTTGTTTTTGAATTTGGAATACTGATACATATATCTGAGATTGTATTGAACCTATGTACATGTTAACACTGTCACTCTCATCACTCTTTACCTCTATATATATATATATATATATATTTTATATATATATATATATATATATATATATATATATATATATATATATATATATATATATATATATAAATTTTATATATATATATATATATATATATATATATATATATATACGTAGAGAGGTAAAGAGTGATGAGAGTGACAGTGTTAACATGTACATAGGTTCAATACAATCTCATATATATATATATATATATATATATATATATATATATATATATATATATATATATATATATATATATATATATATATATATATTTTGGTTGTTTTTGAATTTGGAATACTGATACATATATCTGAGATTGTATTGAACCTATGTACATGTTAACACCGTCACTCTCATCACTCTTTACCTCTCTACGTATATATATATATATATATATATATATATATATATATATATATATATATATATATATATATATATATATATATATATATATATATATATATATATATATATATATATATATATATATATATTAAAAAATATATATATAAAAAATATATATATATATATATATATATATATATATATATATATATATATATATTTTAATATATATATATATATATATATATATATATATATAAATATATATATATATATATATATATATATATATATATATATATATATATATATATATTTTAATATATATATATATATATATATATATATATATATATATATATATATATATATATATATATATATATATATATATGTTGTGGTTTAGCCTTGGGTTATATGTATATACAAAACCATATAACCCAAGGCTAAACCACAACATATATATATATATATATATATATTTTTCATATATATATATATATATATATATATATATATATATATATATGAAAAAAAATAGATATATATATATATATATATATATATATATATATATATATATATATATATAGTGCTTTGATATAGTTTGTGTGCTTCGTTAGCTAATGTAGTTAGCAGCTATGTGTTTGGTTTAACAAGTGACTATTAGGCTATGTGTTAGAGAGTTTATGGTTTACTTGGTCACTTGTAGGACTAGACTTTGGTTTAGACCTAGATTGGACTAGTTGACCTAGTTTAACTAGATTGTTCACTAATGTTGACCAAGTGTTGACTATAGCCTAGTTTAACCTAGAATCATATAGAATGCACTGTACACTTCATTTATAACCCCTTTGTATACATCATGACTTGTGTTGCTCTAAATAGGACTCAGATACCTCATTTCGGGTAGTATATTCTCACGGACATTCAGATTTTAGGCGAGTATATTCTATGATCGTTTAATACTTAGTAGGACTTCTATTCTTGCTCTAGATCACTTTATCTGATGCTGTCACGAAATTATCATAGATTGGTACTATATGGATCTTTTTATGAGATGTTATCTCCCTCGGGAGCATCGAATACGTCATGTCATGTGCTTTTCAAGTACATCATGTATTTCTGTGCTTTCACTATTCATGTGCACTCATGTGATTCATGTACTCTCATGTTCACTAAGCCCCTCATGTGTAATTATTTGTGTGCACTCATTTATTGAGCCCACGTGAAATCATGTACGTAACATAACTTGAATGGATCCTTGTGTATTGATTGGGGCATGGGTGAGTAGAATTGGTTATGTGGATCATATCCCTAGTAGTTATTCATGTGTACTTCCATAGCTTATTCATGTACAAGCCAACCTGTTTACATAACCATATTGTGCTCTAAATCACTAGTCACTTACAGTTCTTACTTATCATGTATATATTTTCAGTTTACCATATCTCTCTTATCTTTCATGTACATTCTTAAAGTTCATGTATCTTACTCTTTTGCATGCTTTATATTTCCTGTCATGATATGAACTGCGTGAGATGTATTATGCTCGTTCCTGTCCTGACTGGTCCTGTTAAAAATATTACAGATGACACCGAGGAGTTCTGCCATACGTATTATGGATTAGCCTTAGATGACACTTTCAAGCTGGACTCTCAAGAGGACCTAGCTCTAGCTGAGGATATCACCCCTACTGTTTAGACTAGTTAGCTAGACTATTTACTTTATTTGTTGTCTTGTCTTTATATTGACATATGAGATGTATTATTTTTGGATGATTTTGATGTTGTGTCATATAGACACTTAGACTTATTTCCTTCTGTTTGTATGTTCTCTACTTGAGATTTCATATCTACCATATCATGATATTTATACCTTAAATTGTGATTGAGATGTACCTTCTATATTGTCCTCCGTTCGGAGAGTATATCTTGTGCAGTTACATTTATACTATATTAGATGTTGTGACCTAGGACAACGTTCTACCGCCGATACTTCGGCGTAGGCTGGACGTACCCACTTCTCGTTTCCCTACACTGGGTGCGGGTCGTGACACGTTTTTAGTGGTGGCCCATGCAAGTCTAGTTTTGGTAGTGGTATTCGAACTAGAGTATCACTATAGCCTACAGTAGGATATAGGATATAGTTTTGAGGTACTCAATCACATTTAGGAAAAACTCTTATCTAAATTCCTGCCATTTGAACTCTTGCTGATAATTGCTTTCCTTTGAAATAACTGTCATCCTTTGATTGTATCGTTTCTTTCTCAGTATTGATTCTTTGTTTGATCGGTCTCCAGGATGGTGATTGAGACACGATCGCAGCGCCCCATCACGGGAGGTACATCAGAAAGGTCTGCCACTTCTCGTCTAGTTCAGCTGGGACCTGAGACAGCAGCTCCCCTAGTACCTACTCATGTTAGAGCCTCTGCAGCTTTCGGGGGATCACCTCTACCAGTTCGGAGGCAGACCCTAGTTATTCCTGAGGTGCTTCAGCAGCAGCAGAAGCAGCCACCTGCGGGATTGGTTGACGCTGCACACCTATTTTCCTTCGTAGAGCGAATCTTAGAGTCACATCAGCAGAAGCGCCAGACTGCTGACTTCCATCAGGGCATAGATGAGGCCCACCAGCTAGTCAGGACGACCGTGGAGTGGATGACTGCACAGCCGCAGGAAGGCCAGATCCAACAGTATCAGCAGTGGATGCCAGGCATCTAGGAGTTCCAGAAGTTGCATCCTAGGGACTTTCGAGGCACAGAGGGAATCTTATATGTCGATGATTGGAATGAGCATATCGAAGAGATAGCGGAGATACCAGCCCGACTTCAGATCGAGGCGGCAGGCAGCCAGATGCAGGACCTGGCCCGCAATTGGTATCAGACGGACCCTAGAGTGGGTACTGTGGGACAGACTTGGGCAGCCTTCAAGAAGCTATTCAAGGAGAAGTTCTTCCTGGACGTAGCACTGGGAGGCATAGAGTAGCAGTTCGAGAGTCTGGTTCAAGGGAACTAGACAGTCCAAGAGTATGCTGGAGAGTTCTGCCGGCTTAGCAGATTTATTGAGGATCTGAGCGAGACAACGACGGCAAGAAAGTTCCGTAGAGGTTTGATCAGGGAGGTCCGATCCTTGACCAAGAGTGACCTAGATGCTACTTTTGCGAAGATCCTAGCAGGAGCCATGGCTGCAAATGATGACCTAGGGCTGAAACTGAAGAGAGGTCGGGACTTTCACGGAGCTAGTAGCAGCAGAGGTCCGGCCAAGAGGCCCCACTTCCAGCAGCAGCATCAGCAAGGGCAGTTCCAGCAGCAGCTTCAGGGACAGGGCTAGGTACCTTTTCTGCAGGTGCAGTAGCAGCAGACCCCCAGGCGGCAGTAGACCACCAGTTGCCCTTTCTGCAAGAAGCCGGGACACGGGTAGAATGATTATAGGAAGAGGTTAGGCAGGTTCCTACTCTGTGGTTCATCAGAGCACTAGCTGAGGGAGTATTCCTAGGCTTTTGGGCACACAGTTCAGGAAGGAGAAGCCAAGGCTCCAGTAGGCCAGCAGAAGGGACCAGCCCTACAGACGCTGTAGCAGAGGTTCGTTCGGCACCAGCAGCAGGCCAGGAGAGGCCAGTAGGGGCGAGCATTCGCCATGGAAGCAGAGGTTGCAGAGGCTATTGGAGAGCTGATTGCAGTTTCTGTTCTTCTCGACTCTTTTTTTCGCTTTTGTATTGTTTGATTCTGGGGCTTCCTATAGATTTAGGTCAGTATCTTTTGCTATTAGACACGATCTTACTTCTGAATCGTTGCCTAGGACTTGCAAGATTACGGCCGAGGGTGGCATCATCCTCGTCAGTGATATTTGCAAGGATCGAATAGCAGTTTTGGGAGGACGAGAACTGGATGTGAGTCTGCTCGTAATGCCACTATCGAACTACGATATAGTACTTGGGATGGATTGGTTGAGCAGGCACCATACCAGTATAGATTGTCGCAGCGGCAGAGTTCTTTTTTGTCTGCAAGGAGAGCCAGAGTTTGAGTTCGTCTTTCACCAGACGGGAGGCGGAGCAGAGCAGCGGAGTCTTCTACGGAGTTTCAGTTGAGGAGCAGACAGTGCCACATCCATTGATAGAAGAGTTCATAGATATCTTTCTGGAGGACTTGCCAGGACTACCGCCGGACAGAGACGTTGAGTTCTCTATAGACGTAGTGCCCGGCGCAGAGCCGATATCTCAGCACATCTATAGGGTAAACAACAGCGAGTTGGTGGAGGTAAACAAACAGGTGGATGAGTTGCAGGACACGGGCTTCATCCGATCTAGTTTTTCTTTTTTGGGGTGCACCAGAGCTTTTTGTACCGAAGAAGGATGAGATGGTACAGATGTGTATCGACTACAGGGCACTCAACAACCTTACGATCAAGAACAAGAACTCACTGTCGCGGATCGATGATCTTTTTGATCAGTTGAGTGGAGCTAGGGTATTCTTGAAGATTGATCTGAGGTCAGGCTACCATCAGGTAAAGGTGAAGAGGGAGGATATCCCAAAGATAGCATTCAGGATGCGGTATGGCCAGTTCGAGTTTATGGTATTGCCGTTTGGGTTGACTAACGCCCCGTAGGTATTCATGAATCTGATGAACACGACATTCCACCAGTACTTGGACAAGTTCGTGGTGGTGTTCATCGATGATATCTTGGTGTACTCGAAGACCGCAGCGGAGCATGAGGAGCATTTGAGAGTGGTTCAGGAGACTCTCAGGAAGGAGAAGCTTTATGGAAAGCTCTCGAAGAGTGAGTTCTTCTTGGATCGAGTTAACTTCCTGGGTCATATTTGTTTGCCATAAAAATTAACAACAGGTATTACGGAACACTGGAATTGATTGCAAACTCGCTTGTACAAAGAAAGGGCCGAGAAAGAAAGCCTAGGAAACTATCTAGTATAATTGTTTAGTTTTGATTCTGGGGGGTAACGGTGGAGGCTCGGGAAAGTTCTATCAACTCTGCCTTACTCCGTGGACTATATGATGCAGTCTCTAGCTCGTGAAGATATTACTTTTTTTTGAAGGTTGTCAGCCTTTTGTAGGGGTGTAGCACCCTGCTATTTATAATAGGATGGATTTTGAGCCGCATAGACGGCTTGCGGCCACGTGGATGATTAGCACGCGAAGACCCGCTCTTGTGCTGCCATCTGTCGGTTTATTGGGATTTTGTTACAACAAATCTGGGTAGTTGAGGAATTGGTCAGATTGCCACGTATCCCGTTGTGTATAGCATTCTCAGTCTTCGATCATGCAGGGTCGCATGAGACTCATGCATGCGGCCTGGATCACGGTTACTCCCAGCTGCCTGTAGTTCTGGAAATTTTAGGGCCGCATAAGCTGGGCCGCATCAGGTTCATGCGGCTTGGATGACGCTTTTTTGGCCGCATGGAGGCATATGAACCCTGCTTTTGGGCGACGTCTCACGTCTTATCTTTCTTATCGAAGTGTCAGAACTATCATGTTTTGCCAGGACTTGTCAGCTTTATCAGTCGAACTACTCCTCCTTGGTCGCAAATTTTCTTTCTACAGTTGTTCATCGATGGGCTGCATATGTCTTTGAACAGTTATGCGGCTTTCCTTCATGCGGGTCTGTTTGGCCCGAAGTACCTATGCGGCAAATTTGTAATCCGTATAAACTCTATATTTTTCATATTTCTACAAGACCCCCTTCAAAGTTTCCAAATTACAAATTTGGAATACTTTGAATAAGAAGCATGAAAAATATGCCAAGTCGTAAGGAGTCTTCAAGCTGCATGAAGTGGTTTTCGAACTGGAGTCACAGAAAAGTACTGAGCCACAGAACAAATCTTGAGTCGCAGGGACGCTTCGAGCCGCAGAGAGTCTGCCAGCTGTCACTACTGTATTTAATTCTCCTGACTCGGTTATGGATCTATTTTTGAGATGAAGCCGACGGTTACTGGGGATAAAGTTCCCAAACGTCGACTCTATCTTTAATGATCTCGAAAACCGAAGAGACGCTTGACGGTTACTAGGGTTAAAGTCCCCAAACGTTGTCTCTATCTTTAATGATCTCGAGAATCGAAGAGTCTCTCTTCAGCAACTCTATAAATAGGAGTCATTCAAAGAGAGTCTTTCCTCTTTCACCTTCTCCTCCTTTATACTTTCTGTTATGGCTCCAAAAGCTTCTTAGTTGATTGGTACGGCGGCCAAAGGGGAGAGACTTGCTTTTCCGTCGAGAGTGGTAGACACTTCTTCCATTCATTCCGATGTGAAACCTTCTCCCAAGGGTAATGGTGGTGAGCAGATGATAACTGAAATTTTGTGTGCGGGGCTATCATATACTGCCTCTGCTATAAACTTGGTCGATGTATACCCTATCTCGTCTGGACCATATACGTTCTATATGATAGGGCTGCACAGGCTGAGTCGCATAACCGCTGCTTATTCGAACTTGAACTGGCTGAGTGCCTTAAGATGAATCTGTATAAACTTTTCACGACCGAGCCGCATAGGTGCCGCATGAGCACTTTATGATTGGGTCGCATGAATACTGTAAGATTGGGTCGTATGATTGCCCTGTGACTAATTGGGCCGCATGAGTTTTTCATGACTGAGCCACATGATAATAACTGAGCCGTATAAATGCTGCATGAGTGCTTCATGAAGCCGGCCTCATAACTGTGGACTGTATGAGTTCTGTTTTGGCTGGGCCGTCTAACTGGCTAGGCCGTATAACAGAGTTCTTTATTTTTTTCGGTGCTGAATCCCCTTTATTCTCATGTTTTTTTCATAGGGGTCTAGCTAGCAAGCTTCTTCAGGACCGGTGTCGGTGATGGAGTAAAAGTACAATATTCTGGTGCCTACATCAGAGAGCTCAAACTCCTCATGCTTCGGAAGAGTTTTTCCCACGCCTTTTTGGCATACACATCAAACAACTCAGGACTCTTCATGCTTCGAAAGAGTTTTCCCCAGATGGTAGGAAGAGCCTTTATACCTCGGAGAGTTGGATGGTGGTCAGGCGTCGTTATGAACGATGCGCCTTCATGGCTCTCCAGGTAGGCGAAACCACCATCATGGACCATGTTTTGAAGGTATAGTCCCTTAGGGGAGCGGGGCTAAGGCATCCACAATATGGAGGGGAGTATAGAATGCTATATTTACCCTTCCCGGCAGCTTCTTGGAGATTCAACGGCTTTGTTTGCTTCTCAGCAGTAGAACATGACTTCCTTCGAGGGCCACGAAACTGCTTGAAGACGAAGCTGTCAAACCCAACTATGTATTGCCAGATTTTCCTTTATTTGCTGTCGATGTAGTCCTATGAATGTAACTAATCTTGAATGACCAGAGTATGCTCACACCATTTTATTTGTGGTATTTTGTGGTGCTTGTACTAGAGGGCCTAATACAGCATTTGTAAAGGACATCCTACTGGATGATTTTTGTGGACCTATTGTCCTTTTGCACATTTGGAAATATGAGTGAATAGATGATATTTTGTGGACCTACTACTCTTTGGTACACCGATGGTGTGAGTAATAGATTAGGATAATTTTTTGTGGACTTATCATCATTTTTGTGAACTGGCGATGCGAGTACTGATAATAAGTAGAGAGGAAACCAACGTATTTACTCAGAGGTAATGAGGACGTGATAAATACGGGTCAAAACAAATCTTCCTACTCAGAGGTAATGAGAACATGTTAGGGGTAGGCATGATAGGGATATACAGAACAACTCAGAGGTGCTATCAATGTGGAAGTTCTATGCATGGGATGATTTGTTTGCGATGGATGGAAAAAACAACTCAGAAGTAATATGGACATGGTTGATTTTTTTTCGTTGGGGAGTTTTGTGGACCTATTACCCCTTTTGTGCACTGACAGTACGAGCAATAGATTAGGATAAGTTGTGTGGACCTATTGCCCTTCTACGCATCGGTGGTGCGGGCAATAGATTTTGAGGCAAAATCTTGGTGGTAGAAAAGCTTTGACCATGGGGTACAATGATACGACCAAGAGAATTCATTCGAAGTAATCAGAGAGTAAGTTCAGTGGTACCTGAGGGTACATAATTCAACAATCTGGGAGATTTGAAGTCAGAGTGTAAGTTTAGCGATACCTGTGGGTATGTAACTCACAATCCGAGAGATGGTTGGAAGGTGTCGTTTAGACATAGTATTTCTTGAAGAATTTGCCGTTGATGGACATCATGAGTAAGTCTCCATTTTGTTTTGCGAGACGGTACGTACCGTTGGAGAATACGGTCTCGATGACGAACAGACCCTCCCACTTAGACTGGAATTTGTCGGGGGTCTTGTGAGTCATGACCATTGGTCTGTGAATGGCCAAGACAAGATCGTCCACTTGGAATATCCTTTGCTTGACTTTCTTGTTGAAAGCCCAAGAGTTGCACGCTTGGTAAAGCTCTATGATTTGTTGAGCTTGTAAAAACTTCTCATCTAATGCTTCTAACTCCTGTAGACGTCGGCGGTAGTTATCGTCCGCCGTTAACCGGTAGGTGAGGGCTACTCGAAGTGAGGGGATCTGAGTTTCCAATAGGAGGACTGCCTCGCTCTCGTAGACCAAGGAGAACGGTGTATTTCCTGTAGCCGTCCGAATCGTCGTCCGATACGCCCATAGGCACTCACCAAGCTTTTCATTCCAGTCGTATTTGTTTGCAGACACGAACTTTTTGATGAGCTTGATTATGGTTAATGCTTCAGCTAGACCATTGGTCGAGGGGTTATATGCTGTCGAGGCAATGTTCTGGATCCGATTCTTATCATAAAATCGATAGAAAGCATGGCTTGCAAACTACGGGCCATTGTCGTGGATAATCCTTCGGGGCAGTCCAAAACGGTAGATCATGTGATGTTTTATGAAGCTAATAACGTTCGATGTCTTGACATCTGCCAATGGAACAACTTCTGCCCATTTGGAGAAGTAATCGGTGATTGCAAGTATGAACCGATGCCCTCTAGACGACGGCGGGGTGATTGGCCCAATGACGTCCATTCCCCATGCTTCGAATGGCCAAGAGGCTACTGTCGGGTGCAAGAATTCAGATGGAAGATGTATAAAATCTGTATGCATCTGGCAAGCCTTGCACTTCTTTGCATAATCAACTGCATCTGCGACCATTGTTGGCCAGTAATAATCCATCCGGCGAAGACGATCTTGTAATTTGGGGCCAGGTTGGTGAGCCCCACAAGTACCGTCATGAGCTTCACGTAGGGCTTCTTTGGCTTCTGCATCTGACAGGCATCTTAGTAGTAGCCCATCGTAGGATCACCGATATAACATTTTTGTCTCCGTATCATAGAAGAATCTAAGGGAGCGTCTTCTGATTGAGGTGGCTTCCTTCACATTCTCTGGCAGAATTCCATAGAACGTAAAGTCGATGAGCGAGCGTCTCCAGTCTTGTATGTCGTTGGTTATCTGGGTGGAGCAACTCATACCCAGTTGAAGATTGTTCCTAGGGCAGACCAGTTCATGGCCTATTACGTCGACTAGATAATGAGCATTATTTGGGAGTGCCAAGGAAGCGGCAAGACCGACCAGGGCATCGGCTTCGATATTTTAAAGTCTAGGAACGTGCTCTATAAAGAACCCCTCCAAGGTTGAGATAATGGCCACTGCTGTCTGATGATAGGGAATCAGGTCCTCATTGCTGACCTCGTATGAACCCTGGATCTCGTTAACAATCAACTGCAAGTCACCATAAGCTTCCAGTTATCTGATCCCTACTTCTTTTGCGAGTTGGAGCCCAATGACTAGAGCATTATATTCGGCTACGTTGTTCGAACAGGGTTCTGTACGAGAATACGCCCGATTGACTACTAGTCCGGAGGGAAAAATTAATACCACCCCGACTCCAACGACGATATCGCCTTGTGGCCCCGTTCTTGAAGCACTGCCGAAGAATATTCACCAAATGGCGTTGGGCGAAGTCATGTTCGAGGCGACGACTTCATCAGGAATTGCTTCATAAATTCTAGCTATTTCTGAGCCTAGATGGGCTGCTAGGAAGTCAGCCAGGGCTTGACCATTGATAGCTTTCTGCGAAACAAAAATCATGTCATAAGGGGATAATAGTATCGCCTAGGTAGCTAGACAAGAACTGAGTCCGCCTGGCTTGGTCATTAGAAACCTGAGGAGATTGACCCATGAAATCAAATGGATGGTCTACCCTGTCACATAGTATCGTATTTTCTGAATGGCGAACACTAGGGCAAGGCACTCCTTCTCCACAGCAGTGTACCTATGTTCAGGTCCTACCATCATCCAACTGAGATAGTAAATAGCTTGTTCATGTCTCGCATCATTATTCTGGGCTAGCAGAGCGTCGAGGGAATGTTCTATCGCCCGTACATAGAGCAGAAAGGGCTTTCCGGCGACTGGGCTACCAGAACTGGCAAATTCATCAGGTACTCCTTAATATCCTCAAATGCATGCTGACATTTCTCGTTCCATACAAAAGAGACACCCTTCCTCATAAGTTGAGTGAAGGGTTGGCATCTTCCCGAGAGGTTAGATATAAACCTCCTGATATAGGCTAGTCTTCCCTGAAGGCCACGGAGTTCGTGGAGTTTCTTTGGTGGGTTCATCTCCAGGATTGCTTTTGTTTTGTCAGGATCTAAGTGAATGCCCCGGAATGTAATGACAAAGCCCAAAAACTTTCTACTGGACACCCTAGAAAGGACTTGGTGGGATTCATCTTCAGGTTGTGTGCCCGTATGATGTCAAACACTGTTCTCAAGTCATGTAAATGATCATTTTTGGAGTGGCTCTTGACGACGATGTCGTCTATGTAACACTCCACCATCTTTTGCAAATGATCTCTGAAGATGACACTCATGGCCCGTTGATATATTGTACCGACGTTCTTTAAGCCAAAGGGCATGACCGTACAACAATGTACGCCGATCATCGTTCGGAATGATGTATGCTTCTCGTCATCGGAAGCCATCTTGATTTGATTGTATCCCGAAAAGCCATCCATAATGGACATGCGCTCGAAGCCGCACGTATTATCGATCATTATATCGATGATCGGAAGAGGGAATTCATCCTTAGGGCATGCCGCATTCAGATTACGGAAATCGATGCAGATTCGAATTTTTCTATTCTTTTTTATGACTGGCACTATATTGGCTACCCAGTCTGGGTGCTGCTCTTCACGGATGAAACCGCTAGCTATAAGCTTGTTCACTTCCGCCTCGATAGAATTCGTGATATCTGGACGAAATTGCCGCTGCTGTTTCTTGACTAGTTTTGCATCTGGATATATGTTAAGCTTATGAAGTGCAATTTCGGGGTTCAGCCCTGGCATGTCTTCATAGCACCAAGCAAAGACGTCGATGTATTCTTATATGAGTTGTAACAACGACTCCCGCTCGTCATCTGTCAGACTTTTGCTGACGAAGATTGGCTTATGAGAGGATTCGTTGCCGAGGTTAACTTGCATAACCTCATCTTCAGTGGGAGGATCATGAAGTTTGAAGCATTTCTCCTATTGTGCATCTAGTTGATGGACCTACGGCTCCAACTCAAGAGGTTCAAATTGGTCTTCATCTTCTTCTTCGACATCAGCGGATGTCATATTGGCAGATAATGTCTGTCTAAATATATCCCCAATACTGCTATTGGAGTCGTAAATGGGTGACTCGGACGAATGGGAGTGCCACTCACATTCTTCATTAGCACTTTCGAACGTTGTAGGTGGAGTAACATACCCGAGGCCACGTCTAGATTTGTGATAATGATCCTGAGGCTTCCCTATCGGTGCCGGCGGCTGTAGAGGCAATCGTCGACCACTGTCATAATTTAGATCCGGAGTAGCCTCCATGTCGTATCCTTGCTTTTGCATGAAGTACTTGGCTTTAGGACTATATAAGTAGAGCGGTAGTCTTCCAGCTTCGGGTCCGAGGTCGAATTCTTGTGGCGTGAAAGATTGAGGACCTTCTTTTCGGCCAAAGATGATTGTGTGATCCCATCCTCTTCTGTCTGAGACCGGGAAGTAAGCACCTTTTATGGGAGCAAGTTGATTCAGGGTATGGACGGTTGTCACCTGTTGTGCAGGCTAACATTTAGACAGTCCCGTACGGCATACGTTAGATTAGGCTTATCATACTCAGAATAGTCTAATGGTAGCCTCTTATTGATAAAATAAGGAATTTTGTCCACCGGAATTACATCATCAGGAGAGGGGCTATCCACCTGTGTAACCACATATTTGGCGAGTTCTCCGTCTTTCTTGGCTACCTCCTACGAGCTTAGAGTTTGGGCCTCTATCTTGGGTAACTTAACCACCAAGGGTTCTGCTTGAGGCATTGACCTGTCTGGGAGTGTTGGATCAATATTTGGCTGCTGGCTCGTCTTAGGAAGACGGATGACCATCGGCTCGGCAAGAGATTTTGTGTCTTCTAGTCGCCTTGGAGCAGATTTTGGCAATCGGAATACCATCGGTGTTACCGAGGGCTTCACATCTTCCAGTTACCTTTGAATGGACTTTGGCAGCCGAATCACCATTGGTCCTATAACAGGTTTTGGCTTCTGACTGGATCTCGAGAGACGGATGACCATTGGTTCTGACTGTGCAGGTGTGACAGGAGAATCGAGCACCTCTTTATGTAAGGTTGCGACAAGGGGTGCGGCCCTGCCCGATTTGCGGGGTTAGAGACCAATTCTCAAGGGTTCCTCTGGCCCTACGATGGCCTCCGGCTCGTCCGTTATGTGTTTCCTGGATTCGTCATATTGACAAGCCTTCGACGAGTAATAAGATTCAACCCCTTTGAAGGGATCAATGTCGGCGAATTCGGTCTTCACAGAACCGTGTTTACTGACATATTTGAAACACTGGTGAAGGGTGGATGGCACGATCACGTAGTCATATATCCGCGGATGTCCCAGGAGGATGTTGTAGGAGGTGTCTGCATCTATGACGTAGCAGGTAACTTCCATCCTCAGGTCACCAATCTGGCACTTCAACCGGATCTTCCCTAGGGGATAGCTTCTCCCTGAGTTAAACCCGCTAGTGGCAGTGTTGGTTGCTGCTAGCCGGTGCATAGGGATGCCAAGAAGTTGGAGCAGGCTTTTCGGGATGATGCTTATTGACGATCCCGAGTCGATATGCATCATTTCTACCTTGATGTCGCCTATATAACCAGTATAGTACAAGGGGCGACCATGTAAGTTGGTTTTAATCAACATGTCCTATGGAGTAAATACGATGTTGGGCATTGCATCTGTGCTACCGCCATCCTATAGATCTGCTGGCGGGTCTTCCCCTGGAGGCTTGACCTGAGCTAAGTAGGCATCAGCTTTCTGGAGTGCTTCGCTTAATGCGACACGAAGATCCTTGGAGAGCCTTAGGAGCTCATATAGCGATAACTTTGCTGGCATATTAGCCAATTGTACAAATATGTCAAAGTTGTAAGGTCTTTCCAGTCCCTGAGGTACATCATTACGAAGTGGCTTGTCGAAGCGGGTCTTCCTTATCTTGGACTTATCTGCCAGTGGAGGCTGAGATGGCCTTGGAATATCAGGGGGAGACAACGTTGCTAGCTGAGGATCTTCGGCTGGACTATCCCGTGCGGGCTGGACTTGTGCTCCAGACCGGGTAACAACATCTGCAGCTTCTTCAGTTTCAGCTGAAATTGTATGGCAGGCTCTAGACTTCCTGTCCTTCTTCTTATTGGTAGGAGATGACACGCCTGGGTAACTTCGGGCACCAAGTCTGGACGCACCCACATGATCTCTTCTTGCGATGTGGTGAGGGGTACCAATCCAGATGTCTGGCTCCGGGCAGGTGGAAGATTAGTAACCTCCATCGTTGCCCGGAGGACAGGTATTACCCCGTCAGGAGTGCTTGTTGGAGGGAAGTGACCGAACTGAATAGATACCATGTTCGACGCCACAGTAACCTCTTTAAAGTCTATCGACAGAGCTTTGGAGTTGATAAGACTCTGGATGTACCGCTTCAATTGGAAGCAATCCTGGGTGGCATGATGGACATAGGGTGGAAGTGACAGTACTTTGGGTCTTCCATTTCTGCTGTTCGGGGCTCGCGCCTTGGTGGAGGGAGTTGGATCCTACCCCCTTGCAAGAACATATCGAAGATAGGTTTGACATGACTATCTTCGAATGAGTAATTGATCTTGGGCCACTGACCTTCCGCCTGTTTTTGTTCAGGCTTCTGAGTCGCATCAGTGAGCATGGCCTATTTGCCCTTATTATCCTGGTTGGTGGTGGTGCCACTGTTGTTGTTACTTGAAGTGGGACCAGGATGCCTGTCCTTATCTTTTTCGTCTGGGATGTGTAACCCCAGCTGGCGAGCCTTCTTCAATTTTGCCTCTGTATTGGTAGCACTTATGATGAAGGTCATCCAATCCCTGAACTGATCGTCGCCCATCCAGAGGCTAATTGCAGGAAGCAGCTTCTTTTGGAAGATTTTAATCAGGGAGCTCTTGGGATTGCCCTGAGGCAATCTCATCGCGGTTTGGCGAAACCACTCGATATAGTTCCTCGTTAGCTCCTTCTCTCCCTGGACGACGTCCATGAGAGATGACATCATCACATCATGCCCCACCTCGTAGAATCTCTCCAGGAACATGTGCTTGAAGCCGTCAAAAGAATGGATACAGTTGTCGGGGAGGCTACGGTACCAGTCGAACGTGATCCCCTCTAATGCTCCGATGAATAATCGCGTGAGGATGGCGTCACTATGCGGCAAGTGGTCGGTGGTGACTTCAAAGTAAGTCATGTACCGACAAGCAGAGGTCTCCCCATCATAAGAATCGATATGGAACGGCTTGTACCGTGGTGGAAAAGGTACGTCCCTCCATACGACGGGATATGGCTGCCGTATTCTGAGATCCCGAGAGGAGTCTCGGGCATTGAGCATCGCTCAAAGCTCCTGGACTTCCCTCCTTGCCTCCTTGGCTTCATCTGTAGCTGAAGGCACGGATGGTGCTAAGGGATCATCACCCAAAGGAGGGGCGGTTGTGTTGGAGTTCGCGTTGACTGCGGGTCCCAAGCTTGTTTGTCCAGGTATCCTTCTGGTTGAGCTGGCAAGGTGGCTTTGATCTCGTCCACGGACTTAACCAAAGACAGGAGCATGGCTTCTAGCACTTCTAGCCGTTGTCGGTCAGAAGGTGCTTCATGATCATCGTCAGCCATAAAGACTGTCCTGACGTGGGTAGAGGTGGAAGGGATTATGGCAGAAGTACTCTCAGTGCCGTACCCTTGTATAGAGAAATCGTCAGAGGATTTCGGAATATCATATTCGTCTGACTTGGAAGGGGTGCTACCCCCTGTGCCGGAAGCCGCATCGTCTTGGCTAGGGTGGTGGCCCTCAGTGAAATCCGATTCTGCTGCAGAGTTCTGGGGGATCTCTACCCCCTGCGTGTGCTCTTGGTATACCGAGTTGTCGCATACATTGAGGGGGCTGCTGACCCCAGCTTCATCTACTCTCAAGGAGGCTGAAGACGCACCCCCAGCTGCCGAAAGCTTCTTCTTGGATCGAGTGCCTAAATAGACACCCCCTGTTGTTGATGGAAACCCCCCAAATGAGGGTCTTCTTGCAATACTGGCCGAGATGGCCAGGCTGGAAGAGCCTGTCTTCTTTCCTCCCTTGCCAGGAGGAACTTTTTGAGTTGAATTATAGAAGACGAAAGGAAACTCTTCGTCCCCTGGGATTTGCACCTGTCGGAAAGGTGTTGGCAGCTGTAGTCGCTGGAAAACTGACTGCCGATCTTCAGGTGCTGCTGATTTGTTACTGCAGCAGTTGATGATGACTTGAGTGCAATAATGCCCCGAGAGGGACTCATTGCATGCTGACACTGCCGTCTTGTGCTTGTGAGTAATTACGTCACGTAAGTCGGTAGGAAGCTGCTCTGCCTTCGCACCAAACTTGTGAACTCGGGAATCCCGAGCGCACGAGTGCTTAGGCATTATATTTGCTCCCTGATCTGTGGCTAGTAAAAATACTTGCTCTGGATCTTTAGAGTGAGACTTTAAAGGCCCACCATGTCCGTTAGCCCTGGGGGACTGGACGCGGGTGGTTCTGTACAACTTTCCATCAAGAGCCCGTGTAACAGTTAACGGGGCCCACTGACAGTCAGCAACTTGGACAATTGACGAGGCTGGTTGAGCCCGCACTTCTCTTGACCTTTTTGACTTAGCTCCCAAAGGCGCATAGTAAAAAGAGTCCTGACTGATACATTCCGCATCTTTAGTGGGCCGTATGGCATCGGGCCCGCATGAGAGGCGGTCGAACACAGAGCTTCTAGCAGGGCCGCATGAGATGTCCTGTCTGTGGGCAGGATTGGTCGTCGCATAGACCATCTTCTTGTGGCTAGAGCTGGCTGCCGCATGGATCATCTTCCTGCGATAAGAGTTGGCTGCCGCATGAGTTATCTAACTACGGCCAGAGTTGGCTGTTGCATGGGTAGACTGCCCATCTCCTCTCTGTGGCATCTTCTTTGTATGCATGGAGTTCCCTTGTGCCCCCAAAAACTCAGCATCATAGTATTTTCCTCTGCTGGATTTGGGGACAGCGGGGTCCTCTACGGTCGAAAACAGAGCCACAGGAGAGTTCTGGTCACCGTCTTGGGCTGCAGAAGGAGCTTCTTTGAGAACTTGGTCGGGGACAACAGTTTTGCGCACCGACGCCTTGAGAGTCCTCTTCGGATTGGCTCGCTTCTGAGACGGGCTGGCGCTCCCTTCAGAGAGCAATTCTTTGAAGGCTTGTTGGTCGAAGTGGACCACAAGCATCTGTTGTGTAGAGCCGATCTTGGACGCGTCAGTTTGCGTCACCAACTTCTCATCGGAAGAGAAGGATGTACCCAGCAGAGTCGCCATCGTGTTTGCCATAAAAATCGACAACAGGTATTACAGAACACTGGAATTGATTGCAAACTCGCTTGTACAAAGAAAGGGCCTTGAAAGAAAGCATAGGAAACCATCTAAGTACAATTATTTAGTTTTGATTCTGGGGGGGTGACGGTGGAGGCTCGGGAAAGTGCTATCAACTTTGTCTTATTCCGTAGACTATCTGATGCAGTCTCTAGCTCGTGAAGATATTTTTTTTTTTCAAGGTTGCCAGCCTTTTGCAGGGGTGTGGCACCCTACTATTTATAATATGATAGATTTTGAGCCGCATAGATGGCTTGCGGCCACGTGGCTGATTAGCACGTGAAGACCCGCTCTTGGGCTGCCATTTGTCGGTTTGTTTGAATTTTGTTGCAGCAAATCTGGATAGTTGAGGAATTGGTCATATTGCCACGTGTCCCGTTGCGTATAGCATTCTCAGTCTTCGATCATGCAGGGTCGCATGAGACTCATGTATGCGACCTGGATCACAGTTACTCCCGGCTGCCTGTAGTTCTGGAAATTTTGGGGTCGTATAAGCTGGGCCACATGAGGTTCATGCGGCTTCGATGACGCTCTTTTCGCCGCATGGAGGCGTACGAACCCTGCTTTTGTACGACGTCTCACGTCTTATCTTTCTTGTCGAAGTGTCAGAACTGTCTTATTTTGCCAGGACTTGTCAGCTTTATCAGTCGAACTGCTCCTCCTTGGTCGCAAATTTTCCTTCTACAGCTGTTCGTCGATGGGCCGCATATGTCTTTGAACAGTTATACGGCTTTCCTTTATGCGGGCCTGTTTAGCCCGAAGTACCTATGCGGCAATTTGTAATCTGCATGAACTCCATATTTTTTATGTTTCTACAATGTTATGACTAGAGATGGCATCTCAGTTGACCCGAGAAAGATCACGGCAGTTGAGGAGTGGACAGCACCGAGTTCAGTTGCAGAGATCAGAAGCTTTCTGGGATTGGTAGGCTACTACAGGAGGTTCATCCAGGATTTCTTCCAGGTTGCAGAGCCATTGACTAGGCTGACCCGGAAGGATGCAGAGTTTATCTGGTCGGAGGAGTGTCAGGTCGCTTTTGATGAGTTGAAGAAGCGGTTGACGACAGCTCCAATTCTGACATTGCCATCAGGATCAGGCGGATTCACTATCGACAGTGACACCTCCGGGATGTGTTTGGGTTGTGTCTTGCAGCAGCATTGGAAGGTAATTGCCTATGATTCCAGGCAGTTACGTCCACATGAGAAGAACTCCCCTACCCACGACTTGGAGTTGGCAGCAGTTATTTTTGCCTTGAAGTTGTAGAAACATTATTTATACGGAGAGTGATTGGAGATTTTTACATACCACAAGAGCTTGAAGATGTATTTACACAGAAGGAGCTCAATATGAGACAGCATAGATGGTTGGCGTTGATGAAGGACTTCGACATTTCACTTCAGTATCATCCAGGGAAGGCCAACGTGGTTGCCGATGCTTTAAGCAGATATCCGACAGCCATGTGTTTGACGGTAGATCATCACTTGCTAGCAGATCTGGAGAGCTTTGGAATCGAGGTACTAGTGCCAGGAGTGGAGATACAGATGTGGGGTCTGCAGATTCAGTCGAACTTGATAGAGATGATCAAGTCGACTCAATTTGACAATGTTGCTCTGCGGTGTATCCGAGAGCAGCCTCGAGCAGGATTGGTGGATGAGGAGTTCACCATTGCAGAGGGTGGCGTATTGAGGCACGGTTTCAGACTGTGTGTGCCCAGCTGAGAGCTTCGGGAGCAGGTTATGCAGGAGGCCTACCGATCTCAGTACTCTATGCATCCAGGTGCCAAAAAGATGTATAAGGATCTGATGGAGCATGTATGGTGGTGTGGGATAAAGCGGGCGATAGCATGCTTCGTCGCTAGATGTTTGGTCTGCCAGCAGGTGAATCCACAGAGACAGAGGCCATGAGGTTTGTTACAGCCATTGTCCATTTCGGAGTAGAAGTGGAAACACATTATGATGGACTTTATTTTGGGATTACCGCGTACACCAGGAGGGAAAGACGCAATTTTGGTCATCGTTGACAGGTTGACCAAATCAGCTTACTTTTTTGCCATTTAAAGAGGGTTTGTTTACCGAGAAGTTAGCAGAGATGTATATATGGCATA
>JANAVB010040818.1:26166156-26196156 GCA_029216955.1 Iris pallida | reverse complement strand
CACTTACAGTTCTTACTTATCATGTATATATTTCCAGTTTACCCAATCTCTCTTATCTTTCATGTACATTCTTACAGTTCATGTATGTAATGCCCCAGTCCCAAAATACAAGGAACAAGTACGTAACCATGCCAGTTGTATACATACGAAGTATATGGAACCCTCGTATGTATACTTAAGCTGTGAAATGTAGAAAGCCATGAAACTAATCTCATCCACAAATAAATATATATTAAAATCAACTTATAAATGTCATTTATACAAAACATTGGGCAGAGACAAATCCACTACCAACAAAAAGAGAAATACATAGCAACCATGGAAGAGTCGAGCAAAGCGAAAGGCGATCCAAAAGCTAGCATCGCGAAGGTAGATTGTACATTATTTCCTTGACTAGAGCACCTGCGAAAATCACAAACACCTGGAGAAATCACCAGGTCCTCAGAGGGACGTAACAAGATACAGGAAGAACATACCAATATGATCTGTCAAAATAATAAAATAATATACAAAAGACTAACCTAGACACAAATATGCAAAGGGGATTGTAACCGTCTAATTTAGAGGACAACTTTCATTGTGCATGGGTGGGATTTAGGCTATAAGTATGTAACTGGCATCCAGTCATACGTATCCGGCCGTAACGTCCAAAACGTCAGAGGGTATCTGCAAATATATCATGCCATAGTTCCTTTCGAAAACTATTGTTTACCTGTTTGGCTTCTCATACGCATTAGTGACTATCCTCCACCAATATTTCCCATACTGACCAAGTCATGCCCATGACCCGCCTAGTTTTGTAACTGCTCGAGTCTCTATACCTTAATCGTAGCAGTTACGATCATCTATCCGACACACGACTATAGAGATGGCCAATCAATATGCAAGCCGTGCCCCTAGCAAAATATCTCAAACCGTATAGTGAGAGTGTCATGGCCGAAGGAGATATAAGAATATCCCACAATAAGAAGGTAGTCCGCTAAAACTAAGTCAACATGCATCAAATAAAATAAATAACGAAAACGACAAATAAAGTCGCTTGCACCCAAGTGTGGCTTGGACGCGCAGTTTAAAACAAATAAAACTAACAAATATGAAACAAAGTAAATAATGCTGAAAATAAATAATATGACAGTAAATTATAGCAAGGTATACTTGCCTGGTAGGCCGCCTGGTGTGCTGCGATGTTCCGGCAAGTCCTGTTTTGACCAGTAATCGGGGTCGTTGCAAACATGGTCCAAAACACAAAGAAATAGGAACTTGGGATCAGTCATAATCAATGGGGATAATCGAGGAGAAATTTGAGTAAAAAGATGTGTATTCTATTTTTAGAAATTATTTATAATATTTGAAACTAGGTTTTTAGTTAGCCTAAATATAACTACAAAAATCTAAGGAAATTGTTTTAACTTAAAACTCCAAGTTTGTCAACATATATTTTATAGATAGAAAAAAAATCTATTTGTCAAAAATAATTTAGATAAACACTTGTAAATATTAGGAAGTTGTTTTATCATTTGGAAACTATATTTAAAAATATTATTTATATATGTATTTAAAAATAATAATACTTTATAATACAAAATATATACATAGTATATTAAGATAAAATATCACTTAATTAATACTGTATAGATAAAATACAACAAAAATATTAATAAAATAGTATACTATGTATATTTATATCACTTACTTACATTAAGACAAAATACATAAAATAGTATACTATGTATATTAATAAAATAGTATACTATATATATTAAGACAAATATCACTTGATTATATCTCTTTATATACATAGTACATTAAGATAAATACAACACACACAAGAAAAAAACAAAAGAAAAAAATATAAGGTTAACAAAATTAAATAGCTGTTACTGCCGTTTCTCTTCCTTGGCTACAGTGGAGGAACGAAAAAAAAGTTCACGAGAGAGGGTGTGAGAAGAGAGAGCTAGAGATGGATGGAGAGAGCGGGGAGAACGAGGGAGAGAGCGAGGAAGAGGAGGAGTCCGGCGGAGGTGAGTTGGGCGAGGTGGAGACCGAGGAGTCCGAGGAAGGGGATGAGCGTGGAGGTAAGGGGGCTCGGTCGCAGCGGAGAGACTGGAGGTCAGGTTAGGATTTTCTTGTTATTTTTGGGGTTTTTTGGTTGCTTCCTGTGTCGTGATGGTTTGGGTGTCGGGTGATTTGGAGGAGACGGCGGCGGTGGTGGTGGTGGTTTGGGTGTGCTCTGGTGGTGGCGGGTGGCTTTAGTGGTGGCGGATAGTCGTGGTTCGGGTGGTGGTGGTAGGCTATGGCGATGGCGGTCAGTGATGGCTGGGGTGATGGTGATGGCAGGATGTAGGCGTGGGAGTTGGGTTTGGCCGAAGATGTCGCTGGCCATTGTCAGTCGCGATGCTGGCAGGAGTATATATGGGTAGTCTCGAGTCATGGGTCAAGGGGTGGTGCTGGTCGTGGAGGCGTGGTGGACTGGGACTGCGCTCGGGGTGAGCAGAGGGATCGACCAGGAAGGTGTTGGTGGTGGAGAGGCTGGGTCGGGGAAGGTTTCTCGCCGAGGTGACGGCGGACAGGATTTAGAGTAGTATTAGGGGTAGGAATTTTGATGGTGTCGGTGGTGTGTCCGACACGAGGAAAAATGTATATGTAAAAGATTGAAATAAGATTATGGACGGGAGGGGACATGGACACAATGCACACACGCGGGTCGAGGAGAATTTGTGGAGAATAATTGTGGATGAAAAGCTTATGGAGGCTCCCCTATATATAGGGGTTGGATCTCCTAGTTTGATAAGATGTAGGAAAATGATAAATCCCCATTAGATAGATCACTAATTTATTTAAATCACTCAACTAAATAAAATCCAAATCTTCTTCAAATTTAAATCCAAGTAAGTTTAAATCCAACTTAATTATTGATAAGACTTCATTTAATATGTATTTAGATAATTCTTATCTATAGTTTAAAATTATTTAAATAATAAAATCATATATCAAATCTAAATTCAAATTGCCATAACGATTTAAACATAAAATCTACATATTTTAAAATATCGTTATAAATAATAATAATAATAATTAATTTCAAAAATGTAATAAATATTTGATAATTTGAAATACCTTTTTAATAAATTAAAATAATTACTAAAATAATTTTAAAAATTTAAAATATATACATGAATTGAATTTCATGTACTCGCATGCAATTTATATTTTACATAAAACATATTTTCCTAGTATAGTACATAAAAAGAGAAAAATATCATTTCTTAAATCATTACCTATACTTGTATAAATAAAAACATTTTTATAGTAATGAAAATAAAACATTTGACTAATTTTTTGCGAAATTTTTTTTATATACAAATTAATTACTCTTTATGTATTTTGAGAACAAAACTATTTACTATATTTACGAAACCTAAAATAAACTCTTTATGTAAAATAACTAGATAAATAAATATCACGTATATATGTACTCGCACTTGTCATATAAATATCGGCATAAAACAAATAATAAAATAAAATAAATGTGGTAAAATTTTAGGGGGTTTATATCCTACCCAACTTACATGAATTTTGTCCTCAAAATTAAGAATAAGTAGGAGGGTTGAGAAGGTACCACGGTATATCAATACGGAACACGATAAAATCATTACGCGAGGCAAGAAGACGACGTTTAACACAAACATGTATTTAGAGAGACAAAAATAAATAATGGATATGGAATTGAACGAAGGTCGCTAGTTTAAGGCAATAAAATCATGATAACACGAATTAGAGAATAGTAAGGAATCAAAAGAATAATTTAGGGATTAGGATATATGGGTCATAGGGAGGAAACGGTGTACTAGTCATCTAAGTTGAGAGCACAAATAAAAGGACGATTGGAATCATCCAAGTGATTAGGAGGTCACAATAATAGGTTTAGGGTCGAGGAAAGGACGAGTAGTTTAAGACGAAGATAAAGTCACATTGAGTGGTAATGGGCATAAGTGATAGGACAGCTAGAGGGAATTCACGTACAAGCGCCTTCGTCCTTCTAAAATAGGTGAAGGGTGAAAGCGGTATAGAGTTCGAAGAGGATACATTGAATACGATTACGTGGTTCAAAGGTGACTGAATAATTCAAAAGAGAATTGCCAAGGCAGTCGTGGATAAGACTCTAGAGGCCAAGTTTAAGTATGTCTCCATCCACGTAGAACAATATATGAAAAGCGAACCAAAGTGCACTCGATTGATCAGACCATCATGCACTGGTTCTGATTAGACAATATGTTAGTGAGCGCGCGCTCAATATTATGTATCTTGAACAAGTTTGATGAAGGCTAAACTTGTAAAACTAGGCCATAGTAGCTTCATTAGTCAAGATGGTAAAAATATAGACACGTGAGTATTAAGATTGAAAGAAAGTAGAATTATTTCGAACTTCTTAAGAATCTAGGTACTTATACGGTCATCCTACGGTCTACTTGTCTAAGACTTAGTTAAGGTCATAAGGAAGGTCAGGTCATAAGGCATTCTATCCAACTTACAAAGATTAAACTAAGGGTATTTTGGGACAAATGTAACATATCTAACTAGTAGGGTTCACATTTCTAACCTCTAGCAAGCACGAAGGGAAGATAAGAATGATGATAGAAGGAATCAAGCAAGATGCAAATCGATGAGTCAAGTGGTAGTTCAAAAAATAGAATCAAGAAAAGAGGTCAAGTATGTGGATGACATCCTAGACTCTAATCCTATACGCAGGCTTGCTTGGTATGATAAAGTAACCAAACAATTTTATCTTAACCTGCATGGGCCACCACAAAAATATGTAACGTCCCAATAGCAAAATACAAGGAGCAAGTACGTAAACATGCCAACTGTACACATACGAAGTATATAGAACCCTCGTATGTATACATAAGCTGTGAAATGTAGAAAGCCATGAAACTAATCTCATCCACAAATAAATATATATTAAAATCAACTTATAAATGTCATTTATACAAAACGTTGGGCGGAGACAAATCCACTACCAACAAAAAGAGAAATACATAGCAACGATAGAAGAGTCGAACGAAGCGAAAGACGATCCAAAAGATAGCATCGCGAAGGTAGATTGTAAACTATGTCCTTGCCTAGAGCACCTACAAAAATCACAAACACCTGGAGAAATCACCAGTCCTCAGAGGGACGTAACAAGATACAGGAAGAACCTGCTAATATGAACAGTCAAAATAATAAAATAATATACAAAAGACTAACCTAGACACAAATATGTAAAGGGGATTCTAACCGTCTTATGTGCAATTTAGAGGACAACTTTCATTGCACATGGGTAGGATTTTGGCTATAAGTACATAACTGGCATCCAGTCATACGTATCCGGCCGTAACGTCCAAAACGTCATAGGATATCTGCAAATATATCACGCCAAAGTTCCTTTCGAAAACTGTGGTTTACCTGTTTGGCTTCCCATACGTACTAGTGACTGTCATCCCCCAATATTTCCCATACTAACCAAGTCATGTCCATGACCCACCTAGTTTTGTAACAGCTCGAGTCTCTATACCTTAATTGTAGCAGTTACGATCATCTATCCAACATACGACTATAGAGATGGCCAATCAATATGCAAGCCGTGCCCCTAGCAAAATATCTCAAACCGTATAGTGAGAGTGTCATGGCCAAAGGAGATATAAGAATATCCCACAACAAGAAGGTAGTCCGCTAAAACTAAGTCAACATGCATCAAATAAAATAAATAACGAAAACGACTAATAGAGTCGCTTGCACCCAAGTGTGGCTTGGACGCGCAGTTTAAAACAAATAGAACTAACAAATATGAAACAAAGTAAATAATGCTAAAAATAAATAATATGACAGTAAATTATAGAAAGGTATACTTGCTTGGTAGGTCGCCTGGTGTGCTGCGATGTTCCGACAAGTCCTGTTTTAACCAGTAACCGGGGTCATTGCAAACATGGTCCAAAACGCAAAGAAATAGGAACGTGGGACCAGTTATGATCAATAGGATAATCGAGGAGAAATTTGAGTAAAAAGATATGTATTCTATTTTTAGAAATTATTTATAATATTTGAAACTAGGTTTTTTTTAAGCCTAAATATAACTACAAAAATCTAAGGAAATTGTTTTAACTTAAAACTCTAAGTTTATCAACATATATTTTATAGATAGAAAAAAAATCTATTTGTCAAAAATAATTTAGATAAACACTTGTAAATATTAGGAAGTTATTTTATCATTTGGAAACTATATTTAAAAATATTATTTATATATGTATTTAAAAATAATAATACTTTATAATACAAAATATATACATAGTATATTAAGATAAAATATCACTTAATTAATACTATATAGATAAAATACAACAAAATATTAATAAAATAGTATACTATGTATATTTATATCACTTATTTATATTAGGACAAAGTACATAAAATAATATACTATGTATATTAATAAAATTATACTATGTATATTAAGACAAAATATCACTTGATTATATCACTTTATATACATAGTACATTAAGATAAATACAACACACACAAGAAAAACACAAAAGAAAAAAAATAACAAAAATATTAATAAAAATATAAGGTTAGCAAAATTAAACAACTGTTATTGCTGTTTCTCTTCCTTGGCTATAGGGAAGGAACGAAAAAAAAGTTCCTAAGAGAGGGTGTGAGGAAGAGAGAGCTAGAGAAGGATGGAGAGAGCGGGGGAGAACGAGGGAGAGAGCGAGGAAGAGGAGGTCGGGATCGGGAAGATGGAGTCGAGCTCGAGAGGGGAGCTAGGGAGCACCCGTGGAGCTCGGCGCGATGGCTGTGCCGAGCGCCACGGAGGTTGTCTTGAGTCGACGCGGCTTCTGGCGCTGGCGGTGCCGCCGAGAAGAAGGTGGCGGCTCCGGGTGCATGCAACGTTAGGGAGGGCGGCGTCGTGCGGGGTCCGGATCCCCGGGGATGGCGATGCGACGGGGATGAAGAGGAGGTCGGCGGAGGTGAGTTCGGCGCGGTGGAGACTGAGGAGTCCGAGTAGGGGGATGAGCGTGGAGGTAAGGGGGTTCGGTCGCAGCGGAGAGGCTGGAGGTCAGGTTAGGATTTTCTTAGTATTTTTGGGGTTTTCTGGTTGCTTCCTCTGTCGTGATGGTTTGGGTGTCGGGTAATTTGGAGGAGACGGCGGTGGTGATGGCCGGATGGCAAAGGTGGTGGTGGTGGTTTGGGTGTGCTGTGGTGGTGGCGGGTGGCTTTAGTGGTGCCGAATGGTTGTGGTTCGGGTGGTGGTGGTAGGCTATGGTGATGGCGGTCAGTGATGGCTAGGGTGATGGTGATGGCAGGAGGTAGGTGTGGGAGTTGGGTTTGGCCGGAGATAGCACTGGCCGTTGTCAGTCACGATGCTGGCAGGAGTATGGGTGGTCTGGAGTCATGGGTCAAGGGGTGGTGCTGGTCGTGGAGGCATGGTGGACTGGGACTCCGCTCGGGGTGAGCGGAGGGATCGAAGGTGTTGGTGGTGGAGAGGTTGGGTCGGGGAAGACGGTTTCTTGTCGAGGTTACGGCGGACAGGATTTAGAGTAGGGTTAGGGGTAGGAATTTTGATGGTGTCGGGGGTGTGTTCGACACGAGAAAAAATGTATAGGTAAAAGATTGGAATAAGATTATGGACGGAAGGGGACATAGACACGATGCACACACGCGGGTGGAGGTGAATTTGTGGAGAATAATTATGGATGAAAAGCTTATGGAGGCTCCCCTATATATAGGGGGTGGATCTCCTAGTTTGATAAGATGTAGGAAAATGATAAATCTCTATTAGATAGATCACTAATTTATTTAAATCACTCAACTAAATCAAATCCAAATCTTCTTCAAATTTAAATCCAACTTAAATATTGATAAGTCTTCATCTAATATGTATTTAGATAATTCTTATCTATAGTTTAAAATTATTTAAAAAATAAAATCACATATCAAATCTAAATTCAAATTGCCATAACGATTTAAACATAAAATCAACAAATTTTGCAATATCGTTATAAATAATAATAATAATAATTAATTTTGAAAATGTAATAAATATTTAATTATTTGAAATACCTTTTTAATAAATTGAATTAATTACTAAAATAATTTCAAAATATATACATGAATTGAATTTCATGTACTCGCATGCAATTAATATTTTACATAAAATATATTTTCCTAGTATAGTACATAAAAAGAGAAAAATATCATTTCTTAAATTATTACCTATACTTGTATAAATAAAAGCATTTTTACAGTAATGAAAATAAAACATTTGTCTAAATTTTTACGGAAAAATATTTATACACAAATTATTTACTCTTTATGTATTTCGAAAACAAAACTATTTACTATATTTAAGAAAACTAAAATAAACTCTTTATGTAAAATAACTAGATAAATAAATATCACGTATGTACGTACTCGCACTTGTCGTATAAATATTCGCATAAAACAAATAAAAAATTAAAAATATATAGTAAAATTTTAGGGGGTTTACAATGTATCTTACTCTTTTGCATGCTTTATATTTCCTATCATGATATGAACTGCGTGAGATGTATTATGCTCGTTCCTGTCCTGACTGGACCTGTTGAAAATATTACAGATGACACCAAGGAGTTCTGCCCTACGTATTATGGAGCAACCTTAGATGACACTTACGAGCTGGACTCTCAGGAGGACCTAGCTCTAGCTGAGGATATCACCCCTACTGTTTAGACTAGTTAGCTAGACTGTCTACTTTATTTGTTGTCTTGTCTTTATATTGACATGTGAGATGTATTATTTTTGGATGATGTTGATGTTTGTTGTATAGACACTTAGACTTATTTCCTTCTATTTGTATGTTCTGTATTTGAGATTTCATATCTATCATATCGTGCTGTTTCTACCTTAGATTGTGATTGAGATGTACTTTCTATATTGTCCTCCGTTCGGAGAGTATATCTTGTGCAGTTATATTTATACTGTGTTAGATGTTGTGACCTAGGACAGCGTTCTACCACCGATACTGTGGCGTAGGTTGGACGTACCCACTTCTCGTGCCCCTATACTGGGTGCGGGTTGTGACACATTTACATCCGATTGGTTTTTCTTCTTCAGGAAGATTGACCAACACCCACGTGTTGTTGGAGGTTATTAAGTCATACTCATCATTAATAGTCTCCTTCCAGAAGACAGCGTCTCTGGTCTTCATCACTTCATCATAGGTAAGCGGATCTGCTTCCACATGATAGGTGAAAAAATCCTCTATGAAGTCCTTCTGTCTCCTCACTCGCTTAGACACTAGTTCTGCGAGTTCTGGTTCAACAGTTGTTTCTGCAATAATGTCTTCTTAGACTATATCTTCGTAAGGGACTTGAGCCTCATTTGCACTCATACTGTTCTCCGAAATGTCTACGAGAACAATCTTCTTGTGTCTTGCAAATTTATCTTCAAAAAATTCTGCATCGTAAGATTCAATAATATAATTTGACTCAATATCAAGGAACCGCCGAGTATCGCTCTTATCAGCATAACCCAGAAATATTGTCTTCGTAGTCCTTGTTCTCAGCTTTTGAATCTTTAAATACGAAATCTTCACATACGCCAAATACCTCCACACTCGAATGAAATTTAAGTTGGGTCTGACCTTGAACCAGAGTTCATGAGGAGCGACTTTCGGAGTTGCATGCGGCACTCTGTTCAATATGAACATAGCCGTAAGCACTACTTCACCTAAGAAGTAATTTGGAAACCCGCAGTCAATAACATTGAGTTCATCATCTCTGTTAATGTTCTATTCTTCCCTTCTGTAATACTATTTAATTAAGGGGAGTATGAAGCAGTCGTCTCGTTGACAAATCCATATTCTCTACAGAACGATGTAAATTTAAGCGACCTGTACTCATCACCTCTATCACTTCGGAGTCTCTTGAGTTGTTGTCCGGTTTGATGCTCGGCTTCAGCCTTGAAGTCTTTAAATTTTTCAAACGCTTCATCTTTAAACTTGAGCAGATAAACAAATGCGTAATTTGTGAAGTCGTTGATGAAAGTAATAAAATACTTCATCTTGGCCTTTGTGAGAAACTGTTTGAAGTCACAGATATCTGAGTACACCAACCCCAGAAGATTGTACTTTGGTTTACCCACTTGAACGGTTTTCTAGTGATCTTTGTCTGCGTACAGACCTCACACTTCTCCAACTCCTTACCCCCACATTTGGAGATAAGCACTAGACTAGAAATGTTGTTTATTCTTTTACAATGAACATGTCCTAGTCTATTATGCCATAACTCAAGAGTATAACTAGAAGAAGAAACTGTATTAATTATCTCCATTTGAGTTACAAGTTGAAGTTTGAACATCTTTTTGCTACAAAAGGAATTTCTGAAGTATGTTCTTTTATATGACATAACGACCTGACCCTTGTTAATGTCCATCCTCAAGCCTGTGTCGCAGCACAGACTTTCTGAGGCCAGGTTTTTGGCTATAGCAGGTATGTTCTTTACTTCTAAAGCATCGACGACTTCTTCGAAGTCATTTTCAGTACCACCGTCCTCATTCCAAGAACTTCAGCTTGTGTCTAGTTCACCACCATAACCTTCTCAGAAATAGGTTGGTATGTGGTGAACCACTCCTTTAAGCAAACATGATACGAAGCCCAGTGTCTATTCACCAGTCCGTGTCAATACCAACTGAGTCAACCTGCACAATCATAGCAATAAAGTTAGCCTTACCATGCTCTTTTTGTTTTTGTTTTTCCTCGCAGTCCCTCCTCCAGTGGTCTTTCTTGCCATAGTTGAATCAAATTTCACGTTCTTTGGACTTGGGCTTGAATTGAGCCGACTTTACCTTTAGATGGTGAACATCCTTCTTCTTATTGTAGGGAGCCTTCTGCTTCCATTTAAAGTTTCCTTCCTGCACCATATTTGCCTTGGCCATCTACTTGGACAAGATATCCACTTTGAGTTGAGTCTTGAACTCGTCTTCCACATCTATCCAGTGCAAGAAGTGCTCGAGATCCACCTCCATATTCTTACGACGCATGTCCGCGATGAAGTTGCTCCACCCAGGTGGGACCTAGGCGACAATACCCCCGACGACGAAAGCATCGACCAAGGACATATCGTCATCTTCAAGTTTCAAACGTAGCTTGAAAAATTCTTTAACTTGAGGCAACATGGTCTTGTCGTCCTCAAATCGCATCCTCCAGACCTTTTCGGTTACGTGGATCTTGTTTCTGTTTTCATCTGCATTATAGAGATTTTCTAAAGACTCCAAGAAGTCCTTTGCATTGATCGTCTTACTGTATGACTCCGCCAGAGATTCTTCTATAGAGTTTAAGATCAACAACTTGTAGAGATGGTTATCTCTCCTCCACTTCGACTGCAAAGTAGTGGCTTCAGTAACCCTTTGAACATTTTCTTCTTATGTAATCTGAGGCTCAGGATCTGTCAACACGTAGTCGATGCTAACGAGTTGAAGATTAAGGCTGACCTTTCTCTTCCAGATCTTATAATGCTCCCCGTCAAACTTCTCAAGTTTAAAACTTAAATCGAGAAGGTTTGCACGATTGTTCTCCATCAGATATGAATCATGCTTTGAGATTGTTATTCTCGAAACATATCTTAGAAGAAAATCTTGATCTCTTAGTGAGACATAGAGATGACTCATTCTCTTTGTGGATACAAGGTTGATGATTCAGTTTCTTTGTGAGAACCAGAGTTAAAAAATTGGTCTCTTTATAAGAACCGAATTTGATGAAGACAACTTTGCTGGGGTGATGAAGATTATCGTTGCTCAAAGCAAGATTCGCTCTACTGCAATATGCTCCCAGGAACCAGTATGTTCGAAAGAACTTCTGGAACGCTCGTTGTCACCTCCATTCCTGAACTCGATGAACTCCAATGGACTCCAATGGTAGTGGCGGAGCAACTCTCTTTATATCTTAATTTCTAAGTCATCTCAATGAAGAAAGAAAAGAGTTTTCATAGAGTTAAGCTAAAACCCTAATCTCTAATGCTGGCCGTAACTGATTGTGAAAAAATAGAAAGGAATAATGGAAAGATTTGAATGAATTAAATTTAATTCCCATAAAAGATGGATCTGAATAATTGAGTCAATTTTTTCCAAAACTGCTCAAATCTTCCAATCAGCTATATCATATGCCAACTGCGCCTCAGTGCCCATCCAGCTTGTCAGCCTGTCAGCTCATGCGTTTGTGCACAGCTGTGAAGTACCGCAAACACGCAGTAGCACAACAGCATAGCAATACAGCAGTGTAGCAGCGTAGCCCCGCAGCATCACATGCATACATACGCATAAATACGCATGCGCACATAGCTGCGCTTGGCCTGTATATGCTCCTACGCATGCTCCTCCCATGCGCCTGCGCATGCGACTCGCGCACAAAGTGCCATGTGCCGATGCTAATGTGCTAAGTATAAAGTGTGCCTAACACCGTTAAGCCCGAGTCCGAGTCCGAGTCTGAGTCCGAGTCTGAGCCTGAGTCCGAGTCCGAGTCCGAGTTTGAGTCTAAGTCACTAACCCCTTCGGGGCTTAGCTCTATAGGAAAATAATCCTACGAGCATGACAAAAAGCATTAATGCTTCCTTATTGAGTTTGCCTTCTTTCCACTATAAAAAAAGCCCCCACAAGGCATCCATGTGCCTCTCCACACCTCATGTGATCTCTCAACACAAGCTAAGCTTTATATAGACATACAATTCATTTGGCCTAGGCAATGTGGGACTATCTTTCTGGTCTCTAAGGTAAAACACCAACATACTTGGTCAAGTTCAGGCAATTGTAGGTCTGGAACATAATTAATCCATACATTCTATATATATAACCAATTGGTACGCTTTAAGTGTTGGAATTCTCATAAGGTTGTTCTAATCTTTTTTTGTTCTACAATCTCGAGCATTAGGTATGATCCGATCTCATGTGCTTTTAGTCCTAAAGGGTGTTTCTTCCTAGATAATTTTCTATATATTTTGATACACACCATGAAAAAGGAAAAGTTCTCTCAGGCCTTCTCTTATAGAAAAGTGCATTTCATTGTTTCCTTTTAGGTGCAATCAGCTATCAAGGGCAGTGGTTTAAGCAAAACCTTTGTTTCAGAAGAGGTGGAAGCATCGATTATCTATGTTCGCTTCAAAGTTGCAACCAGTGAGGTGCACTTATGTTATTTTCCTGATTCTTTCTAATATTGGTTAGGGATATTATGTTAGAAAAGCTTAATGCTTTTATTTTTTTTATTATTAAGAAACCATATTACTGAAGTTGTTATCTTTTTCACACTTCAATGATTCATGGTTCGATTTTTTCTATATGCTTTTTAGTAAGACCAAAATATTCCTTCCCTTGTAACTAAATTTAAGAATCTAAAAAAATCTATTCTCTCTCTCCCCTACTGGTGTTGTTCTCACCAATGGATGGGCCTAGTTGTCCCAAGGGTCATTGACTAGCATCTTCCACCTTCAAATTAATTGAAATAAAATAGTACTTTAGTATTGAGCACACAGGGGTCGAGGTAGCTGTAGTGCTGTAAGGATCTTGATTTTTGGGAATTATTTTTTTATTTATTTTGTATGACTTTATATTTAGTAGCTTATATTTTTAATATTAGTTATGACTGTAGAAGTACTTTTTTGTAGCTTAGATTTGTGGAGCGCAAGAAGCGCCAATCTTTCGAAATGTCCTTAATGAGTTTTAAAGTAGACGAGTCAACCTTCAAGTTGATAAATCATGTCACATCCAAACTTGTCTCATAACGTTCTTTTGACTTTGCGCAACTTCGGATCAATTTAGGTCAATTGACCGTTTACCGTAATTCTATACCTAACTTCCAACATGAGTTCGGAACTCGACATAGATCAAAACATTTGATCCAATATATGGTTTTGACTAATTTTGAGCCTACGACACACATGTCAAGGGTGTGCCACTCAATCGTGTTCTCATGTGCTATTTATTTGCTAATAGCACAAAAGACTCATGGTTGACTTTTCGAGTTCGATTTGACTAGAAAATATATTTGGACCCTAACCTAGCCAACTCCACTTGGTAGAGCCATGTTAGGTTGCCATGACTTAGTAGAATTATTTTGAATATGTTTTGGGAGGTTACAAAGCCAAATAGATTTAAATACAATTTTGTCAATATATGATTATATTTATAATAGCTTAATACTATTTATAAATATGGTCTTAGTCATGGATAAATTTTGAAATGCATAATGACCAGGAGTTTTGGCATGGCTAGTATAGATGTGTGCTTGGACTAATGTTTTAGACATGCTAGGGAAGGCCGAGCTATATGTGTGTCTCAACTGGAAAAACCAATCAAAGTTACGACTTAACCGGCCCCTATAGACCCGTTAATTATTTATTAATTAGATTATTGACTCTTTAGGAGATCTGATTGTGCTAAACTAGTCAAACTGGACCCAAACCCAACCAAACCCCATGTAGTCATGCGTTGTGTCCAAAAATGTCAGTGTCGATATATTTTATGTGTGTATGTCATATTTATCTTAATGTCCTAATAAATATATTTTCCTAAGTAATTGTCATATATATAATATAGATATCAACATTATTTGATATTCAAGTGATATTTTATTTAAAAGTATGATAACTAAATTTTGTGGATTTGTGGGTTTTTGGTCATATATATATATATATATATATATATATATATATATATATATATATATTATATATATATATATATAATTATTAAATAAATGTATAAGTAAATGCCACAATGGTAAGACGGGATACGTCGAAATAGGTTAAATATTATGATGTTTATTGACCATGCTTGAGTAAGTAACTTAGTCTTGCTCGGTCATGTACAACTTGTGCACAAGGGTTACGTTCCTACGGTATCCCGGGGTTCACATCGCCGATTTGGCCTAGGAGGAACCTGGATAGATGTGATGGGTATTAGCACTGGTCATTCGGAAACTTCCAACGGGTTCATAACCGAGCTAGAAGGATCGTCGTCTAAACTAAGCTATAACGTCCATGATGGCAAGACTTGCCCGTGACTTTCAAATAAAGTACGTGCAAATTTCTGTTAGCTATGATAACAATTGACAGGGAAAAATATGGTAAGTGTATGTTGCAACGGCACACTCTACCGTGGGTAAGTTTCAAGGTAATTTACATCTGTTTATGCCTACTAAGATTTGTTCATAAAATTTACTAGGATGGCTAGAAAGATCACCAGTTATATCAAATAACCTCTTGAACCAAATGAGAGCTGGGATTTAAATTAGTCACCCACCAATAAATGTGAACGTACTGATCCTCGCTCTCCACAAGTGCTCCAAATCAACCAAGATGTGCCACTTAGTTGAAGGCGACGTTCGTATTTTCTGAAGCTTCGCCCGCGTGCTAAAGGCTTTTATTGAACCCTTTTGAAGACTCTCTACATCAGTCCAAAAAATATGGCATGACTCCCTACCATTCCAGGTGGTTTGTAAATGCTGGTTGTATAAAAGGGATGTAAGGTATGGAACGACTATCTCATCCTCGTTCGTTTTGAGTCTAGTTGGAGCCCGCATGGTATCAAGATGTAATCGAGTTATGTAAATGATGTCCATTATCAATAAAGTAAGTTTCTTCTATTTCATATGTGTTGTTCAATTTTTCTATGTACTCTCTATGTTGTTGTTTTCGGATGACCTTATGAATTGCCTTGTGCGGAGCAACTTAGGTTCGCACAACATCACGCCCGAGGGACTCTATTGATTATGCAGATTCGGGGCATGACAATAGCTTTGGCGTGCCACACCCGAATATTTTCTAAAGTGCACTCTTTTTTCTTGAATCTTGCTTGCATTCTTCAGATTTAAAGGATCCTTAACCTACTTGTTTAAGAGTAGCATGTGGGGTTAGAGTGACTGGGCTTGTACTTGGTTAACCTAGCTAGGGTAGCTTAGATGATCTAGGCTAGCGAGAACCCTTGCTCGATGCTCATAAGTAGCTTTGGTAGGGAGGGAGGTCCTCGAGTGTGGAGCTGAAGAGAGATGACACAGAAGATTCAGTTGTTAGGGTGACCTGTGTTTTGGGCACACAACATGGTATGGAAGACTAGAAAGAGAATGGAGAAAGAGGGAATAAATACTTTGTAAAAGTCTAGTAGAGCTTTATCGAATGAGGATGTTTCATTTTTATGTTCATGTCCCCTTTCAGTATAACGGTTTAGGCAAAAAAACATGGTTGTAAATGAGAAAAAATATCTCGGAGTTTCTTCATAAATGGGAAGATTATGGTGGTGTCCTTTCCTAAAACTTATTATTTGAAAAGTCAACTGAAAACCAAACTTAAATACTTGATGTTCTACTTCAATAATAAAACATTGAACACTCAGAATTTCCTATTATTTTGTCATGTAATGTTTCTTCTCAGTCCTTACATTTGCTAAGGTATTTTATATCTAGTAGAATTGAGATATAGTAATAAGGATTGACATAGCAGCTCAAACCTTTATTGGAAGAAATCGAATCAGGTCTTATAGGAAATAATTTTAGATTGTATGGAAATGATTTAGGCATCAAATATTCTTCACAATCCATACATCTAGCAAGTATTTTCATATCTAACAAAGCGAGATACAGTAAGCTAGTAACAAAGTTTTGACATATGCAACTCAAACCTGTATCGGAAGAAATTGAAAGTAGGCCTACAAGGAAAGAATAAATCCATTCTTAAAAAATTCCACAGGCTATATTGGGAGAAGATATTTTCTATTGTAGTTTGGAACGTCTATGGTGTGTCCAATATGTCTAGTACATAAATAGCACTGACATGGATAGATTTTTGGACTGCGATACTTATCTAGGTTCCTAGGCTTGCAATAGATCATGATGTATTAATCTTTCTTTCAATTATGATTCAGTTTATTAACAAATTACATTTATTTATGTACAGTCACAGAGTTCTTTCATAAACGAACATTTGTTTTTACTCTTTTGGATCTTCTAGAGTAATACTACAAAAACACATGTAAGTGTGTGTAGATATTTTTGCATATAAGTCCCTAAACCTGTCATTCTTTTAGTGTGTGTGTGTGTATGTAATAAATAAATATTTTTTAATATATAATTATATATATATATATATATATATTATAGATATATATATATATATATATATATAAAATTTATATAATATATAAATTAAAAAAATTATATAAATTATATAATATATAAATTATATAAATTATATTATATTATAGTATATATATATATATATATATTTATATATATATATATCTATATATAATATATAGAATATATATAATATATATAATATATATATATATATATAGATATATATATATATATATATATATATATATATATTAATTATATAATTTATATATATATATATAATTTATATAATTTATATAATTTATATATTATATAAATTTTATATATATTATAATATATATATATCTATATATATATAATATATATATATATATATAATATATATATATATATAGATATAGATATCTATATATATATATAAAATATTATATATATATAAATAAAAAATATATATATATATATATTAATTATAATTTATATAATTTATATATATTTATTATATATATATATATATATATATTATATATATATATATTAATATATAATAATTTATATAATTTATATAATTTTTATTATATTAATCTATATATATTATATATATATATATATATATATATATATATATATTATATATAATATATATATATCTATAACAAGGTATTTATTCTCTTATGTAGTCATTACAAAGAACAAACTCAGTGGTCATGTTCAATACACACAAAGTGCACTAGTATAAACCTATAGCCAAGATAGACTAATGTCAGATTATACTACAACATTACCAATGGTTTGTCCAAATCCATCTAGGTTATGAACCATTTATATATTCTATAAAGGATTGTTAATATGATCTTCAATGTGTCACCACATACAACATTATCTATAATGTAGAATATTAGACACTTGTATTAACATACAAATATAAAATGCCAACATTTGTCCATATGGATTCTCATTCAAAATAATAGAAAATATAGTAAACAAAGTGATGCTTTTAGTATATAACCTAATAGTTTTGTATCACGTATTAGGCGATGAGGGAGTCTTTGATCCATGCCCTCACCCTAAACCCTCAATAACTTCAAAATGCTTTCGGTGTATAAAGAATGTCACCATAAGCACCCAAGTACCACAAGAGATAACAACGCTCAAAAGCGTCATACTAATGTTGACAACCAAGGGACTCATTGAACCATGTGCAACATGAGAGGGCTCTAGGCCAACGACTGTAAAGTCCCTAACCTTATTTAAATATTCTTGGAGATAGACCTTTCCATGAATCTTAAATAGATCATGACTACACTTTTCACTGCCAGTTTGATTTCTATAAGTTGGGTATAAGTCTTGAGCCAGTGCACTAAGCTTTAGAATGTGACGTCAACTAGGATCCCATTGGTAACCGTGCCATATCCTTTCGAAAAATTCGGTACGACTGATTATATTTGATTTCTTCTATAGAAAACTTTTATTATTTTTTCCCTAGTATATTTTTAAATTTCGAGGGCAAAATTCTTTTAAGGTGGATAAAATGTAAACCCCTAGATTTTATTATTTATTATTTATTTAGCCAAAATAGTGATTTTTTGGATTTTTATTATATATTTTTAAATATATTTACTATTTAATAATATAGCCTAAGTCATGATCGAATTTTGAGATGCATATCAACTAGGAATTATGACATAGCTAATGTAGTCGTGTGCTATGACTAGCATATTAGGTATGGTAGGAATGGCCTAGTCTGTATGTTTCCATTTATAGAAGTTTATAGAAAGTAGCATAGGCGTATCCTAGTTGGCAAATATTTAAACTACTAAAAATCCACACCAAGTCAAACCAAATCATAATTAGGCATGTAGTGCATCTGTTGTATATTCATGTATATTTATAGGGAATTTATATATTGAGATTGGATTGTGTGTGTGTGTATTCTTTATATACATATATATATATATTATATATATATATATATATATAATATATATATATATATGGCCAACAAAATGAAGAACACTAGAAAAAGCCCTCATTCCTGAGGATCGTGGAAGACGCGTGGTCCAGATCTGACTCCCTTGACCACCTCATCCGTGTGGCCAACAAAATCAAGAACACTAGAAAAGCCCAATCAGCGTAGAGCAAACAGGCTTTCGAAGACATTTTCCAAGCAGTCCGTACGACCGAAGATGATGTGACTAGAGCTAAAGCACTATATTTGGCAGACAACTTGCAAGAAACACGGTCAGCCTTGAACCTTTCCAAAGCCATCCTCAAATTCCAAGTCAAGGTCAAAACTGAGTTCTGGAAGCAAAAAGCGGCTCAAATGGGACAAAAAAGGGGCAAAATCACCGTTACTTCCCGCCTGCGTCAAGGGACGTAGACAAGCTTAACATTCATCAACTTGTCGATGACAACGGGAGCATTATAAAAGACCAGCAAGAATCCAACTGGCAGCGGCTAACTTCACTCGCAGTTGTTCTCTAAAAGAACTGTCACGAGGGACCCGGACTTCTTTCTGAGATCCTCCTCCTCATCAACGACATGGACAACAACCACCTGGGGTGCCTACCCTCGGAGCAGGAGGTCAAGAGGTGTTTGGGCGCTAGAGGCCTACAGCACCCCCAGATCGGATGGCTTCAGCGGCATATTCTTCCTTACGTGTGAACATCATCAAGACTGACATGCACGAAGCGGCGATTGCCATTTTCCAGGGAGCCAGGTACCCTAGATTAATTTCTTACACTAAACTAATCCTTATCCCAAAGCAGGATAATTCGAAAACATTTCGAGATTTCAGACCCATCCGTTATGCTCCTTCACCGATCATCGCCACCCGCATAACCACCTCCTCCCAAAAATTATATCTGAGGAACATAGCGGCTTTGTCCCGGGCAGAAACATCCAAGACAACATTATTCTGGCACAGAAAATGATTACATGCATGAAATTACCATCTAGGGACGGGAACATCGCTATCAAATTGGACATAGAGAAGGCTTACGACAGATTAGACTGACAGTTCATGATGGGTCTTCAGAGCCTTCAGCTTCTCGAAACCTGGATCAGCGTGGTATGGAGATCGATCAACAACTCCTGGTTCTCCACGTCATTAACGGTCAGCGGACGGATTCTTCAAATCTAGCCGGGGCGTTAGGCAAGAAGACCCACTATCGTCAACTATTTTCATCATACAAAGCGGAAGCCTTAAGCAGAAATCTAACAAGCTGCCGAGACCCCTCACTTCAAGCACTTCCAAACAGTCAGTGGCTGCCCGATCATCACACACCATGCTTATGCGGACAATATCCTCATCTTCTCATCCGGAGACATCGGTTCCGTGGAAGCAGTGCTCAATATGCTCCAACGATACGCTAACTGCTCAGGTCAACGAGTCAACCCCAGAAAAAGCATCATATGTCCACTACAACACAAATAGGGAGCACACTGCCACTCTCACCCCTTTGTCGCTGCTTCTCCCCTTCTCCTACCTCGGTTGCCCGTTAGTTTACGGCATATCAAGTGATTGTATTTTCGAAGGTCTTACTGGCAAGATCAGAAAAAAAACTTATAGGCTGGCATACGCAACCTTATCGCCAGGCGGCAAATTAACCTTATTAATCATGTGCTTTCATCCATCCCAATTTACACCCTCGCGGCATGCTCCCTCCGAAGAAGGTCCTCACAATCCATCGAGAATATATTCGCAAACTTCCTCTGGGCCACAATGAATCCAAAGACAAACACCATTGGCAAGCTGTGGTTCCATGGCCAAGCCTACTCATAAAGGCTGTCTGGGTTTCTTCCGACTGCACCACATTGTGGACACCTTCTCCATGAAACTATGGTGGAAGCTCCGTATGAGTCGCTCCCTTTGGGCCCGCTTCATGAAGGCCAGGTATTTCAACACATACCCCGGCTAGCGCCATCAGCAACAGCAGATCATCAGCGGCTTGGCGACGCATTCTGACTAGCCGCTCCCTCGCCGAACCAAAGATTTGCCTTCAGCTGGGCGCCGACAATGCTGAGATATTCCTCAACCGGTGGTTGGGAACTGATCTTATCCCATGTCGTCCTACTGCTCCAGCTAAAAGTAAGATCAGAGATTTAGAAAACAACACTGGCAACTGAAACTGGATCAGAAGGGTCGTACGCGGCCACGGCCCCCGACACCTATCCTGGGCCCTTTTTGGCACCCCTGTATCCCTATAAAATGGTCATTTATAGTATGTAGATCGGTCCACAAGAAACTACCCACTGACGACATGCTTACCACAATCGGATTCAGCCTCGCGTCAGCATGCCATTGCTGCGTCGAAAAACAACCGAAAACGATCGACCACATCCTTTACCACGGCAAGTCTTCGGCTAGTGTCTGGTCTGACCTCTCCCATCGTTACGGCAGGACTTCGGCTGGTGGGAGCTTCAACGATCTTCTGGCTACCTGGGTCAATGCGTCTTATTGCAACCAGATCGTCGCAGCCGCCACCACGTAGGTTTTCTGGAAGAATCGCAACAAAGCTAAATACGAAGGCCGTCAATTCTCGGCCGATCAGCTCACCCGTGAGGTCATCCGCCAGAGCGTCAATATCAAACGTATCTGCAATCTTGGCCAACGGGGTTTTTGGGATCTTTTGTCCTCCTGATCCTTTTGCCATGAGAGGCTCCCCCATCCAATTTTTTTGTGTCCCGCTTTTAGCGCTTACTTATAAAGTTTTTGACATTTTGCACCTTTAATGAATAATAGGGGGGTTTTGTTTATATATATATATATATATATATATGTGTGTGTGTGTGTGTGTGTGTGTGTGTGTGTGTGTGTGTGTGTGTGCATGTGTGTGTGTGTGCATGTGTGCGTGTGTGTATTTGATAGTGATATAAGGTATTGCCTATGGTTGGTAAGTTAGTTAGAATTAACCTATAGGCCTAGTTAGGCAAGGTTTGTCTAGCAAGTTGACCAAAGTCAACTGTGGGTCAAACGTGACATAGAATTCACTCAAATGGACTTAAAAGGACTAGTTAACTTAAGTTTGACTTAAACTTAGAACATTTGACTAGTTGACTTAGGTTTGACCCAATTTGACTATAAAGGTTGACCAGAGTTGACCAAGAGTTGACTTTGACCTAGAATTGACTCTAATAGGTCTAAATGGACATGTTGACTTAAGTTTGACCAAACCCTAGACTAATTGACTAGTTAACTTAGGTTTGACATAGTTTGACTGGAACGGTTGAGCAGAGTTGACCAATAGTTGACTTTGACCTAGTTTAACTAGAATGGTTGACTAGAGTTGACTTTAACCTAGAATGGCCTAGAATCATATGGAGTGCATTGTAAACTTCTTTTATTTCATGTTAGACACTTTGTAACCTGTGTTACTCTAAATAGGATATTGTGACTCCAGTTTGGATATTTATTCTCATCAGCTGTTCAGGTTATCAGGTGAGTACATTCTCTGACCATTTTATACTTGCTAGGATTTATATTCTTTCTATAGACTACTTTACTTGATGCTGACACGATGTTATCACAGATTAGTAGTATATGGAACTTTTTATGAGATGTTATCCCCCTCTGGTGCATCGAATACATCATGTCATGTGTGCTTTTCACGAACATCATGTATTCCTTGGACTCTTATTATTCATGTACACTCATATACTCTCATGTACTCTCATGATCCGTAAGATTCATGTATAAACTATTCATGTACACTCATGTTCTCAAGAGCTTCATGTGTAAACCTTCATGTGCAATAACATAACCTGTCTAGATCCTTGTGTATTGATTGGGGTACAAGTGAGTAGAAGTGGTCATGTGAACAATTCCAAAGTAGGTAATCATGTGCAAACTCTGTAGCGTAATCATATGCAATTCAAGCCGTTCACATAACCATCTTGTTCTCTAAATCACTTAGTCACTTACAGTTCTTATTTTCCATATTTATATTTCTAATTTACTAGATATCTCTTTTGCTCTTCATGTTTATTTCTTACAGCATTTTATGTATTTTATTCTATAGCTTGCTTTACATTTTCTGTCATGATATGAACTGTGTGAGAGATATGTATTCGTTCCTGTCCTGATTGGACATGTTGATAAAAATTTATAGGTAACTTGGGGGATCACAGCTAGCCTAGAGGACACTAGTAGAGCTTGGAATAGATGTCTAGATTTTTATTTATCTTATTTCTTGTTTATCTTATAGATGTATTTCATTTTAGATATTGTGATTTTGTGTTTGTTAAACACTTGACTTATTCATTTTTGGTTGTATCCCTCTTGTGGATGTTATCTATTTCGTCGTACTGATTATCTACATCTAGTTTTGTGATTGAGATTGTATCCTTCTGAGATTGTCCTTCGTTTGAAGATTATATCATATAGTATTAGTTGTGATTGTGACCTAGAATAGCGTTCTACCGCCAATACTGTGGTGTAGGCTGGACGTACCCACTTCTCGTGTCCCTACACTGGGTGCGGATCGTGACATATTTTTAGTAGTAGCCCATGCAGGTCAAGATTCGCATTAGTACAATATCGTGTCTATACGGCGACTTAGTGGTGCTGCTACGAGCCTGCTATAGAGTATAGGAAGTAAGGTGTTAGAATGAGAGGATACTCAATCACTGTTAGAATTCCTTGAAAGATTCCTGGGATGACCATTGAGAATCTCATCTTAGCTTCGATTTGAAATCTTTTCCCTTGCCTTGTTTCACCCTTACTCCTTGTTATTGAATTTGATTTCTATGGATTCATTGTTGGATTTTTGAATCATGATATTCATAGTAACTTTAATTTTTTTTAAATATTTTTTTAAGTATAACCTGATAACATACTTGATAAGGACAGTGAGAAAGGTAAATGTCTACTTTATTTATGGAGTTTAGAATTTATCGCAGTCATACTGGCTAGCATGATCAGGACATAGAGCCTGATTTTTGATATACTTATCCCAGTTATGGAAGTTTAAATTTTCTTGCAGCCATACCGGTTGGCGTGGTAAGAATTCTAGATAACATGATTTTAGGTAGTATACCTTAGTTATAGACTCTATCGTTTATTACAGCTATGCTCACTGGCGTGGCAAAATTCTGACAACATAATTTTAGGAAGACGTGTATGGTATCAGATTATTTCTTATATTGGCTTATTTCTTTTGAACAGAATAGCAACAACAGATTTTATCATTATTTCTTTCTTGCCATTATTTCTTGTATTACCATTTTTTTATATCTTAATTAACTCTTTCCCAATTTCATCAATCACCTATCTCGTAACTGTTTCAATCAGCTACACTTGATATCCTTGAATCTCCATTTTTCTTCACTTTGGAAAGGAAGAGGAAGTAATGAAATTCATCTAACTCGGAAAAGACTTGATTTGTTATCTTATGATAATCTTGGTAGGAATATAATATGGTGGACCTTGATATAGGTTTGGGATAGAGATACGACTAAGATTGAGGATAAAATCAAGAGATTTATATTATCAATTTAGAAACAATCACACTTAGAGGAATATTTTGGGTATGAATAATTCATCGATATATTTCATAACTGATGATGATATTCAAGATCGACTTAGATTTTTAGGACTGGATAATTTTTTGTTATTGATTCTTAAGATGTTTCACTTTAAGGCTATGATGTTAAACTTAGGGATTTAGTAATGGGGAAGAGGTTTTAACAGTATTCGATGATGATACGAAATTGAACAAGATATTGTAAGAAAATGGGTAGGAATAGAGAACACAAGAATTTTGAGTTATAAAAATTTAGAGATTTATTTTAAATTTAAGGAGAATAATATTTGAAGGTGTACGTTGAAGAAAATATGAAGGTTGATTTCATAATGGAGAATAAGTTTTGCAAGGCCTAGTGGTTTTAGATTTGAATAATACAAGGAGAGTAATTTAAACAAGTTCCAGGATTTTATATAACTGATTTAGAGGTTTCGGATCCAATTTGGACAAGGTGGAAGAATTTGGATTTATGATGATTAAGTGGTTAATGTTGATTCCTAATAAAAAGGGTATGCTTCATGAGTAATATTTTAGAATTTAGAAAATTAAGCCTATGGTGATCATGACAAGGTCCGGTCTTCATGACTGAAGGGTATAATTTTGGTGGTAGTCATATAAAGGTTAATTTTCATATTGGGACTTGTGAGAAAAAGATGATCAGATAAACTTGATAATATCAGAGAGAGATGATTAACTTGACTTCCCTATGAAACCTTGTCTTTTGTTTTCCCTATCAAAAAGAGAAAAAATGACTTATTCCATATGTAAACTCCTTGACCAAATTTTCCCAATTATTTTTCGACATTCAGAATTTGTTGATTCAATGTTGATGTCTATTACATATAACCTCAAGAGGAGTGATTTTGTATATGCGCTAAATGGCAGGGACTTAAGTTAATGTTCGGATTTAAATCCCAACTGCATTCAAATATATGGGTATAATCTCTAAACCGAGCCTGATTCAAACATCATGTTTGAATTAATTACGATCACGCCAACTCCGATTATAAATCCGATTTCTCTCTATCTTTCCCTTTTTGTTCATATCTTGGCTTTAGATATATAAAGAGAGGGCTGGAATTTCCAATCGTCCTACGAACCCTAAAGAGAACTACTACTCTTGCGAGCCCTGGGGATTCCCATCTCGAGTCTGCTGTTCATCTTCAACCTACAAGAAGCTCCTCTTGCAAGTAAGTTCCTGACCTTTCCCTATTAATATGGCACGACCTGGTTGAGTTTTGCTAGTAAACATGGATATTGGTGCCGGATACTAGGAAATAACAGGGTAAAGGGAAGAACAGTAACCTATAGAGTCGAAGAAATCATATTTTCTCCTAATTAACGACTTGAATCGGTTGCACTACAGTTAGGGCACAACCTAAGTTTATGACCCAAAATTTGGAGAGGAATTAAGGGTGTATTCCATGTATAGATCGATTAGAATAAATTATATTTAAACCATTGCAAATAGACAACTTCTTGTACGAGTTCTTGGGTACATATATCCGAGGAAGGATCAATTGATACTGTCAATGGGGGCGAGTTCCAACTGGGTTCAGAAAGAGATGCATATGTAAGTTTATGCTTTGTTCAATCAAACCAACTTCAGTAACAGATGGTTGCCATCTTGGTATCGTATTTAATACCATACTCTGCTAAAATAGCAGATGATACTCGAGGAGTATCAGTTGATACTCGAGGAGTATCAGTTGATACTCGACAAGTATCAGCGGCTACCAATACAGTAACAGGTTTTACTTGTTCGAGATAACCTGGTATCAGAGGAATTCAAATCCACCTCAAATATCAGAGGATAATAGGATATCGAGGACCAGATGGTTATTCGATATTTGAGTGCACTTTGTACTATGAATAACCTGAGAAAACTTCTTGTACCCGTTCTTACTGTATGATAAATCGATACTCGATAGTCATACCTGACACCAGTAGCATTTTGGTATCAGTATTGATATGTGTCCCGAACCTCCTCATGTTACGGATTACCATGGACCCCCATTGTAGACTCAGAAATCCAATTTTCAGTAGCGGAGTTGCATTATCAAATTGATACATGTATAACTAGGGTAAACCCCAAGTACCTGATAGATGTTAGTACCAAACTCAACTCAAGTATCATGCTGATACCTAGCAGCAACCTGACGCTCGAGTAGGCTTTAATTTCATAATAAGTAAGTCATTAACTTCATATGAAAGGGTATGGCCATAACCGGATGAACCTCAATCTAGTGCAGCAACCCACATTATCCAGTATAGAGCCTAGAGGTTATCATCTACATCTTAACGCATTAACTTTCTTTCCTGTCTTCGATTAACAATCCTTTTTCCTAACAGAAGCACCAAGCATATCCATTGTAGCAGTTAATAATATTAGTTACACTTGGAGTCTGAGATCAATCGGGTCATATCCTTATCAATGGTTATTTATTTTGAAATCAAGTGGTACTCGACGTTAGTCGATAAGTACCAGTCATTTGTACTCTTGATGTAAAACATTTGGGTGGGTGAAAAGGGGATATTCTTAAGATTACTGACACCATCGTGATTCTTTTTACAATTTGTGTGAATCATAATTTTAATCCAAATTCCTATATTAGGGGAAGGTATCAGACTTGATGAGTTATCCTATCCTTGCATTTGTCTTGAGATATATTAGTGGTAACTGAGTCCATATGGGTCGTGTACAGAGACTGAGTTAACATAGACGTGTGGTTTCAAGGGGTATCAGTAAAGGAGATTAAAAAAGGTTTAACCCAAGATACTCTATCTAAATGTCGTAGCCAATGTACTGAGTGTAAGAGTTAGAGAGGCATGTGGAGAGGTGAATGTAGGGTCAATCTATCAAACATAATGGGTAATTGTGATTTATAAATAGTAAAACAACTTAGTTAGATTGAACTTAAAAACCCAAAGCTAAGTATATAGAGTAGCCTTGATTTATTTTCATTCCTTAACAGTGTAACCCCTTAAATAGGTTACTTGGGCAACGATTTGGATTCTGAACAGTACCAGCAGCTCAGGACATCAGGCGAGTACAGTTTGTTGTTTGTTTCCGATATTGATGATTACTATATTTCACTGTTGGTCATTCTTTATTGGTTTTTGTCTCCTTTTTATATGCTGTCATATTTTGTTGATTCAGGAATGAGAAGTACCAAGGATGTGTGATCTGAACTTAGACATTGTAGATCTCGTAGACATTGTTTATTTCTGTAAGTAGACCTCGTAGACATTGTTTATTTCCTACATGTAGACCTCGTAGACATTGTTTATTTTCTGCAAGTAGACCTACTAGACATTGTTTATTTTATGCAAGTAGACCTTGTAGACCTCATGGTGTAGTGTCCCAGACCGATCACATGTCAAAGGTACTTCAAATATTTGGAAGGTATTTTGGGTTTATTCTTTCATTGTTGATTTTCTGCTATTTTCCTCATGCCTTTTTCTTGTCTATTTTTAAACATATAATTAATAGCTAACCTCTGCTTTATAGTCATTTTCATATATTGGAACTGCATTCAGTGAATTGTACGCGTTCTATCCTGACTGGGTAACCCAAAATTTTAGGTAATTATGACGAGGGTTTATGCCCCGAGCAGTATGGCCCTTATTTGGGAGATATCGCTGAGGTGGATTATACTTTTTAGGAGGAGTTTGCAGCAGCTGACCCCGTTTCTCTCGCTTAGATGCTTTTAGATATTTTGAGACATTGTAGTGGAGATTGATATTTAATTTTTGAGACTTGTAGTTGGGAGTTTATTTACCTGTGGACTTCATACATTCATTTTGAGATTAGTTATATATATTTTCTCTATTTTCCATCCATTTGAGTTGTGATAATGTGTTGTTGTCTCCCAAATGGGAGTACATACTATTATTGCGTGGTTGTTCATCATATTGCTACGGCGTTCTAACCGCCGACTCTGCGGCGTAGGCTGGACGTGCACACAATTCCTACCCAATTATTGGGTGCGGGTCGTGACACCACATCCTTGAATCATCCTTTAAGTTTTCAATATCGTTCAACCCTAACTTTCTTGATCGCGACCAATCGACTTTGGTCATCTTTCTTAATATACCAATATCCTGGGTCGTACCCAATTGAATTAAATTCAATTATGATCTGGATTTCCATCATTGGATGCTCATGCTCAGATTTCGATGACCTTGTTCTGTATCTTGCCCAAATCCTGATTTACCATGAATTGATCAACTTAGATCGTGTCAAGACTAAATATTTTTGGATTTCAATGCTATTGTCACTCATGCTTTAACTTTTGATTTTATTCATCTTTGGATTTTAAACACTTGTGCCTAAACTCTTTCCAACCATGATTTGATTTCCTAAATCATACCTGAATTCCTTGTGATTAGTGGTGCCTAGATGACCTAGCATGACTAAGACGACTTTGAATCCCTTGATCATAATTTTAACAACCATAACTATACATTTTACCTTGCCTCTAAATCATGTATATATAATTTTGTTCATATCACGATTCTATCATGCCAAAATCACTCGTCGTGCCTGAATAATTTTGAATTGTTTATCCCGATCGTGCAAAAATCGTCATTCCATGATCGCGCCTAAGATATCGCCTAAAACTTTTATCTTGTTTTACTACCACTACAAATTTTTAATTTTGAGGACAAAATTATTTTAAGGAGGGTAGATTATAACTACCACTTTTCTAGAATAAGAGTATTTTGGTAATTGTGTAATTTTTTAAATTATTTTATTAATATTTTTAATTGTTGCTTTTTGTGATAGTGGTTCTTTTGGTTTAACCTTAGATAACCATGTTTAGAGACTAACCATGATTAGAAGACTTAATTATCATTTAGATTTGAATTTTGAGATTAAATCCCAATTAGGAAACTTCTTAAATTTATTTTACGGTTTTTAATATATTGCTTTTGGGGCTTTTTGCTAAAAGGCTTTAATTTGACTTAAGTTGAGTTGCCTGGTGACTAAACCCTAACCCTAACCCTAATTCCAGTACATAGTCGGTCAAACACAGACCCCCTCCTATATAACATATCACATAGCCTCAAGCCTCAATTACAAACCCTAATTTTTCCACCTTCCTCAAAGTAGCCTATTTTTCTCATGTCTTATCCGATTTGGACCAAACAAATAGCGTTGCGATCCTTGGAAAGAGAAGAAGTTGCTGGAGGGGTTGCTAGCAAGGAATTGGAGGCTTTGGACCGTAGGAAATTGGTGTCGAGGCATTTGGAGGCTTTTTGCATTGACATTTCGACTCTCAGTAGGTAAACGCTTTTAAACTCCTTTAAATACTGATTTTCCTTCATAGAAGCAG
>JANAVB010040818.1:26158656-26163656 GCA_029216955.1 Iris pallida | reverse complement strand
CGACGGGATTCCCCTGGCTAGGAGCTGCCAGCCCCCTCCTCCTCCTTGTGGGCGGGTGGCCAGTTGGCCTCCCGGCGGCGCTCCCAGGCATCCTCCCCACTCTCCCCCTTTTCGGTGGCCCACCGGCATCCCCAGGCTGGCCGGCCTTCCCTCGGTCGCTTCCCCCTGCCAGTGGGGGAGCTCCCCCTCACTCGTCGGCGCCTTCTCCGCGTTCGTCCCTCCACCATCTCTCTCCCCCCGCCCCCCTCGGCTTGTCGTCGTCCCGACATCTTCGCCGTTCCAGGGTTCGGCTCAGGCGGCTCGGCCTCATCCCGCCATCTACCCCCCTTGGAGTCCCTCCGTCCCCCTACCTCCTTGGCCCTCCGCCGGGCCTCGCTCCGCTCCGCCCGGCTATCACCTTCCGGCCGTCCCTCCGCCGGAGTCGCTCTTTGCTCCACCTCTCCCTCAAGCCGCTACTCCCCCCGTGCCCCCTCCTTCCCTCTGCAGTGGCCCTCGTCCCGGCCTCACCCCTCTCCGTGTCGCCCGCTTCCTTGGCCGCGTCATCGTCGTGGGTCCTCCCCCCGTTGACCCTGACGTGGCCCCTCTCCCTCTCTTCCCAGCCCCCCAGCTCCGTATCCCCCTCCGGCGGTCCCTGCACTGTCGCCGCCCTGTCCTCTCCCAGGCCGTCGGCGTATCTGGACGCCCTCTTCCCGTCGCCGGCGGCAGCCCAGCTCCCCTTTTTCTCTCAGTACTGCTGCGCCGCCCCTCGCCGTGATCGGCCCTTCCTGTCCCCGCGGTCGTGCCCCATCCGCCCCCTTCGCGGTGGCCCCTCCCGCTCCTCCTTTCGCTTCCCTCCACCTCTTCCGGGTAGAGCCATCCTGCTCCTCCGGGACCACCCTCCCTCCCATCCTCTCCCACCGCTGCATCGGGGGGTCGGCCTTCTCTCCCTGCTTCGCCGTCGACTAGGCCCTCTGCCGGGGCCCCCGCCTCCGCCAGCGACCTGGCTGCCTCCGCCAGTGGCCCCTCCTCTTCGCGGTGGATGCCGTGGACTCTCCCCTCCGTCTCGCCGGTGATGGCTACCGTAGACTCTCTCCCCGCGGCTTGGCCCCTCCCTGAAACCACTCCCCCCCCGGCTTCTCGGCGCGTCGGCCCCCTTCTCCCTGCTTTGCCGTCGCCAAGGGCCCCTGCCGGAGCCCCCCCGCCTCGCCAGCGACCTTGGCTGCCTCCGCCAGTGGCCCCTCCTCTTCGCATGGCTGCCGTGGAATCTTCCCTCTGTCTCGCCGACGATGGGTGCCGTGGACTCTCTCCCCCGGCGTCGTGGCCCCTCCCTGAAGCTACTCCCCCTCCCGGCTCCTCGGGCCCCCACCCATCCCCTCTGGCGTACAGGGTTCCCGAGGACCTCGGGCTGCGGCCCCCCCCGGGGCCCTGCGCCCCCCCTCGGACCTGCGGCTTTTTGGCGCCCTTGACTTTTTCTTTTCGCTTTCCCTGTTTTGAATTTTGAAGCAGGGTGGCCGATGGTGGGCCCTGCTCTTGTCTGTTTTATTCAATAAAATCTCCTGTTTCAAAAAAAAATATATTATATATATATATTATATTAATATATATTATTTTGTTCACATAATAAATATATATATAATATATTTATAAAATATATATATATATATATATATATATATATATTAGATATATATAATATATATATATATATTTATATATTATATGTGAACTATAAATATATATATAATATATTATATAATTTATTATGTGATATATATATCTATATATATATATATATATATTTTTTTTTTTTTTTTTATTTTATATATATATATATATATATATAATATTTTATTAATATAATATCTATATATATTATATATATATATATATCTTATATATATATTATTTTTTATTTATTATTATGTGAATATATATATATATATATATATTATATATATATATATCTTATACAACACAAAGGTTTTTGAATCCTAGGGCTGACTGTGCCAAGATAAAGAGTGGTTTGGATTTAATCTTGGTGAATCAACGGTTGTGGGTTTTATGGGGAAGAGCATTATTGGAGTGGGGTTTTATGGGGAGAGCATTATTGGGAGTGGGGTTTTATGGGGAATCCAAAGATGGGATTTAATATTTTGATGGTTGGGATTTAATATTTTTGATGGGGGCCTCATAATGGTTGTGGATGAGCATTATTGAGAGTGGGTTTTGATGGGAAATCCAATAAAATGGGTCCAAGATTTTGAGGGGAATACCTTAATAACCATGCCCTATGGGCACGGGTTATGACTAGTATATATATATATATATATATATATAATATATATATATATATATATATATATTCTAATATATATAATATATATATATAATTCTTGGTATATATACATATATAGATATTCAGATACTATTTTGTGTTATATGGTTTGGGTTGAGTGTTATGCTTGGAGTTGTGTTCACTTTCCCTTGACAGCAGCTATCATCCCATCACAGCACACAACACACACACACACACACACACACACACACGCACACACACACACACACACACACACACACACACACACACACTACTTCTACTTGTAGGTGTCACGCCCCAGAACCAGAGCACTGGAGAGCGGGGGCAGACATAGCCAGCTACGTATATTGAAATGGATTCCATCTCGCTATACGTCACGGCTGTCTAGATATATGAGGGTTTATCTACAAGCCAGCAGTCTCTTAAGGTCATGAACAAGCCTATTGTCTCAATCATAAGCAAGTAAGTAAAAGTTACAAGATGTATGATCATTAAATATACAATAGTAAGGCGTCCCAAACATTACATATTCAGCTGATCATGAAGCTAGTCGTTACAAAATGTCAGGACTAGCAAGAGTTTTAGTCATACATGATCAACCCTAGGATCTGTTAATCATGTTACAGCCCGTAGGCAGACAGTAAGTAAAAGTGCAATCGAGCTAAACAGGTGCTCGTCGGCTAAACGCCTCAAAAGAATATTATTACAATAAAGTGGGAGATCAAAAATAAACCCACTCGTTGTCAGGGTTCCGTCTAGTAGCCACCATCTGGCTGGAAGGTCGGTAGATCCTCGGAAGCTGCTCCAAAATCTGGCCACACAAAACCAGCTGGGTCAGACCCCAGAAAGAGCAAGTGCCACAAAGGAGGCCACGAAATAAGAACAAAAGCCAGCACATCAGATCATAAGAAAATAATTACATAATAAAGATAATTAATAAGAAGAAACCTGGCAGGTGATATACGATGAGATAACCATGGGACTCTTCAGATAACCAGGTTACAACCCGTGAACCAAACAAGGACCGGGGTTGTAACCCTTCGTCTGAACAGAACTTGGAATTCTCACCATTTATCGGTAAAATAAATACAAGCATTCTGGTCATGCAGCAATCTGGAACAGGATCAGGGCAGACTAGACTGGTTAGATTCCATCCAATCATTTCATGGCCAAGCAAGAATTACGGCTTGATACTTTAACTAACTAGGGTTGTCACAAGCCTAATTACTAACAAGATGCAGCGAGATTATTCCACAGCCACAAGCCCTGCAGACCATCCAGGTTACCCAGGTCGAAATATTAGGGTTGAATTCAGGTGGGTACATCGTCCAGGAAATGCATGTACCCTTAAGTAGCTTAAAGGGTGCAACACATGACAGTGTGCTGGAAATGTGCCCTACTCGACGGCAGGATACAGATCCCAGGCGCGCCCAGGTAACGGGATTGCCTGTAGCTGGAAAATCTCTTCATGACTACTGTGTTATTCTAGTTATTAGCCTTAGTCCATTTTAGTGGGTGCTCCTGACCGTGGTACTCAGGAGTCCCATCCTAGACATGATGCAAGACATGACTGGTTTATTTATACAAGCACAATCGCCCACGGTGTCCAGGTTATTATACAGGTCATATTATGTCAAGTAGCCGTCGCAACAGCTTATCAAGATATAACATGTCAGGTTATCAGGTCAAGTGTACTAGTCAGGAGTACGCCACGACGGGCCACTATCAGGTCATGTCAGGTTATCATGTCAGGTTATCATGTCAGGAGTGCACCACTACGGTCACTATCGTGTCAGGCTCAGTTATCCTTTCCAAACATATTACATAAATTCGTGATTATCAAGTTCATGACAAAAGGCATAAGAATATAAAATGGGCGTAAAATATCTAATAAAATATCAATAGACAGGGCTATAGAAGAGCCAAGCTTAAGGAAAATAAAACCAAACTGACACGCTGACTTAAGACCAAGTCAGCCAAAGGCCATACGCTCAGTGCAAAAGTCATACGCTCAGTGAATATTGTACTCCATACGACTCCTCATCAAGGCAGCGTATAAACTCCATACGACTCCTCATCAAGGCAGCGTATGAGGACCATAACTCCTTGTCACCCAAGTGAGCGTATGCAAGACATACCTCCCAAAGGCAGCGTATGGACCTCCATACGACTCCTTGTCACCCAAGTGAGCGTATACAAGACATACGCTCCCAAAAGGCAGCGTATGGACTCCATACGACTCCTTATCACCCAAGTGAGCGTATGCAAGACCTACGCTCCCAAAAGGCAGCGTATGAGTCATACTGCGCTGCGCTAAAGAGCGCGCGCAGCTCAGTGGCGCAGCTAAAAAGCTCGCGTCACTGCTCACTGTCTTCTCCAAATCAGCAAGAACTCCATGGTTGAACCCAAGCTTCAAAGTCCATACTTGGTCAAAACAAGTCCAAATCCAACTTTGCAAAGTTCTATCTTGGGTGAAATTCATTCTCTCCAACATAAAACATCAAAACCCATAAAATACAACTTAAATAGAGTAAAATCATGTAAACCAAAATAAGGAACTTAGATCTAGAACAATGGAGACTCCAAATCACAAAATGTCAAGTTCTAATATTGATCACCATGGCCTAATCTAGCTAATGGACAAATAAAAAGTGGTTCTCATGATGGTGGCAAGGTGCACTTGCCTATGGGTGTTGGTGTTGTG
>JANAVB010040818.1:26154884-26158643 GCA_029216955.1 Iris pallida | reverse complement strand
AATTGATACTGTCATGGGCGAGTTCCAACTGGGTTCAGAAAGAGATGCATATGTAAGTTTATGCTTTGTTCAATCAAACCAACTTCAGTAACAGATGGGTTGCCATCTTGGTATCGTATTTAACCATACTCTGCTAAAATAGCAATGATACTCGAGGAGTATCAGTTGATACTCGAGGAGTATCAGTTGATACTCGACAAGTATCAGCGGCTACCAATACAGTAACAGGTTTTACTTGTTGGATAACCTGGTATCAGAGGAATTCAAATCCACCTCAAATATCAGAGGATAATAGATATCAGGACCAGATGGTTATTCGATATTTGAGTGCACTTTGTACTATGAATAACCTGAGAAAACTTCTTGTACCCTTCTTACTGTATATAATCGATACGCGATAGTCATACCTGACACCAGTAGCATTTTGGTATCATTATTGATATGTGTCCCGAACCTCCTCATGTTACGGATTACCATGGACCCCCATTGTAGACTCAGATCCAATTTTCAGTAGCGTAGTTGCATTATCAAATTGATACATGTATCTAGGGTAACCCCAAGTACCTGATAGATGTTGTACCAAACTCAACTCAAGTCATGCTGATACCTAGCAGCAACCTGACGCTCGAGTAGGCTTTAATTTCATAATAGTAAGTCATTAACTCATATGAAGGGTATGGCCATAACCGGATGAACCTCAATCTAGTGCAGCAACCCCACATTATCCAGTATAGAGCCTAGAGGTTATCATCTACTTAACGCATTAACTTTCTTTCCGTCTTCGATTAACAATCCTTTTTCCTAACAAAGCACCAAGCATATCCATTGTAGCAGTTAATAATATTATTACACTTGGAGTCTGAGATCAATCGGTCATATCCTTATCAATGGTTATTTTTGAAATCAAGTGGTACTCGACGTTGTCGATAAGTACAGTCATTTGTACTCTTGATGTAAAACATTTGGGTGGGTGAAAAGGGATATTCTTAAGATTACTGACACCATCGTGATTCTTTTTACAATTTGTGTGAATCATAATTTAATCCAATTCCTATATTAGGGAATGTATCAGACTGATGAGTTATCCTATCCTTGCATTTGTCTTGAGATATATATGGTAACTGAGTCCATATGGTCTGTACAGAGACTGAGTTAACATAGACGTGTGGTTTCAAGGGTATCAGTAAGGAGATTAAAAAAGGTTTAACCCAAGATACTCTATCTAATGTCGTAGCCAATGTACGAGTGTAAGAGTTAGAGGCATGTGGAGAGGTGAATTAGGGTCAATTATCAAACATAATGGGTAATTGTGATTTATAATAGTAAAACAACTTAGTTAGATTGAACTTAAAAACCCAAAGCTAAGTATATAGAGTAGCCTTGATTTATTTTCATTCCTTAACAGTGGAACCCCTTAAATATTACTTGGGCAACGATTTGGATTCTGAACAGTACCAGCACTCAGGACTCAGGCTTACAGTTTGTTGTTTGTTTCCGATATTGATGATTACTATATTTCACTGTTGGTCATTCTTATTGGTTTTTGTCTCCTTTTTATATGCTGTCATATTTTGTTGATTCAGGAATGAGAAGTACCAAGGATTGTGATCTGAACTTAGACATTGTAGATCTCGTAGACATTGTTTATTTTCTGTAAGTAGACCTCGTAGACATTGTTTATTCCTACATGTAGACCTCGTAGACATTGTTTATTTTCTGCAAGTAGACCTACTAGACATTGTTTATTTTTATGCAAGTAGACCTTGTAGACCTCATGGTGTAGTGTCCCAGACCGATCACATTCAAAGGTACTTCAAATATTTGGAAGGTATTTTGGGTTTATTCTTTCATTGTTGATTTTCTGCTATTTTCCCTCATGCTTTTTCTTGTCTATTTTTAAACATATAATTAATAGCTAACCTCTGCTTTATAGTCATTTTCATATATTGGAACTGCATTCAGTGAATTGTACGCGTTCTATCCTGACTGGTAACCCAAAATTTAGGTAATTATGACGAGGGTTTATGCCCCGAGCAGTATGGCCCTTATTTGGGAGATATCGCTGAGGTGGATTATACTTTTTAGGAGGAGTTTGCAGCAGCTGACCCCGTTCTCTCGCTTAGATGCTTTTAGATATTTTGAGACATTGTAGTGGAGATTGATATTTAATTTTTGAGACTTGTAGTTGGGAGTTTATTTTACCTGTGGACTTCATACATTCATTTTGAGATTAGTTATTATATTTCTCTATTTTCCATCCATTTGAGTTGTGATAATGTGTTGTTGTCTCCCAAATGGGAGTACATACTATTATTGCGTGGTTGTTCATCATATTGCTACGGCGTTCTTCTAACCCGCCGACTCTGCGGCGTAGGCTGGACGTGCACACAATTCCTACCCAATTATTGGGTGCGGGTCGTGACCCACATCCTTGAATCATCCTTTAAGTTTTCAATACGTTCAACCCTAACTTTCTTGATCGCGACCAATCGACTTTGGTCATCTTTCTTAATTACCAATATCCTGGGTCGTACCCAATTGAATTAATTCAATTATGATCTGGATTTCCATCATTGGATGCTCATGCTCAGATTTCGATGACCTTGTTCTGTATCTTGCCCAAATCCTGATTTACCATGAATTGATCAACTTAGATCGGTCAAGACTAAATATTTTTGGATTTCAATGCTATTGTCACTCATGCTTTAAACTTTTGATTTTATTCCTCTTTGGATTTAAACACTTGTGCCTAAACTCTTTCCAACCATGATTTGATTTCCTAAATCATACCTGAATTCCTTGTGATTAGTGGTGCCTAGATGACCTAGCATGCTAAGACGACTTTGAATCCCTTGATCATAATTTTAACAACCATAACTATACATTTTACCTTGCCTCTAAATCATGTATTAATTTTGTTCATATCACGATTCTATCATGCCAAAATCACTCGTCGTGCCTGAATAATTTTGAATTGTTTATCCCGATCGTGCAAAAATCGTCATTCCATGATCGCGCCTAAGATATCGCCTAAAACTTTTCTCTTGTTTTACTACCACTACAAATTTTTAATTTTGAGGACAAAATTATTTTAAGGAGGGTAGATTTATAACTACCACTTTTCTAGAATAAGAGTATTTTGGTAATTGTGTAATTTTTAATTATTTTTTAATATTTTTAATTGTTGCTTTTTGTGATAGTGGTTTCTTTTGGTTTAACCTTAGATAACCAGTTTAGAGACTAACCATGATTAAACTTAATTATCATTTAGATTTGAATTTTGAGATTAAATCCCAATTAGGAAACTTCTTAAATTTATTTTACGGTTTTTAATATATTGCTTTTGGGGCTTTTGCTAAAGGCTTTAATTTGACTTAAGTTGAGTTGCCTGGTGACTAACCCTAACCCTAACCCTAATTCCAGTACATAGTCGGTCAAACACAGACCCCTCTCCTATATAACATATCACATAGCCTCAAGCCTCAATTACAAACCCTAATTTTTTCCACCTTCCTCAAAGTAGCCTATTTTTTCTCATGTCTTATCCGATTTGGACCAACAAATAGCGTTGCGATCCTTGGAAAGAGAAGAAGTTGCTGGAGGTTGCTAGCAAGGAATTGGAGGCTTTGGACCGTAGGAAATTGGTGTCGAGGCATTTGGAGGCTTTTTGCATTGACATTTCGACTCTCAGTAGGTAAACCTTTTAAACTCCTTTAAATACTGATTTTCCTTCATAGAAGCAGGTACCTAGTACCCTAG